>CM031237.1:150059121-150514501 GCA_018340775.1 Taxus wallichiana var. yunnanensis
ATTTTGAAAGCCACTTCGCACTTATCATTCCATATGAATTTCTTATCCTTTTTCTCAGTGAAGTTATTGGTGTAGCTACTTTAGAAAAATCCTTTACAAATTTTCTAGTAACCGGAACCCATGAAGCTTCTTACTTCGTGCACATTCTTTGGTGCGAAGCCACTTCGATTATTTCACTATTTTTGAAGGATCATATAGCAATTCCTTCTTTCTAATGACATGACCCAAATAGTGAACTTCGAATCAAAGAAAGAACATTTGGATAACTTACCATATAGCTTTATTTTCTCAAAATTCCCAAACTATCTTCAAATGCTCATTGTGCTCCTCAACGCTTTTAGAATAAATGAGAATATAGTCCACGAATCAAGTACAAACTTGTCCATATATTCTTGAAAAATATTGTTCATTAAGTTCATAAAGGCTGCGGTGCATTAGTTAATCCAAAGGGTAGAACTGTGAATTCATAATGTCCGTACCTTGTTCGGAAAGCTGTTTTATGAATATCTTCTTCTCTAATCCTTAACTGATGATAACCAAATTGTATATCTATCTTAGAATAAACCGCTGCCCCAATCTGATCAAATAGATTGTCGATCCTTGGAAGTGGATATCTGTTCTTGATTGTTGCTTTGTTCAACATCCGATAATCGATACACAGCCTAAGTGTTCCATCCTTCTTTTCACAAATATTATGGGCTCCCAAGGTGAAACACTTGGTCTAATCAAACCTTTAGACAGAAGTTCTTGCTGATTGTGCCTTAAGCTCTACTAACTCTGTAGTAGTCATCCAGATAAGGTGCTTTGGAAATAGGTTCTGTTCCTAGTTTGATTTCGATGGTGAGTCAAATTCCCTCTTAGGTGGTAACCCCTGGTAATTCCTCGGAAAAACATCCACTGAACTTTGTAACGTGAGGAAATCACTTCATGTAATCGCCATCTTCTTCTGAAAATTTAGATATCTTTCACTTGCATAAAGGGTACATCCTTTATTTTTAGCCTTTTTTAAGCCGCATAACAACAAGAATGTTGTAGCAGGCTTTTCTAACTGAAATTTCCCATTTCACACCTTGAATCTCTCACGTTGTTTCTAGCTAATCATCTAAACATTTTATGTTCTTTTCATAGTGACTCTACCTTTTGCTTTATGGTCATTTAACTCGACACCTTTGATAGACAATGTCATACGATCCCAAAGGTGTAACATAGAGGTCAACTTCCGTGGAGAAATTAGGTAAGTCAAGGACTTGCCCCAAAAGACACATACTCACCGTATGAGCGAGTTATTACCATACTTGTATGCACCAAGATTTATCCATTTTTCCATCTTTTCTCTTAAGTTTAGAGGCAATTTTATTAGAAATGAAACATTCGGTAGCTCTCCCGGGGATGAAAAAGAATAGTGAAGCAGTATGCCAAATAACTTACAGGACTTCTATAGGTGTCACTTGCTTTTCAGACTTGTTTATGCCTCAAGCTCTGCCGCAGCATGTATCTTATCTTTGCGATTATGATCATCCTTCTTCAAAGGGCACTGATTTGCATAGTGGTCTTTGCCACAATTAGTAGTGAGCCTCCTATAGGTCCCTTTTTAGGCTCAAAATTTCCTCCACCTTGTAATTGTGACGTTGTCCTCCATAGGGCTTACGCCCATTGTTATAATTTTGGCAAAATTATCCCTTACATTTCCAGCGGGCTTATTTACTACCGCTTTCTTACTGTATCCCCTAGAAACTTATTTTTGTTTCAAACTTTTTCCATGGTCCCTTTTTGGGTGCAAGAGAGGTTGAAGAAGGGTTTGCAGTCTTCTTCGCACTTCCTCCTTATGAGTAGAAATAGCCTTTAATTTACTGTTCTTGCCTTATGGCCTTTTCAACAACTCCTTCCATAGTGGTTAAGTTGTGAACGTCGACCTCTCCCTATCATGGGATTCGAATCCCATGATGAATTTCCGTATTCGAACTTCTCGTCAGGTTTGATATGCATGTACATACTTGAGGAGTTTTGTAAACCTCCCAGAGTATTGATTACTGGTTAAGCTTCCTTGAGCTAAGTTGTGGAATTCTTGTCATTTTCCGATCATAGAAAAGTTGTGGCAGAATGTTGCCTAAAATAGCGTTTAAATTGATCCCAAGTAACGTTGGTCTCATCAATATATTAGCTCGCTTTTTATCCCACCACGAAGATGCTTCATGGGAAAGTTGATAGGCTCCCAAATAGCTTTGGTTTCTCAGAAGTTTCTTATTGCAAAGTACTTCTCCATTTCATTTGAGCCGGTTCTCGGCTCCATCTCCCAATGTGGTGCCATCATACTTAGGTGGACTTATCCTTTTTATATCATTAGTGAGTTCTACCTCCTAACATGTCCTTTTTGTTTTTGGTTGGACCGGTGCATTCCAAGCATTAATCTCAACACCCATATCAGGGGTTGTCCTTAGGAGGTGGCTGATTATTATTACGACTTCTTCATCCTCCTCATTTCCCATCACCTGCTGTTCAAGTATGCAGCTTCAAACGATCTCTTGTGTCCAGCAGGGAAGCGAAGATCTCATCAAGTTTTTGGTTGTTGCCACCACTCCTTGGTGGAGAATTATTAGCAATGTTCCCTCTTGTTCTAACCATTTTTGTTACAAGAAAATTCAGTTTTCATCGGATTATGGACCACAATAGGCCCAAGAGCTGCAACCTTGACTCGTACCAAGATGTAACATCCTCATTTTATACATTAGAACAAGTAAATTTTTTTTTTTCGATAAATGCTTCACAGGTTCTAAATACATAATTTAGAACTCACAAATCAAAACAACCATTCTTATAACGATAACCATATGCATTTGTAATGACCCAGCAGTACCTCCGATCTATTCATTCCATGACTCAGGTAATCTACCGATCTATTCATGAGTATTAAGAGTTGGCATTTTCACTTTAACACAATACTCTTGCGTTCTCTTCCCTATTCGGGATTTAGAATGCTCTGTCTAAGGAACCTATCTGAATAATTGTTACCATTATTCACTCCGCATCTCATCCCTTAGACTAGGTGACTTAGGACAACGCAATTAGCAAACTTGCGATACTTTGGCAAAGATTTGAAACATATTGCTTATGTCTCGTATTCTTAACAGCATACTCGTCAATGAATACGTCCTTCACCCCATTCCTATGTTATATAGAATGTCTTATCTTGACTGATCAGGTCCTCCTATCCCAAGTTATTCCCTCGGAAATGGATTAGTAAGGTGACAACGTTATATGGATGCTCCCAGGGGACTGGGGATACGATGACATACTTTGGGTCGAACCCTAGTTAAACCAAAGTGTCAAGATACCCCCGAGTCTCTAGGCAGCCTTATAATGTGACCACATTCCTAATCCATCCCCCGGGCAGTAACTTGTTCGAAAAGCTTAAGGTGTAAATCTTAATGATCAATGCAAAGGTGTCATCATAAGTCACCGCGTTGTTGTATCTTCGAGGAGATCCTAATCTTCTGGAGGTACAACCTCCAGCTGACTTGCAGCCAACCTTTAAATGCGCCTCGAAAAGATCTACTTATTAAAAAGTGTTACATACGTTGAGTTAAATTAAACCATAAGACACTCCCTTTAAGGGTAGTCTTTCCCAATCCACGGGTTCCTCACCTTAGAATGACCTTTCTTAATAAAACCCATTACCTGATGAAGTTATTAAGACTATGGTCCCATCAAGGAGTTATAGAATATACATAATTCTAAATCAACGAAATTAGACAATAACCCATAATCTTCTCATGTGATTTTCAGCTGCCAACCGTACTTTTTAGGTTTATTTCAGTTCTCATAACTGAATTTATATCTTACTTATTAGTATCGAGATATAATGATTAAGAATCCAATTAAACGTTGTCTGGCTTAATCAAGACTAGGAATTAATAATTTAATTCACTTGTTTAGTGTCCTTCTTAGGTTTATTTTTACCTATCTTCCCGAAGAAAACAGATGATCTAAATTTCAATTTAGCTTTAGATAGAACATACTAGAACTCGCTAAACAATCATAAGTATTCATTCACATATTCTTAGCAAGCTTACATTGATAATCACAAAAGTCTCCAATTTAAACAATAATAACAAGCTCTAAAGTCCCTTTGCGGCTGTTCCGACTAGGTTTTGACTGCGCTCGGGATTGCTCATGCGACTGTTCAGCGGCTTTCGCTTATTGTTCCGCGGCTGTTACGCTCTTCCGAGACTGCTCGGGATTGCTCGCGACTGCCTGGCGCATGGCTAATTATGCGCATTTGTTCCTGCTGCTTTGTTAGCCGTACATTCTGCGATTGTTCCGCGCACCTGTTCGCTACCATGGAAACTTGCTCATGGAGGTCCAAGTTATTCCCTCAATCCACAAGGGTGTTTCACGCCCTTTCCTCCATCTAGGATGATGAAGCAAAGCACACTTTGCATTTCTGTTCCTTAACTGTGATTGAGAAGGCCAAGTCAGGTTTCCCTTTGCACTAATTAGAGCTTTGCAGCTATCGTCCAAATATCGATCTTTGTCGCAAATGGTGCGGACCGGAAGTGGTGCTTCTTGGGTTGATATCATCACTCTTCCCGACCACGCCCTCTGTTCAATTTTTCTAAGGAAGATGAGATGATTAAGGTTCTCGTGATGCTCCTTGGATGTTTGGAAGAAGCGCCTACATCTGAAGCGATGGAAGCCAGGGGTCTCTCTTGAAATCAAGGAATTGCCCATTTGGATATCTCTGCCGCTCTTCCAGTGGAATTTTGGGAGGACGAAGTCCTTATTAGCATAACGCCTTCAATGGGAGAGCTAATATCCTTGGAACTGCTGCAAAAGCCGTAAGCGAGCTTGTAAGAGCACGACTATGTGTTAGCATGGAGGTGGGGGCTGTTCTCCCAAAGAATATCATTCTTTCTTCTCCCACGGGCCGTGTTGTGCAGAACATCATCCCTGAAGACCACGGTTTGGTCTGTCCCAAATGTTGGAAGGTCAACTTCCAAGCCAAACTATGCAAGTGCTCCGCGGAGACAGTGGATGAAATAGGCAGGAAAAACAGCAGAGAGGAGGTGCGGATCTTCGAAGGAGAGATCCCTGACACATTACGCACAGGAAATTGCAACGATGGCGGAACTAACCAGTCCGAAATGGCTCTACTCGCGGCTTCGCATGGCGACCTCTCTGCACGCGTGGGACAGGCTGCTACGGCGTGGAAGACGCGGGAAATTCCATTCAAAACTGTTCACGAGTCAAACAAGGTAGATAGTGAATCTTCCGAATGGGAGACTGGGTCAGAAACAGATTTAATTACGGCAGATTTGGAGACTGCCACGCGGGAAGTGAACCGACATAGTAAATCTATGAAAGCTCATAAACAAAGACCTTTAAATGCGGATTTGAACCGTTGCAGAAGGAAGATGGACAGTAAAAGTGAGGCGAGGGTTTCAAATTCTGCATTTAAATGGTAATTTAGAGGAGGTTCTCGATGTGGATAGACGAAAACATGGCGGTTGGAGCAATGTTTGTAGAAAATATTTCCTTGATTTTCGTGGAGGGGGTGTCTTGTAGGGGCACTTAGGCTGGTTGTAATTGTTCCCATCGCGCCATTCTTTTCTTGTTCTCTTCTTTTGGGCTTTGCGGGTTTTAGTGCTGTCTTTAGTAGGTTCTAATCACCTTTGCGCCCTTGTTGTTTTTGACCTTTTGATCTTTTACTCGCTTGGGCACATCTCGCTTCCACGAGTCATCTTTGTACATGAGGTATAGTCCCTTTCAAAACTATTTGCCAATAATAATAAAAAAACAAGCTCTCAAGATCATTTGATCCAAAAGAAGGTCAAACTATCAAGATAAGAATACAAACGCATAAGTAACAAATATCTCTCTTTATTCCCTTCAGGCTAATCAAATACATTTTATGCTTTCAGCATACTTGATACAATACTCAACGGAAAAAGAACATCTTTCCTCATATAGTACATTTAGAGAATCAAGCTGAAATTCATCATAAAACCAAATTAAACAATCTGAACATCCTATCAGATCTGCGTGCTTTTACCACTTACGGCAACCATCTGCAAAAATTGTCAACATGGGTCAGTTCGATGAACCGAGGCATGATAAAACACTAACTCTTAAAACAATTGCAATCCACCAACTTGTTTTCATTAAACACAACCTGTTTAAATGAGATCATTTCACCAAACAAGTAAACATATTTCGGACTATGCTCTTGTAATACAAACATGACTATAAACGCATAACTCAAATTATAGTCACTAAATAGTCTCGATACCTTTCAAATATTTCATCAAAAGCGTTAGTGACCAAGAAGAAAATGCATCTAAATAACTATCCATCCAATCCCAAGGACAACAACATCGAGATGATACTAATATATTCAACATAATAAATGAATATCATAACCTTTCGTGATTCCATCAGCATGTTAGAACAATTCCAAAAGTTAGATAAACAATTATATCAACCTATACTTTACAACAGAAGAGAAATAAAACGAATCATACATATTTCCCTCAGAACTAGCTCATGACTGTACCGTCTCTCCAAGAGCAAAGCATTCACCTTAAACACATGCAAATAAATGAGACGAGGCCACCAAGTGAAGCACCCACAGTTTTGTTAAAGTTTAAAATATAACAAAATCTCGTAGCTTACTAGCAGCTTAAGTAGCTCTCACACAAAAAAGTGATGACTATCTATCAAACAGACTCCACATGACCTTCCACACGAAGCGACAAACAAGAAGATATTCAATGCCATCACTGTCGAGGTGCAGTCGACAGTCTCCTTAGTTCAGTCAAGCTCAAGACTAGATATCCATGCAATAGAAGACGTAATCATGCTCAAACACGATGACCATCCCACTCAAACTTCCTGAACCTCACATTCTAATCCCTACTAAACACTCATAAGGCTTTAGAACCAAGGTGAAATCAAAGAACTTCTCTTTTATCGCATGATCAACAAGAGACTCGTTAACATTAAAGCAAATGATGTTTCCCTAAGACTATGCAGAGATATTCATACGAAATCCACGCAACATGCACAGCCTCAATTAACTGTAATTATTCAGAAAGGAAACATAACATACCGTATTCACATCTGAACTCATTCAGAGGTTGAAAAGTATGGTAATCACGACCCACTTTTACAGAGGCCAAGATACAAGATATCTATCTATACTTAAGGAACCCAACAGAGCCAAAAACAATAAGTGTTCATAATCAGGCTTATATAGAAGCAGATACACTGGTTACCTATCAAGGATTTCAACTGAATCCGAACAATAGTATTCACGATAAAGCTTCTACAGAAGCTGATATACAAGATAAATATTAGTTAAGGATTCCAACCATGCCAACAATGGTAAATATTCAAAATCAGGCTTATACAGAAGCTAAATACTGATTTCGTAACAAGGAATCCAACTGAGCCTCTACAACAATATTCGCTCAAGCTTACACAGATAGGAAACATAAAAAGTACACCAACTGAGTCTGTACCAAAAATTCATTACTTAAACGAAGGTATTCATTACAAGATAACAGAAGTCGTATTACCAGTTACCCCTCCAGGACTCCGATAGAATCATGCTACCAGTATTCACATACATGGCTTCTACAGTAGTCCATAATATGCGAACCATTCCATGGACTCCACAGAGTTATTTTGTATATAAAAAAATATGTTGCAAACTATCAACGGGTTGAATCCCATAATCACAACACAAGGGGGGAAAAACAACTTCTACTAGGTCGCATTGAAATACTGTAAACACAACAAGTTATCCGTTCACAATAACTTTAAGTATCATAGCGAAACCCAACAAGATTCAGTAACCACCACCTAATAACCACGACTGAACTTACAAAGAAGTCGAATTAAAGCGAACATTCAAAAAAATTCCAACAAAGTATCCTTTCTCAGGCGAGTATCAACAACAAGCATCAACAACAAGTATCAAGTCAAAAAGCATCAACAACAAGTATCAACAACAAGTATCAAAACAAGTATCAACAACAAGTATCAACAACAAGCATCAATCGTAGCACGAACCCAACAAGGGAACAATTCATGGGCTCTCACAAAGCAAGCAGGTTTAGTATACTTTCTTGCATGCATTTCACAAACTTTAGCTGAAATGCAAAACACAACGAAATAATTGCAACAGCTTCAAAAACACAATACACACCCATCAAGGGTTAAATTGAAAAATCGAACCAGCAAGAAGATACACATAACAAAATCACACAAAGCTACCATAAAAACCATCCGAACCCAAAATCATCTACAGAACGAGTTGTTCTAATGAAATCATTTGAAAGAGAGCAAAATTTTTAAAGGTTAGGGCCTAACATGCACGGTTATTTGCTCAAAAATCCGAAGAAGACCATGAAAGAGCTCAGAGCCTTCTCCTATTTTTCCAAGTTAGATTCACCAACAAAAATTTGTTATTTCCATGACTTATAAATTTTCCTTGCAGAGAAAAGAGCGAGTTACACTCATATTTTCCATGCAACTCCAAGAAGACTAGTGTGAAGAACCAAAGATCGATGAAAGGGAAAACCTAGCACATGAAAAAAACAAACAAACTACTAATTTTCCATTTTGCATGCCTTCTAGTGAAACCTAAGCTCGAAGACCAAGCTCATTAATTGCATTTACTCCAAATTTCCCGTTCAATCTCCATTGCCACACCGCCATAGTTGGCGATGGACAAATGAAATTCAAAGACCATTTCTAACTTTGGCGACCTGCCACATCGGGCTCTTCTTTAGCCGTTAAAACTTCTACCATATCGTTTGTCCTTCATGCTTATCTATTTATTTAATGCCATAGAAACTGCCACCCATGGCTTGCACCCTTCCATAGGTCCCCTTTCTTCCTTGTTCAATAGTTAGGTTAGTAACATAGGTTAGGATTTAAGATGCGACTTAGTCTAACCTCCATAGCACAAGTTACTAACTTAGAACATTTAGATTATAGCTTAGGCCTAGGTTAGATTAACACTAATCTAACCCATAGATCATAGTTTAGTTTTAGGTTACTAACCTTAATAAATCCAGTTTAGGTCTAACATTTCAAATGCTCAGAAAAATAACCTACAACATACATTCACGAACAGGATTCACTCCTGCACTGCCAATAGGCTAGTGAAATAAATGTATCTGAATTATTACCTGGTCCACGATCAAGACCTTCCTGATATTACGATATCGGGAACCAATTTATTTAACATGATCGAATCCCGATTTAGACTCGAACAGTTTATTCAATGCATTCAGACCTTACAACCTGCGAAAGGTCTACAATTTTAGTTCATCCCAAATAAACTTAAATCATTACTTGGATCAATGCCAATGATCCAAGGCTAGGTCTTATAGATGGATAACTCCATATTCATTATGAGATCAGATTAAACTTAGATTTAAAATGAAAGAATTAAAAGAGTCCAATTATATTCCGACTCGGTCCAAAGATCTCGCAATTTCAAAGAAGATACTGAGTCCATATCAAGCATGACTTCACAATCGAAAGGAGCACATCCTTTTACAAAAGAAATCACATATCAACACTTGAATGCTCGGGAGGAAGTAACAATAGTTCGAGGGTGTTACGGAGAGTTAGAAAGAAGCCGAGGGACCCTTAAACATGATTTTTTACCTTGAGTCAATCTATTTGCACAAAGACCGAATATTCGATGCATGTTATCAAAATTACCCTTGGGGGTGAATTTTGGATAACGATTTTGCGACTTCAATGAGGGTCATCTTCTGCCGCTAGATGAATGATCGATAGCCTAAAGCAATCCATTGGGCATGGAGTCATGAGTAGTGGCACTGAAAAATGATCTAAACTTTGAAAACTTGCTCTGAGCCACTTGGAAACCCACTAAACTTAGATTTATTCTCACCAAAATGCCATTAAAACAAAGCGTGCAAGAGCAAAACTAGCACCACAAAAACTATGTACGAACTAAAAATCATACATGCTCCAAATGGAACATGTAGAGTGTGCCTAAGCACTTTTTTGCTGAAAGCAAACCTACCTACTCTATTCTAGCTGGAAGCAAAGGCAAGATAAAAAAACCCTACAATTGGTTGTGAGAAATAGCTTCCCTTTCTCAAAAGTGGCAGCCATGCAATTGATTTGGAGCTGATCATGGTCAAGTTAGGATGAGTGGAAAATCAACAAGCTAGTCTTCCACCCAAATCATCAAGGTATCAGTGAAGGCAAATTCAATACCTCTTTTATTTGCTCTGCATTTGGATTGAAGAGGTATGACAGCTGATCCTTGGTACTTTTCAGCTCATCCTCATGCTTAAAGCAAGCATGACTGGTTGTGACTTCTCCTTTGGCTCCAATGAAGCCAAATACTTGATTGGGCAAGGTATGATCCGTTTAATATGCCCATAGCTCGATTTTTGTTAGGAATTATTATTAGTGCTCACATTATTATAAAAGTTAGATTATAATTATGTGATATAATTGAGTTGATATTACAATTCATATTGTTATAATATATTGTTTCAACAATATATTATTATAGAGTTTTGTTGTACCCGTAAAATTATAAACGGGTAAGTTGTTTGTTGACTTCCTATTTTCTAGGAAGTAGTTCTTCTATTATATTGGCTATATATTAGCCAAACATGTTGTGCGAAACATATAGAAAATTAATAATATATTCTCGTGTTCGTCTTGTAATTACATGTACCAAATTTAAGAATTTTCAACTCCAAAAATGGAGTCTTCTTGTAGAGACCTTGAATGGACGGTGTGGAAGAAATGGTGAAATTCCTCTGTCCTTTCTCTTCCTCCAATGAAGAACATGAAAGATTTAAATCTTCCAATCTTGATTCCAAAGAGTTGCTATAAGATGCAGGCTATTGCAAATGAATGCTCTCCTTCATGACAGCAGACTCAAGTGTTTGGAATGTGGATGATGAAAGAGAGAATGGTGGAAACTCAACTGGTTCTCCTCCATCAAAACAGTCCTCCAAATACGGCGGATAAACTACCTCATTGTTGTCCTGCTGCAAATGTTCAACCTCTCCCATGGTGTTCTCTTGATCTGCAACTTGATCACCATGGTTTCTTTCACCCTCCAACATTGAGTTTGAGAGATCAAACTCCTCTTCAGTATTAGAACTTGAGAGAGGTGAAGTAGAAAGAAGAACTGAAGGTTATCCTATAGCTTTGCTTTGTGCTCAAACCCCTTGGATCTGTAATTTTCTCCTCCACAACTAGAATGTGCTCCTCTTCTTTTAGATTTGGAGTAGCTTCTCCTTCCTCCAATGTTTGAAGACAATCTTGCTCTTGATTGAACTCTTCCTCCAACATGAAGTTTGTCAAATCAAACTCTTCAATCTGCTGCTCTAGAGGACAAGTTGGGACTACAAGATCTTCTTCTTCTGCTGCAACAAAATCAGTCCTGACCACCATTTGTTCTCCAACTCTAACCTCTTCTGTAGGTTTAACCATCAAGGGGATCTTTTTCATCCCAAATTTGGCAGCCAAACTTACTAAGCTCTTAATCATTTCTTCTTTTCTTGGCTCTTCCTCTTGCTATCCTTGATGACTGATTTTTGCAATTTCTTCTTCCCCACATGGAATTGGGAATGCAAGAGGGATGGGTTGTAACTCAACTGATTTTACAATTCTTTGTGGTGGTAGAGGAGGTGAAACCTCTTGTTTCTTTGGAGGAGGGGGTATTTCATTAGCTCTTGTGGAGGGGATTACTGTTTGGAAGGAAAAAGGAAAGAAGAATTGAGGTGTGGTGGAAGACTAGGGGGTGGAGAAATGGATTCAACACTTGGGACAGCAGATGGGGAGTTCAAAATTTGCAATTCCAAATGAGATGATCTATAGCATTCAAGAGGTGGAGAATGAAACTAACATTCGAGGATTCATGATCACCCAAAAACTTGTACTTGCATCGAGATCGCCCCAAAAAAATCATTCTTGGTGTGAGATCACCCAAAAATCACTATTCTACAACATATCAAGACACTTTCTATCCTTTTCACTTGTCATGATCAGGTCCACATATTCCTTTTTACTTCTTTTTCACATTTTACACACCTTTAACATGTTTTTTATATAGTTTTCATAACACATGACTTTTACTAATCTTACACTCTTCTTTTGTAGATATGTCCTTAATATGCAATGAGAAATAACCCCACATCATCAAGTATAAGTGATAATAACAATAGGTACAACATGACACAACACATACACTTCACCCTTAGGTCATTTCCTTTTTCTTATCTCCCATGCTACATTTTTTTATCACTCCACACTTTTTCTTGTCTCTTTGGCACAATTTCACCATTGATCTACATGGTTATCAGGTATGCATCTCTTATCTAATTTATGTTATCAAGTATTCACTCAAAACATAAAGTGGGGGAAAAATGTAGACACAAAATCACACACTTTGGTACATTTCTAGGTCTTAATCACATACCACTATTCATATGATTCCTAAGTGAGAAAACTAGTAACTAACATATATATTTTCCCTCTTTTCAATCTTTCTTATTTCCTCTTTGGTATTGCACACCCCACACCCAAATATGATCTTCATTGGTATATATTTCTTGACTCTACAAACCAATACCCACCCAAGGTGACAACGCCCAGCACCCTCATCCCCTTTGAGTGCCCCTCGACCTATTTTATCTCACTCACCTTTTTGTGCCTCTTTTATCTTTTGGGAATCTTGTTTTCTTATGGGCCAACATTTTATTTTTCAATTATGAAATTCAAACAAGGGATTCATATAAATATAAAGCTATGTGACCATATTAAAGGACCAAGCTCTAAACATCTATTACCACCACCCAAGGTTGCATCCAAAGGTATTCTAAGAGAATCAAAGAATCCATCTAACATTCAATCAAGGTACAAGGGAATACATTTTTATACATACACACATGGGGGAAGCTTATTTTTCCATTCAAAATCTACTTATATTGCTACATTTATTACTAATTATCAAGTGCATTTACACAAGAGCTTCTAGGGAACAATTTTACACACATGCACACATAACTACATGGATTATGAGATGCAATGCAAACGCTTGGTTGTAAGTTCACTTTTTTGAGTAACCACTTGGGTCATTCTGAATCCCCATTTACATATTTTCCTTTTTATGATTTGATGTGTTTTGGGGTTTTACGGGTTATATGTGAATTATATGGACATCTAATGACATACATACGACCAAAAATGAAGGTTAGAGACCACCTTACGACATAAGAATAACCATATTATGGGATTTTGTGCAGCCATACAAACCTACCAAGGGTATTTGGAAACTAGGCACCCCAATCTTATTCATGACACCCTAGTCTAACTTATTTTGGAAGTTCCACAATTTCCTAAGTGCGGTTGTGATAATCTCCTCCTCTTATTCATCAAAGTCTTCCAATATTGAATACTTTGGTATTTATTTAAAAATAAACTAAGTATTATATTACCTCTCTTGCACCTAGGGTTTTCATTTTCATATAACTTATTTCTTGTGTCAAATATGTGATTTAGCATTTATTTATCATATGTGAATCAGTAATATATCTTAGGGTTTAATAATTTCAATAATTATTAAATCAGATTATTCACAAAGCTCTATCCCTCAATCCAAAAAATAATGCCTTTAAAATTGATCTAGGACCCTTCCAAAATTATCATGAAGAGATTGGACCAAGATGAAAAGGTTACATGTGCCAACAAGCACAAGAGCTCAAATTCTCACTTTTAGAAAATCGGTAAGGGAAAAAACTCAATATCTTGCTCAAATATTCAAACTATGACATGAAATTTGGACCACACCTCTATAACAAAATGATTTACCTTCTAAAATTCTCACCTTTCCATATTTATTCTGAAACTTTCTCAACCATTCTCATTTGGACACCTAGAACTTGATAATAGGTCTAGTGTAGTGTTGTCATGTAAATGTGCAACATGGAAATTGGTAATTTTTCAATATGACAACGATACCCCTGTACCAAATTTTTCATGATTTATCCTTTTGAGATACCCTAGGCCACCTAGTTAGTTTTGATGGCCTCCCGGTTGATATTAACACATCCCCCTAGGTGAATTACACCCCCCCCTAGGTGATTTTAGGAGTTCTTGAAAAATGCTATCTTTGGGTAATGTTGGGAAGGGCTATCACTGGCCTTCCTAGGACTGGAGCACCCCTTAGAGTGGAACAGAGGGAAAAATAAAACATGGAGGTGAATTGAAGGCATAGAAACATCATGGAAGTTATTTTGGAATATTTAGGGAATATTTGGAGAGTTTGGAGTAGTTTGATAAAAAATAGGGTTCACACGCCAAAAAAAGCTGCTAACCTTTAGAAGGTGATTATGAGAGCTCTAGATGGAGTTAGAAGAAAAAAATACATATTTAAAAATTTAATTCCAAGACCTAAAATATGGTGAAATTATTTCACAATGCTTTGTCACAATATTTCTCTGATCGGGTTTTCTCAAGCCTAGGTAGTGCATAGAGCCAAAAACATTGTTGAGATTTTGAAGGTGATTTCGGGAGCTCTAGATGGAGTTAGAAGAAAAAACATCATTAGAAAGGTAATTAAAATACCTACAAGATGGTAAAATTATTTTTTTCACAACACTTTGGCACAATAGGTCCATGTCGCCCTCTTTTAAGGCTCATCTATGGAACCAGACAAAGCTCTGAATTTGTAGGGAATATATGGAAAATCCAAAGAGATGATACCCCAAAATTGGATTAAAAGGAAATTTCCATTAAAATTTATATAAAATTTCACCAAAATATTCCATCAGGAGCTCAAGTTATTTTCATTTCAAGTTCGCTCTCAAGACCTCATACTTAGTCAAATTTTGAATAGGACACATGTCAGCACCAAGAGCCTAACACATTTTTGTGTCCCTTACCTCCCTCAAGCTCAAGGAAATGAGACATAAAATTGTTCCTAGACCATTTTAGCCTCCTTTGACCCTAATATGACCTCCCATATTGTCGGTTAACCCCAAGAGCTAGTTGGAGCCTTACCTCTCACCGTTGGATTTCTGCTAAGTGCCACGATGAGGCGCTGAGTGGAAATTGATGTCCCCTTCATCCCTTTGGAAAAAATGGAAAAATGGAAATAAAACTATGCCCTCCCCTCTCCCTCCTTCAATTTACAAGATATAAATATGACACTTAGTGTATTTTGCTCATTTTTCCCTCACGCCTCCATATCTTTGCCGAAACACTACCAATTTTCTGTAGATTGGAAAGAGAGGTTTTTTTCACTCAATAAACTCATTGAAATAACTTTTCATTTAAAAAATTAAAAAAAAAAACATATAAATATTAGAGAAAAATGAATCAAAATAATGAATAATGAAGAGAAAATGAAGATTTTTCGCCAGATAACTATGAAGTCTCCAAATCAAAAAATATTCATATCTTGAAAAATACAAGTCAGATTGAGATGCCACATTTTTCATAATTCCTAATTTTTCAAGAAAATCAAGATGCAATAAATGGGAGGTCGAATGGTGCATTTGAATCATTAGGTCTAACAAAAATCCCATTTCGTGCCCTAGTTCACATTCGTTGGATTTCCCATCAATCCAAAAATGGAAACAAGTTAAAAATTGCACATGAACTCCAAATGAAAAACCTATCACAATGGAGTTAATTTCATAAAAATTAGAGACAAAAACTAGACTTGTAATTTTTGAGCTCCATTAATGGCATCATGGCAGCTCTCATGTGTTGAAGCCACTACTCTTAGGGAAAAACTTTAAATTTTATTTCCAAGCATTCTAATCGGTGAAATCAAGTGAAATTCAAAGGAGCATCATGCGATGAAGAGATGAGTCCAAAAATATGTTCCATCGCAAATTGAGTAATGGAAGTCCATTTTATAAAAATAGCAAGTTTTCCTATATAGACTTTCTATGTTTGGGAAGTCACCATCAAAAGCAACTATGACAAAGGCAATGTGCACTGAAGATCACCAGGAAGCTAGGATGATTTTCTAGAGTAGAAAATAGTTAAAATGACTGATTACTAAAAATAGTAAGCCCCCTATATGGGTGCTTACTAAAAATAGTAAGTCACCCCAAGAAGTGGTCGAGGTGAAGGTAGTGTGCATAGGAGCGAATGATGGAGTTCATCACATCACGATGGTCAAGAAGAGGAAAAATCACCTCTTACCAAAAATAGTAAGTCTCCCATCTAGGGCACTTGATATTAATAGTAATTCACACTCAAAGGGCAATTTTGGCACAATGGGACATAGAGGGATGATCATTTAGGTCAACATCATCATTCGAGATCATCATAGGCATTTCTCATAGGGCATTTGAGATCCATCTCAAGGAACTCGACAATGTTTTTCAACACTCACTACATGGTTCGGGTCTCAGGTATATCGGGTGCAAGGTGGAAGTTACGGTCATCAGCATAACAATTCATTCAATAATGTTCTTAAAAACTCAACCCAAGGTGTCTTGGAACCATCCTGAAGGAGATTCTAAAGGTGAAAGGAGTTTGAAGATTTAGAGTTTCACTACATTTAGAGCTTTCCATCGAAAGGATCAACAAACTTCATCAGAACAATATCTCCTCCTCTTCTTCTCTCTATCTCTCTCTCTCCTCTTCTCCCAACTTTCTCTCACTTTCCAATATTCTAATTTCACATTGGGGTTGCACTTTTTCATATGTCTTAATGTTCCTAATGTAATAAGTCACCTTTATGTTATAAAAAAGAGACTTAAAATTTTCCTAGGAAGTTGAAAAGTTTTAAGTTGTGTGAGGGCATATGAAAAGACATTGTGGGGTAGATGATGAGTCATCTCTCATTCTATAAATTTTAAAGCCATTCCCATTTCAAAGGGTTGGTGATTGATTTTGTAAACTCAAGAGTACATTGGGAGAAAAAGGAGATAGTCAAATTCTTCCATTCCCCATTCTAAATTTCCTTCATTTCTCCACTATGTGAAACTCTTGTTTAATAAATCAATATAAGATGGAGTTTCTAGCATTTTTTTGACTAAAGGATTTATTGATAATTTGTGCTCATAAATTCTAATTGATCTTGTTTCTTATTTATAGAGTTGTTGCTTATCATAAATAAATGTGTTGAAATTTCTAACTAGTGTGTGCAGAATCTAATTTTCTATTGGCAAATTATTCTCTATCTCATTTCTCACTCCTTTCCCACTTTATAGACAAAAAGTCCTCTCTAACAAGAAATTACTAGCTTTTTCATAGGGTTAGTGGAGTGCCCTTGTTGATCCTTAGCCGTAAGGCCACAACGAAAAATCCACCTTTTTACTCATGCATGCATATACGACAACCGCATCGGTTAAGTAGAGGACTTAGACTCCCACATCGTTGGCAATAAATCCACCAATTGGTCCCCAAAAATTTTCTCACCAAAATGTAGACCTAGAAAACATACCCAAACCTCATACTAGCACTCTAAGACACTTTTGAGTGTCTCACCACCTCATATTCATTCTCTCCATGCTCTTATCATGCATAACCAAATAGACACACCTTTACTCCATCATGTCATATCTTACTTGCTGATTAGGCCTCCAAATTAGGCCACCTAAACATGCTTGTTTCATAAGTGGTGGTGTAATAAAAAATCATGCACTTTAGACATTTATTTATCTCAATTTCATACTACTATTTAGAAGGTTCATGAGTAATAAAGTATTAATTAACCCCTTCTTTTGTCCATCTTATTTTATTTTATTTCTTCATTACCACCTATTTCCATCCACATGCCTAGTCTATTTTGGTCATTTCCCGCTATTTTAGCCTCAATTGAGGCACTCGGGCCACTTCTTAGGGAACCCATGGATGCCCTAGTTAGACCTTGGGTGCCCCGATCATTATCGAGATTTCCCATCACTTTTTGGGATCTTTCTAGTAGTTTGACATCTTTATGTTTCTTGTGGTCAAAATTTTTGAGCTTAATTAATAAATTAGAATAAGAGAACCATATAAATATAAAGTTATGAGACTATAATGAAGGACATAACATCACTTACTACTATTACTCTATCTAAAGTTACATCCATATATTGCATTGGAGATCACTTGCATCCATATAGATCCATCATCAAAGCACAAGGCTAGGACATCTCGCATCACACTTCATGGGGAGGGATTTTATTCCATTCCATGCATACATTCTACTAAATTTTCTACACATAGTTATTTATCACTAATTAAAAAAGTGTGACTGACATAAGAGCAACCTAGGGCATGTTCACGCACATATGTACATATAACTACATTAGGTATGAGATGTAGTGTAGTGCTTAGTTAGTAAGTACACCATTGTGGCTACATGAGGAATTTGAACCCTTCATTCACATTATTATTTTTAGGGTTTGATTTTTTTTGGTGTCTATCAAATTTTATTCACCTTAGAGTATTGGTGACATTTAGCATGGGCAAAAAAATTGATGCAAAACACAGGTGAGGGTTTCGAGCCATCTACCAAACTAGTAAAAACTAGTTTAAGACATTTTACATAGACCATAGTGCCTAGATTACATACCAAAGCACCCATGGGCACCCCAGTACTTCTCTAGGTGCCCTAGTCTAGCTAGATCCTCTAGATCCATAGTTTTGGGACTCTTGCATAGTTGATCCTGCTCCTCATATTTCTAGTCACCTCTGCGACACTCTCCGATAGGCATCTATTATTCAACTCGAGTTATTTAATCACTCTATCTTGAATATTAGGGTTAGAATTTACTTTTACATAGTTACTTAGATCATTTACATTCATATTTAATGATTTATTTACTTTAGTACAACTATTCATAGCTTAGATTAACTATCCCCACACTACTTAGTCCATTTTTAGTTAATCAGGTTAGCCATCTCATCACTTTTCCACTCTTACCAACCTACTAGAGCCTTCAACACACTTCATGGAATTAATAAAACATCATCCTACCACTTCCATACCTCTACAAGACACCACACTACTCAAAACACCATGAAACATCACCAAGACCAAGTAACTCAAATTGACTAAGAAGTCTCAACAAAACACTACCAATACACCTTCATGATTATGAATTTATTTGACATCAATGATACCTCAAATATTAATTACAACACCTAATCATCACTCTTTTTACATCAATGGAAACATAATGCCAACACTTCAGTAGTATGACACACTTTTAACATGTAATTATAACTCAATAGTGTTCCCAAAGTGTTAGGGTAAATAGTAATTTTACATTATTAATTAGGTAATAAGTTATTTATATTTATTCTTATATGGTTATGTTTTAATAACCTTATTATTCTCATATGAGTTTATTTTTGTTGTATTTTTATAACAATATTTTTTCGCATTATTTCATACGTGGTTTTGGTTTTTTGTGTAACTTCTCTTTTGGTTGTACCGATGGTGTGCAATATCTATAAATATTGCAACCTTCCATTGTAATTATGATTTGATTGATTATTAATAAAAGTTTCAAGATTTTTCACTTGTTGACTACTTTCATTTGGTACTAGAGAAGGTTATTTTTGGCATGGAGAAAATAGGACATTTTAGGGAGTGTTGAGGAAATTCTGAGAGGGCAATAATGTGTGTGTGAGCCACAGAGGAGCCACCTCCATTCCCTCCATCCCAACCCCTACATTCCCATCTCCCAGAAGGATAGGAAAGCCTCAAGTCCGATCTCTAGGTAAATAAAAACTAATTTTTTTACCTTGGTGCCTCTATGTACAAGAAAAATTTCTTCTAGAAGTTATTTAGATTCACAAAATTAAAAAAAGAAATTAATAAAATTTCTTTATTAGGGGTTTTTCCTAAAATTAGAGGTGGTACTAGTATTTACTAAAATTAGCATACTTATGCATTTGAGGAAACTATGTTGTATTTGAAGGTGTCTCTACTCTAATCGGGTCTACATTAAGATGGTTGTTTTGATACACCGAGTTGCATTTGGAATCTTCAAACATTGAACACGAGTTTTAAGAAATCTGAGATAGGCTACACCTCCACATGGGCAGAGTAAATTTTGGAGCTGATGAGAAAAATTTTTGAGGTATTTTGCATTTTAACCGTGTTGCATTCATTGATATGTGGCAAAATCCCCACCAAGCATTCAAAAAAACCCTATCTTTGAGCCTCGGTGTAACTAAACAACCGAGCCATCTCCTCACAACTATGTATCGACCCCTATCAAATGAAGAACACAACATTGGATACCTATGAATAACTATAAAAAAATAATACAATGTTGACTAGACGATGTGAAAGTAAAAACATTGGTGTACCTTGTAAAAATATAATAGCGGCCATTAGCAAAGAATCAATCACAAATAATTATTGCAATTACAATACATTTATATAAGGTGACAAAAGGATAAAAAGGAAATAAAAAAAATTATAATAAGAGAACCCTATAAATATAAAGTTATGAGACTATAATGAGAGACCTAACATCACTTACTACTATTACTCCATCTAGAGTTGCATCCATATATTGCATTAGAGATCACTTGCATCCATCCACATAGCTCCATCATCAAAGCACAAGGCTAGGACATCTGCATCACACTTCATAAGGGGAGGGATTCTTTCCATTCCATGCATACATCCTACTACATTTTCTACACATAGTTATTCCTCGCTACTTTAAAAAGTGTGACTAACAAAAGAGCTACCTAGGGCATGTTCACACACACTTGTATAGAGCTACATTAGGTATGAGATGTAGTGTAGTGCCCAATTAGTAAGTCCACCATTATGGCCATTGAGGACATTATGACCCCTTCATTTTCATTATTATTTTTTAGGGTTTGATTCTTTTTGGGGTCTAGAAGGCTTTTATTCACCTTGGAGTATTGGCGACATTCAACATAGGGCAAAAAAGTTGATGCAAAACATAATGAGGGTTTCGAGGCCATCTACCAAACTACTAAAAACTAGTTTAAGATAGTTTACATAGACCATAGTGCCCATATTATATACCAAAGCACCGATGGGCACCCCAATCCTTTTCTAGGTGCCTTAGTCTAGCTAGATCCTCTAGATCCATAGTTTTTGGGACTCTTGCACGCTTGTTCTTGCTCCTCATATTTCTAGTCACCTCTGCGACACTCTCTCGATAGGAATCTATTATTCAATTGAGTTATTTAATCACTCTATCTTATATATTAAGGTTAGAATTTACTTTTGCATAGTTACTTAGATCATTTACATTCTATTTAATGAATTTATTTACTTTAGTACAACTTTCCATAGCTTAGGTTAACTATCCTCACACTACTAATTAGTCCATTTTTAGTTAATAAGTTGGCCATCTCATCACTTTTCCACTCTTACCAACCTACTAGAGCCTTCAAACACATTTCATGGAATTAATAAAACATCATCCTACCACTTCCATACCTTTGCAAGACACCACACTACTCAAGACACCATGAAACATCACCAAGACCAAGCAACTCAACTTGACTAAGAAGTCTCAACAAAACACTACCAATCAACCTTAATGATTCTAAATTTATTTGACATCAGTGATACATCGGAAAATAATTTCAACACCTACATCATCACTATTTTTACATCAATGGAAACATAATTCCAACACTTACAGTATGACATACTTTTGGCATGTAATTGTAACTCAAAAGTGTGCCCAAAGTGTTAGGGTAAATAGTAATTTTACATTATTAATTAGGTAGATAAGTTATTTAGATTTATTGTTATATGGTTATGTTTTAATAAGCATTTAGTCTCATATGAGTTTATTGTTTATTGTTGTTGTATAGTCATAACAATATTATTTCTGCATTATTTCATACATGGTTTTTGGTTGCACTCAAGTAACTTCTCTTTTGGTTGTAACCGGTTGTGCAATATCTATAAATATTGCAGCCTTCCATTGTAATTATGCTTTGATTGATTATTAATAAAAGTATCAAGATTTTACACTGTTCACTACTTTCATTTGGTACTAGAGAAGGTTATTCTAGCCTATGGAGAAAATAGGACATTTTAGGGAGTGTTGAGGAAATTTTAAGAGGGAAATAATGTGTGTGTGAGCCAGAGGAGCCACCTCCATTCCCTCCATCCCAACCCTTGCATTCCCATCTCCCGAAGGATTGGAAAGCCTCAAGTATGATCTCCGGGTAAACAAAAATAAATTTTTTTTACCTTGGTGCCTCTACACTAAGAAAAGTTTCTTCCTAGAAGTTATTGATTCAAAAATTAAAAAAATTAATTAATTTTCCCGTTAGGGTTTTTCTAAGTAAAATTAGAAGTGGTACTAGTATCTCGCTACAATTATCATACCTCTGCATTTGAGGAAAATCTATTTTATTTGAAGGTGTCTCTCCTCTCCGATCGGGTCTACATCGATTTGGTTGTTTTTATACATCGAGTTACATTTGGAATCTTTAAATATTAAACCAGTGTTAAGTGATCGAGATGAGCTACAACTCCACACATGGGCTGATTCAATTTTGGAGCTGCCGAGAATAATTGTTGAGGCATTTTGCATTTGAACCATGTTTCGCATCGATTGATATGTGGCAAACTCATCCCCACAAGCATTCAAACAAACCCTATAGTGAGCCCTCAAACTCAACCAAATGATCGAACCATCTCCTCATGGCAATGTGTATTGACCCTTGTCAAATGGAGAGAGACAACATTGAGACCTTTTGAATAATTATAAACAAACAATACAATGTTGACCAAACCATGTGAAAGTAAAAACATTGGCATACCTGTAAAAAATACAATGGCGGCCATTAGCAAAGGATCAATCACAAATAGTGATTGCAATTACAATACATTTCAATAAGGAAAAAAAAAGGAGAAAAAGGATATTAGATCAAATTCACAGAAAAACTAAAAACCATCAAATCATTCGCATCCACATGGATATCCATAGTCACATCATCGATATGGTTGACAGGTTAGTCCATTTTTTTCACTATTTAAATACAGTTAATTCATTTCATATACTAAGCACTTGAAACCTTTGTTGTGGTTGGTCGAAGAACCTTAGGAGTGGGATGTTTGGGGTTCCACCCCATCCCAAACCACTTACTTTTATATATTGATATTTAGTGGGATATTTTGTAGAACTTTCCATATTTAACAATAAAAAACACCTCTTAACCCACTAGTCCCAACTAAACTCACATCTATATTTAGCGGAGAATACCTAAAAAAAGAAGGGCAAATTGTTTTTCTCCCATATCAATTATTTTTGATTCTAAGCAACATTTTCCAAAGGAAGGGTCACTTTAAAACTGAATTTTGAGCTATTATTTTTGTGGTTTTTTGCTCTTAGAGAGCCATATTGAGCTTTGGAGGCCACTAGGGTCCCACAAAATAAAATAAATTACTTACCATTCAATTTTTTCAGAATATTGGATGAAATTGTGGTATTTTAGTTTATATTGTACTAATTTGTAGGTTGTCATATTCAACCGCAAACTATTATACCTACTTTAAAAAAGAAGAGAGTTGTAATAAAATATATTAAAATTTTGGTTCCTTATCACTCACGAGATCTTCGGATCTCATTCATCATTCGGTAAAAATAGTGCCTCTGGGAAGCACTTACGGTAAAGTCGTCATGACTACTACTGCACTTAATGCATAATATAGCTACAACAACATCATCTAGGCATCAAACCTTTAAATCAATGGGGAGTAATAAGGACATAGTGCACACACTTTGAGCCCTCCCATCCATCTGTGAATGATTTCTCAACTTAAATTTGGAATGAAAAATTATCCGAGTATATAGCAAAGTTACGCATGTGCGTATGAGGATATTTCTTTGAGCCGGTGTTAATAATCACACAAACCCCTTTCAATACTATCTTTGTACCACATATCAGATTATTTCACCTATGTTAACACCTCTTTCACATGTACTACTGAAGTATATAAAAAGGGTGAGCCTCTTCCATGTATCGACGGGTATATCGGAAGGGAACACGATATAAAAGGTTCGGATATCGGAATGATGGTATATATATTGGGAGACCATATACCTAGAGTGATAAGAGCCTTACCCTTTTCAGTTGATTCTAAAAAATGGGCACCAATGCCCCCAAGTTCTTTCTTCTATATTCTCAACTTCTAAGAGGAAATAACTATGCAGCATGGAAGACAAAAATCAAGACATAGCTTGAGTTTGAAGATATTTGGAATGTTGTGAATGGTACTGTAACCAGATCAACAAATGATACAACACAACATAAATAGTTTGATAGCTCTAATCGGAAGGACAAGATCATAATCTTGTTTGCTATGTCCAATGACATGTAACCCCACATTCAAGATGCCAAAATATCCAAAGAAGCATTGGATAAGTTGAGCACATTTTACAGGCCAAAAACAAAAATTCATACTAAATTTATAAAGTCGAGTTACACACACCAAGTTTAAAAAAATGAGAAAATATAAGCTTTCTTAAGAAGAGTTGTAGAGAATGAGGGCTTTACTTATATCCCTAAGAGAAGTAGTCATCGATGAATCTCTCATTCCCATTGTTCTGAGAGCCCTCCCTCCTTCATACCACATTTTTGTGACAACACTCAACTTGTCGATCGAAAGATAGTAAGTTTTGACAAGATGGTAAATCTACTATAACAAGAGGAAGCCATGTACAATAAATATGATGAAGAGGAGTAGGTAATTTATTCTCCTCAGAAATGGAAAGGAAAAGGAAAAGGAAAACTCATAAAAACCCCAAAATCAGAATCAACATCAACAAGGGAACAAACAAAAAAATAAGAAATGTCCTATCTACAAAAGAGGACATGAATTGAAAGATTTTGGTATAATACATACAAGAAAGGTTCATCAAGTAATTTGACCTCAAATTTAGAAATCCCACAAGGGAAATTCTAACTACAATCAAAACTAGAAAAGGGGAACTAGAAAAGAAAATCCTCATGAAGGAAATATAACTGAGCAAGAAGAAATTTCGGATAATGAAGACTTCTTGTACACTTCTCGATCAAGTGAACCTTCCACGTCATCTAGTGATGTATGGTATGTTGATTCAGGATCCACTCAACACATGCAAAGCCATAAAGACTGGTTTACCATAATAAGGGACATGTCTTCAAAAAACCATGTTTCATTGGGTGATGATTCTTTGTACATAATACATGGGATTGGTAACATTTCTCTACCCTTGGTTTAAGAAATTATAGATTATCAGATGTACTATATGTCCCTAGGTTGACAAAGAATCTACTATGAGTCAGTCAAATCCTAGATCACAATTTGAAAATTGATTTTGATACTCTTCCAGAAAGAAAATGTGTCTAATTCAAGACAAATCACGAGGCTCACAAATATTAACAAAAGCCTCTAATGTGGAACATATGTTCCAAACTTCATTTCAACCACAGAGATGATCAAGTACTTGTGGCTAAGAACTCTACCTCTGCCTAATTGTGGCATCAAATAATTGGTCACATCAGTTTCAAGTATCTCAAAACACTTAACCGATAAAATATGATAAAAGGATTTCCATCTCTCCAGAAGGATACAGATAAGTGTCCTCACCGCTATTAGGAAAAAAAAACATAGATCTTCGTTCTCCGAGAAGAGTACTTATCGAGTTCATGGTAAGATTGATATGGTTCATGTTGATATTTGTAGAGACATATAACTAAGTCATTCGGATCCCAATACTTTATGTTTTGTGTTGATGATTACTCATGAAAAATGTGGATTTTTGTCTTCGTAATAAAATTGAATCTTTTGAAAACTTCAAGAATTTAAAAGTGGCTTTTGAAAATGAAAATGGTTGTCACATCAAAAATATCTTCTTAGATCAAGGGGGGTGAATTCACCGGTGATGAGTTTAAAGCTTACCTACAATCTCATGGGATTCATTGACAAATCCTCCTCCACACACACTATAACAAATGGTGTTGTTGAGAGAAGAAATCGTACTATCATGGAAATGGTACAATGCATGATCGATGATTACTCGGACTAGTGAGGACATTCTAGGTAGAAGTAACAAAAGACAACAATGTATTTTTTAAATAGATTGCCCATAATTTATCTTGACGGAGTAATGCCACAAGAAGAATGGTAAAAAAGGAAGCCATTTGTTGCACACCTTGAGTATTTGGGTGCAAAGAAAGTATGCACATACCAAAGAACAAAAATAGATTGGATATGAAATCACAAAAACTAATCTTCATTAGCTACAGTGAAGAGACTCTTGGGTATAGATTGATGGATCCAAGACCAAGAAATTCTACACCAACAGAGATGTTGAGTTTTTTAAGAAGGAAGTATAGACTCCTCCTCCGACTCACACGATGTAGAATTTTCACCATTGTAAAAATAGAAGCTGATGTTCCCACATATGATGAAAGTTATGATGGGGATGATGGTGATGATCGAGATAGAACCTAGACCCATGGAGAAGTTCATCGTATTCCCAAGTGGTATACTTAGCATGGTATAAGATGAAAAAATGGATGCTCCACTTGATACATGCACCATTGGATCATGAACTCGAAGTAAAGAACGAGAAGGAGTAAAATTTGATTTGATGAGTAGATTTATTGAATTTGATAAGCCCTTTACATTCCAGGAAGCCCTACAATCAAAATCTTGGAAAGCTACGATGGATGCTTTGAATATATAATGATGAAAAACAACACGTGGCAACTTTTAATCTTCCACGGGAAGAAAACCATTAGATGCGAGATGGATATTCAAAATAAAGTACAAAGCGATGGGACCATAGACAAGTATAAAGCAAGACTAGTAATAAAGGGGTATGCACAAAAATAAGGTATTGACTATGAGGATACATTTACTCCCAAAACTAAGATCAAAATGATTAGGATGATATTTTCTCTCTAGCTTCTCATTTGGTTGGAAATTCCATCGAGATGGACATAAAAAAATGTCTTTTGAAAGGATATTTACAATAAGAAGTCTACATGACTCAACTTGAGGGATATGTTGTACACAGTCAAGAAGCGAAGGTATGTAAACTCATAAAATCTTTGTATGGCCTTAAATAGGCACCCAGGGATCTCATCAACATCAATTTGTTAAATCCATACGATCCCAATCTCTACCTCAAAAAGAAAGGGGAGATTGTGATTGTTGTTGTCTATGTCAATGATCTAGTCATCACTGGAAGTTTAGTGAAGATTATTGATGCAACAAAGAAATATCTTAAATGATCATTCGACATGACAGATGTTAGGCTGATGCATTACTATCTTGGATTGGAAGTATGACAAAAGGAGAATCACATATTTGTTTCTAAGTTGAAATATACCAAGAAATGCTTGAGTAATCCAATATGATGGATTGCACACCTATTGCTACACCTATGGAGATGAGACTACGATAGCTTGGTGAGATCCATCTCCTCTCTGCATAAAATTCTACTCTCTATCGGTAGTTGATTGGAAGTCTCATTTACCTTACATACACTAGACCAGGATATCAACTTTACAAAAGCTATCTTTTGGCTCATACAAAAACCTTGACTTTTCATTGGAAGGAAACAAGTTGGATCTTGAGATATCTCAAGGAAACAATGGATCGTGGTCTAGAATACAAGAAAAATGATCAATTCTTCTTGACTAGATATTCAAAGTCATATCATGCGGGCAATATTGATGACGGAAAATGCACTTCGGGTTTGTATTCTTTTTGGGATGTGTCACTGATATCATGGGGAAGTAAGAAACAACAATTTATTTCTGGCTCTTCCATAGAATTTGAGTATTTACATAGGTTAATTTTTTCGTGAAGTGATATGGCTACATCGCATACTAAAAGGACTTGGAATACCACAGAAAAACTAACCACCTTGTATGTTGACAATGAAGGTGTTCTCAAACTTGTTCACAATATAGTTTTTCATGAAAGAAAAATCACATTGAGGTATAGGGACATTTCATACATGAACATGTCTTAAAACACAATATAAACCTTTTAGTTTTCCCAACAACTAAAAAACAAGTAGATACCTTCAAAAACTCACTTGCACATGAAAATTTTAAGTTTTTCAGAGAGTTCCTCTCCTCATCCCTTGAGGCAATGCAAAATTAAGGGGGGATGTTAGGGTAAATAGTAATTTTGCATTATTAATTAGGTAAATAGGTTATTTAGATTTATTGTTATATGGTTATGTTTTAATAACCATATTATTCTCATATGAGTTTATTGTTGTTGTAGAGTTATAACAATATTTTGTCTGCATTATTTCATACAGGGTTTTTGGTTGCACCTATGTAACTTCTCTTTTTGGTTGTAACTGGCTATGCAATATCTATAAATATTGCAGCCTTCCATTGTAATTCTGATTTGATTGATAAAATTATCAAGCTTCCTATTCTCCACTTTAACAAAGTGCATGTGAGAGTTTCAAAATGAATTTTGGGGGAAAACTTGGGTCTCACCATAACTTAAAACACCCACTTAAGTCATAAAGTGCACTTGTAAGTCATTGGACTTATGTTTTTGAGTTATGAAAAGGACCTATGGGAGTGAGGCACACTTTTAAGGTGAAATTTCAACCAAAAATTGTGCTAAAGGTGCAAAAGGATGCCAAAAGGGTGCCCAAGCACTTAAGTGCATGCTCCAAAACTTGATTTGGACCCCCCGACAAACTTCCGAATTAATTTCTTCACTTGGGGTAAACTTTTCATGGATTTTGGTCATCCAATATATGAATTTACATGGAAAATTTCCATTTAATCTAATGATCACATTTGTAATATATGAAAATGTTAACTTCAACAAGTTTCACATGTACTCTCTCTTTTTGCCTCGGATAGTGGTGCAACAATGAGATAAAGTACATAAGTAGTTTCAAACAAGTGTGGGTTAAAAAAACTTATGGGTCCTAAGGAGAAACTAAAATAGCCAAAATTTATATTTTTATAGGCTCACAACTTTATCGAGAGGTTCCCATAATCTTCCATTTAAGAATATAGTGTAAAGAGGCCACCTTGAATAAATGTCCGAAGAATTTCTACCTTTTTATGTTCTCAAAACTTTATCATACTTTTTACATCATGAATTAGGATCCAAAATATTTTCAATTATTGGGATATGATCTCCCAACACTTCATGAGGCTCCTAAAACATTCTAATGAAGTTAAATCTTCAACATAATATGCATACTCCTTTTCTAAAAAAGTTTCTATGAGAAACTTCTTCCCAAGACCACCCAAAGGTTTCTAGAATGCTTCCTAATTCATGTCATCAAGGAAAAGAATATGATACCTTTATAATGACTATAACCTTGGATTTTTAATTACTCGAAGGCTCTTGAAATCCTTTGTTGAAGTTGGTCTTTGAAAGTAGGCAATTTTAGCAATTTTGACAATTTTGGCTACTTGGACCAATTTTAACCAGATGTGACTAAAGGAATTTTTTGAATTGGGTCATTCATATAAAAATGAAATGAAATTTTACATTCCAAAAAAGTATAGAATATTTTAAATTAAAATAATTTGATAAAGTTTCAGTAAATATGGTATAATGAAGATATTATAAATGTTGTTCTATAAATTTGAAAGGACCATATAAACTCTAAAAATAATTGAATTAAAATTTTACTTATTAGATTCTTGAGGTATGTACATTAGTTTTATTTCATGTTGTAGACACTCAATTCCACCGCAAATAAATTTATTTTGGCTAAGCTTATCCTAATATCACCATAAAAATTAATTAATTAATCATCTTCATCCTATCACAAATCCCACATCATCCCCATAAAAGTTAATTAGCTAGTTAATCACCATTAACTAGTTAAAATTATACATCTCCATGATCCCACATTGATGATAAATCTCTAGATTTACATAAATAAATTAAGTAATAATTAATTGAAATCAACACATGAAATGAAAACTATAGAAGATAGAAACCAAATGTAAATAGAATGGAGAAATTTCTATTGAATATGAGAGGGCATTTTATACAATTGGTTTCTCCTAAAATCATGGAGTCAAGTCTTATCATTTTATCCCCATATCTCTCCTTTATTCCTAGTCTTGGTCCCAATCCCAAGATATTCTCACACATTCCTATCTCTATCAGTTGTGTGACAACTAATTGTGCACACTCACATATTATTTAAATATTAAATAATACTAATATTCAAACCATATGTTCACACTATGAACACTAATTTCGTAACATTCACCCCCTTAGTGTGAATGTGGGTGAGTTTTTTCTAGTACTGCTCATGTTCTACAATCTTATTGATTTTCTAAAGAGTATATCAACTCCAAATTGTTTTTCTAGTGGACCACCAACCACTCCATAAAGAACGTACACATTTTGCTCACATAATTGTTTCTAACTTAAAGGGATTACAAAATAGAAATCATGCTCATGCGGGGAGCTTTAAATAGGAATGTTACTTTGCTTCATTATTACAACATAAAGTAAATACACCACACAAAAAAATAAAAGGTCACCAATACCATGAAACAATCTCTTTGTTGGTGACTAACAAGAGATGCCAATTTGCCTCCATCCTCCTATGCCTCCATCCTCCATCGTGATGTTGCTAACTCAGCCGAATTTGTCTTTGAGGATCATTTTACAATTATATTGGGTGTTGGTTTCAACTGATAATGCACCCTTATAATAATAACCAGCTTTATATTTAACCAAAATAATAAAGCATATCAGAGTTTTATTGCTGGAAATCACTCACTATTTTTTTACAAAATAATTAGAAATGTCAGAATTGTTTCCATGATTTATATTAAAATACAAAATGGGTTTTTGTAATATTTTTACAAAATTTTCCCATAATACAAATAAACAAACCCAAAAAATTGAAAAAAATTCGAATCTAGGTTTTTGAGAAAAACATGAATTACCAGTCATTTGTTTTTAAGATCAGAATCTAGAAAATGGCGATGGAAGCTTTAAAACTCTCAGATCTGCATCCTTGAGGCTACGGTTTTGTCTTGCAATCACTCTCATAAATCTTCCTAACCTTCTCTGATACCAGATGATGATAAATATCTAGATTTGCATAAATAAATTAAGTAATAATTAATTAAAATCAACACATGAAATGAAAACTACAGAAGATAGAAACCAAATGTAAATAGAATGGAGCAATTTCTATTGAATATGAGAGGGAATTTTATACAATTTATTGCTCCTAAAATCATGGAGTCAAGTCTTATCATTTTATCCCCATATCTCTCCTTTATTCCCTAGTCTTACTCCCAATCCCAAGATATTCTCACACATTCCTATCTCTATGAGTTGTGCATGACAACTAATTGTGCACACTCACATATTATTTAAATATTAAATAATACTAATATTCAAACCATATGTTCACACTATGAACACTAATTTCCTAACACACATCACTTAAAATCATCCAAAATAAAATACTTGAAGCCTATAAAAGGACCCTCTAAGGTACCATGAAGAACAACCCAATAAACCTTGCTATTTTGGGAAACCTTTTTATTTTGGGAAATCCTTCCATGTAAGAGCCATTCCAATCTAGTAAACCGTTCCATTTTTGGAGAGCATTCTATTTTGGAAAATCCAAAATTTTGAAATCTCGCATGAATAAATTAATAAACCACAATCAAGAATCTTCCTTCTTCATCCATGAGAAAATCCACACAACAAGGATTAGTTACAAGTGTAAGTATTGTGTACCTTCCCTTTTTATGGTTTTTATTGTTCATTTCATTTGTTAAATATGAATTTACAATATGCATTCTTGGCATGCCTAAAGTGGGACACTCCTTTTCCTTTTCAACAATTTTGTGAAGGTTTTAGGGATTTCTTGATATTTTTCCTTTTCTTGTAGGTACTAGAGTGTTTGATAAGTTTGAATCCTTGATTTACCAATGATTTATACATTTTCCATTTTTCTCATCATTTTTTGTTTCCATGCATTGACATTTTGGTCTCAGTATATAAACATTTCCATTCACATGAATGAATTTTTTTATCTACAGGTGGCATTTCTACCTTATGTGCTCATGCATACTTTTTTGTCGATTTTGTAGGGTTATAACATTTCTGATCTTAATATAATTTTTTTCTATCTTCATAGTGTTTCATAAGATCTGTAACATTTTTTATTTTTCACACTATTCTTGGAGGTTGTGATATTTTTGTTTTACTTCATAGCATTTCTGAAAATTGTCGTGATGTTTATGCATTTTGTAGTGTCATCTTTGTCTTTTGGTGTTTATTTTATAGAATTTGGCATTTTTGACTTATCATTGGTGTTTATATTTTCTTCGTAGAATTTGTTAACATCTTAGTCATGTTTATATCCTTTGATTTTTTAGGAGCAAAATTTTTTTACTTGAGGGTGACATTTTCATTTCTAATATTGTTTTATAGAATTTTAACATTTTTGAAATCTATGTAGAATTTTTATTATTGTATTGACATTTTTAATTTATGACATGTTTTCTAGAATTTGGAGTTTTCTATTCCTTAATATTATTTATGATTTATATAGTGATATTTTTACATCTTGCATTTTGATGTTTGATTCAGATGACTTGTTTGTTTCACATCTAATCATTAAATATATACCTTACATATTTAATTTTTAGTTTTGGATTTAACATAACATGTTTTATAGTAGAAAATCATATGTGTAAGTCTTAAACATCAAATGACTAACTCTTATATGCATATTCATTAGCTAAAGATCTTATAAATCAAATCATTTAAGCATTTAATGTTCTTAATTTGATTTTGGTTACTTTCTTATGTGTGTCTTAAATTGTGTATGTTCTTCTCATTAAAATAAATATTGAGGATCAAAATTGGTTTATGAAATTTATGTATCTCAGTTTTAGCTATATATGCTCTTTCCACACTGAATTAGAAACATCTAAAGATTCTATTTTCATTTCTAAGGGTTAAATGAATTGGATTTCATTTCCATACATTTGGAATTTGTTTTTTTTGATAAACTATAAATAATCTTGGATGATCTATCATTATTAGATAAGTGGGACTTCCATTTAACCTAATTCATGTGAAGTGAGTATAGACACTCAAATTTGGTAACTTATCCTTTGGTAATGAAATTTTTTTCTATGATTCCTTACTAATACAAATGCCCACATTCTACATCAAATTAATATATCTATATATATATTTCTTGACTTCTCATCTCCACACTCTAATCTATCATAAAATTAGGAAATATTAATTAGTCAAAACCATAAATCATCTATGTGCATTATTCTAGAACTTTCTATTTCACATCACATGCTCCCTATTTAAGGTTGTATATTTTAGTTGGGATGAGTTTTATGACCCTAAATGAATTTTGTAATATTTCCTTTTCCCATATTTAGAATCTAGTTTCAATTTTAATATATTTAGTGTGTCATTTCATCTTCTTGGGGTTTCCTTTATCATAAAATTTTAACTACAACTACAAAAGACAATACAAGCAAGTAAATATCACTTTATAACTCACCCAAAACTCTTACAAGATATTATTGAAAATATCACTCTAAAATCACTCAAGAATCTCCTAGATCTTCCTAAATTAGTTGCACATCATTTAAAGAAACCACTAATACATGTATGAAGCACTTAACTAGGTCAAAGAGTCTAACTTCCTCCATTTTTAAGCATGCAAAGGTCTTAAAGCCATGTATTAGCAAGATGATAGTCAATCCAAGTATTGTCAATGGTTTTAAAGTGATGAAATATTAAGTTACATAGTTAATGTATGATACATCAAACTTCTACCATGTCAGGTACATTATATACACTATAGTTAACCAACTATATTTATGTTAAAATACATGTGAGAACTCATAGGGGTTAGATCAGATCACACCCACACTTGCACATACACATAAGAGAACTACATGAGGCTTGATCTCACATAAGGACATGTAGTGCAACACTTGGATTGGTTTGGTAAGGTTTGACCACCAATGGTAGTTTATCCTCACTACACATATTATTTATCTTTTTTTATATAAGGATTTGATGTAGGGTATCACAAATACATAAGGTTTCCACTTTGTTGTAGGTCATTACAGGTTGTGTGAGATAGAGCCACATATAGTGATGTATCGTTTTAGATAAGTTAAGTACATATAAAGTTGTACAAACTCATTATAATTGGTCCAAAACCATACAAAAGGGTTAATAATGTACAAAAATTTTAGAAGGTGTTAGGAAAATGGGTTAGTGCTCGCATTATATATTTTCATGTGTGAAATAAGTATAATGTTGTGGTGAGAAAATAATGTAAGTGATTTATAACTCAGATAGATAGGATAATGTTGAGATATATATTAGAAAGAGTATTAAGGTTGAGTGATATTAGGTGATAAAGTGAGGATATCTTGGAAATATATTGGGATATTATGTTAGGATATTGATAATGAATACCTCCTTAAATTATGGAGATTTTACTTATATATATATGTAAACTCTCACTATTGTAATGATATCTTGAAATATTACCATGAATGAAATGAATAGAATAAATGAGAGCTTGTGTGTGTTAAAATTGTGAAAGGATTGAACAAATATAATATTTTTCTATCAAATTGATTGATCATGTTATTTTTATTTTGATTGTCATATCATGGGAATTCATAGTTATTCTTTGCTTGGATAATTGTGAGATTAAGAGTTCTTGAGTTATGTGATCCATATGTGATATGTTTTTGAGCTACATTGTTGGCTATAGTGAATCTATACATTCAATTTCAAAGAAAACACTCATCCAATACTACATGTACATGTGAAGTCTGTCCCATGTTTTTTGCCCTTTTTATGCACACATTGAAATTTAAATGAAAATCACAGTTTCTAGCTCATATATATCATATATTCTAATAGATGTGTAGTCATTCAAAACAACATTAGTTTTCATCCATCTAATACCCGACACGAGTAATTTGAGTCACCACTTATAACCTTTGGTTTTGATTTGTAATACATATGAATCATATTTGTCATACTAAACAGGTGTTTTATTTGAGGAGGTTTGATCACACCAATAACAAGAAGAGAAGACATCCATAAATATTGTTTAATAATTGATTAATCTTTATGCATCGACACCATATGCATTGGTTCTTATCAAATGAGTTGCGCTTAGCCTTAAAGCTTTGTGTTTCCACACAATCTACCAATCGTCGTCAATTAATTTTATGTTTTTCAAAAATATTTTGGTCAAAATAATTTTTAAATCATGTTTGTATTCTATTTATATATGAAAATTTAGTGATTTCATTCAAGTGATGTCATTTAAATTAGGTTTTAGTTATATTGTGTTTTATTTTAAAATCATATTCTTGTTTTTATGGATCTTTATGGGCATGCTAACTAGTTTTAAATATTTGACATTTTTAAATTTAGTGTTTAGCTATAGTCAAAAGAATGTTCATAAAAATACAAAAGCGTCCAAGTATTTGGTTTCATTTGAATTTGTCAAGTTAAAGCATTAAATGTCATATTTTAGTATAAAAAATTGTAAGGATGTATTTTGGGGTAACCGATGTCTTTTGTTGTTAAAATGGATACTAACATTTAACAAATTTAATAGTTTTCACTTTCACACATGGAAAGTTAAAATTCAAATGCAATTGATGAAAAACAACTTGTGCAGAATAGTTAATGGAAAAGAAACACAATCCATATATGAAAATAAGTTATTAGAATGGAAAAGTAGAGATGATAAGGACACATCCATCATTATCCTTAAAATTTTGGATTGTGAACTACACTATATAGATTTGGAAAATTCATCCACTTTGAAATCTAAGAAAATATGAATAATTTTTTGGTGCTAAAGTAGTTAATGTAAAATTCTCCTTAAAGGTTTGCTTCTTCAAATTAAAAATGAATGAAGGAACTACTATTTCCAGCCACATAAATGATCTCAAATATCTCATGAGACAACTAGTAAAAGATAAATCTCTTGTTGATGATGAATCTACTAAAGCTATTTGTTGAAAAACTTGTCTTCCCAACATAACAATGTTATTTTGAATTGTGGTTAAATAACATCCCAATATTTGGAAGACATAATATCTTCTCTCTTAGCAGAAGAAAAAAAGATAAATTTCAGAAAATACATAAGAAGAAACTAGAATGTACTCAAAGAAGAATCATATATTTTTTAACAAAGATAAGGAAAAAGTTGAAATTTTCTATTGCAAGAAAAATGGGCACACATCTTGGTTTTTGATTGTTTAAGCTAATGATATACTCAAAGGAAAAATTAAAATAAAAGAAGAAAATGTGATCAATTAAAAAGAACCATCAAATGAGGAAGAACCAAAAATGATGATAGTGGTTATAATTTTGAAGACTTTATATACTAAGTGAACATCATGTTATAGGAGGATGGAGGCAATGGAGGAAGGAAAAATTTCAATGTCCTCTCACAACCACAAGTGATAGGGCCTTACAATATTGTTGTGGTATGTTTTGTAGTTTTGTGTTTTATTTTTTTAGTGGTGTAGTACTAGTAGAAAATAAGAATAGTTGATGCATTCCTATTCCTATGATATGTGGGAATAATTTGTTTATATTTTCCCTTAATGTAATAAAATTATGAGAGTTGATAACATACTACAACAACATGATATTATCGTTATTTTTAACCACATATAAAACCATTTTGTTTGATTTGAGGTTATTGGTCAATCATGGTAAAAACCATCCTATTTTGTTTGTTGGTTAACCACTTGTAAAACAATCTAGATCATGAGCAAGAAAAGGAAACACATTGTAGTACAAGATAATATTTTCCTCATATTCACACTAGGTAGAATGTTAGGAAAATGGGTTAGTGCTCACATAATATATTTGTATGTGTGAAATAATTATATTGTTGTGTGTGATAAAAAATTGAGTTGTAACTCACATAGATAAAAGTATGTTCAGATATCTTTTAGAGAGATTCTTGAGGTTTAGTGATATTAGGTGATAGGGTAAGAAATAATATATTCTAGAAAGATATTGGGAGATTATGTTGGGATAGTGATAATGTATAACTCCTTGAAATATAGAGATTCTACCTATATACATGTAAACTATCACTATTATAATGATATCTTGAAATATTACCCCAAATGAAATGAATAAAATAAAGGAGAGATTTTGTGTGTTAAAATTGTGAAAGGCTTAAGTAAATATAATGGAGGGGTGGTAAATGTGGACACAAAATTATGCACTTTACACATAATTTGACCCAGACTTATACTACTATTTAGAATATTCTCAAGTGGTTAAAGTACTCATTAATCCCACCTTTTGGCCATCTTTATTTTATATTTTATTTCATACCTCCCGCATATTTTCCAACACTTATCCAATCATTTCATAACTTCCCCAACATTATAGGCCTAATTTAGGGCACCCCATCCTATCTTGGGGCACCCTGTCCGACTCTGTGGTGCCTCGATCTATGAAAATCCCCTTTCACTCTTTTTTAAGTCACTTCTAGTTGTTTTTAATGTTTATCCTTTAATCGATTCGGCCTTTTCGGGATTAATTATGATATTATACTTGAGGTCCTTATAAATATAAAGCTTAAAAGACCATAATGAGGGTCATAATGTCACTACTAGCTATATCTCTATTAGGGTTTCATCCATTACATCTATTACATCCACATAACTCCATACATCAAGGATATGAATATCTACATCACATATAATACATAGGGGAGGGATTCTATTCTGTTCTATATACACATTAAATTTAAATTTGATATAGCTATTATTTCTCACTACTTCACAAAGTGTGACTGACACGAGAACACCTAGGGCACAACACGCACACATGCACTAGAACTACATCTAGGTCTGAAATGTAGTGCAATACTCCGAAATAAGTCCATTGGTTTTGGCCGCCAGGTCGGTTAACCCATTCATATGCATATTTTTTTTTATAGGGTTTGGGTATTTCTCTTTGCATTTTGGGTCATTCTATAGTACATTTAATGATCCAATGCCACACGAGACAAAGAAGTTTTCAAATACACTTAGAGACCATATCAAATTAGAGTTCTAATAATTTACATTGTTCTAAGCAACCAAACTATAGTCTAGGGCACCTGGGGAACCCCAATACACTCCTAGGTGCTTGTGTCATCTCGGATAAACCGGATCTTCCATTTGTAGGGCCACCGAGTGTTTGTCTGCACCTGTCGAGTTCCACTTCTAGCTCTGTGACAACCTGCGACAATCTACTATTATCAACTAATTCATTTCTCCTATTTCTCTTAATCATTAGGGTTTTAAATTAAATTGGAATAGTTTATTTACATTTATTACATACGAATTTATTTTATTTACAATGTTTTATTCCTCATGCTACGATTAACTAGAATTACTATTTCCCCACATCTAGCCTAATTTTAGTTAATCATTTTTGGTGAACCAAACATCTCATACTACCTTCTAGGGTTTTTACCCCTTCCCCATTGCTTCTCCTCCAAAAGAATTTATTGAAGCCCACCTTAAGGATATCAATGACCACCTTGCTTTGAACACCCACAGGATTTAGATTTACTTTTGCATGTGGCTCACGAAGAAGCTACCAATTTGGATGAATTCAATACTTCTATTGCTCCACCCACTTATATACCCACTCAACCCCATGTGTCTACACTTCCACCTATCTCTGTTGTTCCAGTTTTACTCCCTTCTCCTACAAATCACTTCACTCCTCCTCTAGTCTCACATCAACGAAAATCCTCCTCGGTGCCAATCAAGATCTAACCTCTTTGTATCATGATCTTCAGGCCCAAATACACAAATTACAACAAACCACCACATCCATGTCCTTAGATTCTACACTATTGTTACACACTCCCTTTGCTCCAATCCTCTCCACATATTCTCTACCTCCTAATTTTTTCATTCCTAAATTGCCCATTTTAATGGACATGGTGACCCACAAGAGCATCTTCATGCCTTTCATGTTGCTTGTCTCGATTTTGTTGATGATCATTTCCTCCTAGCTAAAATTTTTCCTTGTAGCCTCCATGACTATTCCATGCACTGGTTTTACAATCTGCATGTCCATTCAATCACTTCTTTTACCCATTTAGCTGATGCTTTCCTCACACACTTTTCTATCAACATTAGCTCTAAATCTCCTATGCTCAACTAACACAACTTAAACAAGGTTCTAATGAGAAATTTTCCAATTATGTCTTAAGATATAAGAAAAATCTGGCCAAAATGAATAATGTCCTCCCGATCTTTGAACTATAAGACCTATTAATATAAAGTATTCTATAGCCTCTCTCTAAAAGTGTTCTCTTAGATACCTTTTCTTCTTTTGATAAACTTTTTTATACTCTTAAATTCCATGAATACAAGCTTATATCTATTGGAAAAATCAAGTACCAAGACAAACCTTCCTCATCTACTCATTTCCACGCTAAGACGCCATTCAAACCCTCTACATCTAAACCCATCGACACTAAACTCATTGTTATCATTATTACACCTTCTATGGAAGTTTCCTTCTAACCACCTAAGCACACATTTACTAACCTCCCTATAGCACCAAAGCTCATCTTACACACAACTTCTAAATAGAAACCTCGTCACCCTCCCACCACCACTCAAATTAGACCCATCACAACCCAAAGGATGTAATTACAATGAAAAATTCATTTTGATTATCATCGTTGTGTAGGCCACTCTACTAACCATTGTATGAAACTTTATACAATCATCCAAGATCTTATTGACAATGACCAACTCAAATTCCCATAACCTACTAGCCCTCCTCCCACTAAGGACAAGGGTAAAGTCAAAATTTTCAACAAAGAATCAAACCAACATGAAAAAAATGCCATGAAATCTTCAGCCAATCACACATACCATGCCACACCACCTCCAGATGTGGGAGCACTTGACTTCTTAGTTTCTAGTGCTAATATGACCCCATCTATTATTTATTTCTCTAACACTGACTATCACACTACATTTGTATCTGACCATTTACATATACATGCATCTATTGGTTCCACTGTAGTCACCAACACTAAGGTTGATCCATCTTCCCCCATTAACACATGTTCCCTATCCTTTTTACGCTCTATCGGTACCCTCCATCACAAATCGACTACCCATTCAAGAGGCCCTATGGAGTTGTTAAGTTACATATCATAGTTGGTCCTCTCACTCTTCCCATCCCTTGACTTGTCATCCAATCCATCAAAGTATGTGATTTACTTCTCAATCTTAATTGGATATGCAAATCTCAAGCTATTGTATCCATCAACCACTTGTGCCTTAAGTTCATCTATGACAACCGAGTTATCTCCATTGATGACATTCCTCCTTCATCTTCATCACCATCACATTTTAGTTTCACCGCTCTTGTACCTCCTCTCATCCCTCACACATCTCCTCCGATTCCACTTACATCACATCCTATTCCTACCCCACCATCTCAACCAACCCCTATGTGCTCCCTCCATTATGTTAGTCGTACACACTACCATAGACCTATTCCTAGGACTACTACTACCTCCCGATGACTATCACTACCTCACTTTATTCCACATGGCTTGTCAACTTCTACATGCATGATCCTGCCTCACTCCCCATCACCCACACACTTTACTACACCTCAATATTGGTCTTACGTACACCCATCGCATGCATATCGGCTACATTCCCCCATGCAACATTTGTCTCACATAGCACCTTTTCTTGATAATCATCCTAAGGTGTCATCATCCTCACTAAACATTGGTGGATCTCCTTCCTAACCCTTATTGGTTGACCCTATTTTCTCGACACAATGGGGGGCATAACACATTATGTATTCCCCCCGTTCTCTCTTCTAGCCAAGGAAAATTTTAGTGGTGAATTTTCATAAACTCACGAATATTAGGGATTTTGGAAATTGAAATGGATAATTTTTAGTAGTCGGCTCCGCCCAATTCACCTAAAATTTCCACCAATAAGTCATTTATATGGGTGAATTCGCCTACTATTTATATGTTAAATTAACTTATGCATGTATTTCACCAACATTTCTTATCATTGTACCTCATCCAATAAAATTGCACCCTACAAAATCAACTTTACCACAATTTTTTTCAAAAATTCGCCATCGATTCGAAAGTTGATTTTGGAGATTTGCCACCCATTCTAAACTAATTTTTTCTGGGGGGTCTTAAAATGAACCCGTCTTCTAGCATAATTGTATCATCTTACATCCATCTTACATTTAATCTCACACACGTTAACACTCTTATTACCCAATGACACACTCTTGTGCTTCGGTTCATGTTACAGAAATATTGTTCATAGTGTGAACACTTAGGAGTGGTTTGGGTTATTTGGTAGTAATAGTTTTTAATATTTATAAAATAATATATGAGTGTGTAAAATAGTTGTAATGCACAACTCATAGTTGAGAGATATTTGGGATATTGAGAGGACTTAGAGATTAGCCTTGACTCCTTACTTATAAGAGTTCATTGAGCTATTTATATGTAATCTCTCCATTGATAATTTTTCCTGAATGAATTACAATATCTCTGGTTTTATTATTTTATTGTGTAATGTTTTGTTTTTTATTTGATTAAATCATAGATATTTACAAGATTTGGTATCGTAGTGGGTTATACCACAATGATAACTTTGTAGGAGTTTGTTAGTTTAGATCTAGAATGATTTTTTTTCATTGGAATCAAATCTGCGACCTACGTGTTTATCTACCAACAGCGGTGACGCTTCACTTAGGAAAATCCATACTTGGATGCGACATGAATTCTTGCAATATCCGGATCCACGGTGACAAAGGTATTACGTTCCTTTCCTTTTTTTTCGGACACAGATGAAAAAAATAGGAGAGAAATTCCTTTTTGCTAGATTTGGAAAGGGTCCAGAAGATGTTGGAGTTATAACTTAAAATTTCCATAACTTTCAACTGGTAACTTAGATTAATGTGCCATTTTTCTAAAAATGTGTATTTTTTCAATCTCTACACATCTATCATGTGTTTTCTATTCTTGACAAAAATTATTTTTTCAAAAAATTTTACTTTCAATGTTTAAAGTTTATTGTAAGGGTGCATTTTCGATTGAGTTCGACACCTATTATGGAAATTCCATTAGATAAATTCAATGGATTAAATTTTCACAAATGGAAGGTGAAAATACAATTGTAATTAATGATCAAGATCCTTTGGGGAATTATGACTACCTATACTAAGTATTTCCTAATGGAGGATGGAGGCATAGGAGGATGGAAGCAAATTAGAATATCTTGTTAGTCACCAATAAAGAGATTACTTCATGATATTGGTGACCTTTTATTTTTGTTGTGTGGTGTGTTTACTTTATGTTGTAATAATGAACAAAAGTAACATTCCTATTTAAAATATCTGTTTAGGAGCATAATTTTTGTTTTGTAATCCCTCTAAGTTAGAAAAAATGATTTGAGAAAAATAATGTGTGCTCTTATGTAGTGGTTGGTTCCACTAGAAAACCATTTTTGAGTTAGAGGTTCTCTTTGAAAACCTCATATTGTTTGAGTTGTTTTTTTTTATTATTGGCAAATAGTTTTTTGAAAGGGACTATACCCTTGAGAACAAAAGAAGGCCTAAGAGCTGGAATAAGAGTGAGAATCAGAGAGAATGGATCAAGATCCAAGTGTTACAATGAAGCTCGAAGTAGCCCAGAAACAGCTACTCAAACGAGACAAAACAACAAAATTACTGCAAAAAGCAAAGTAAAGAGACTGCAAAAATAACAAAAAAACAAACGAAAGCATGAAGCAACCAATACTTGTTTGAGTTGTTGGTACTCATTGAAAACATTCATTTCTTTGTAGATCATGAGCAGGTACAAGAGATAGCTTTCCCCATGTTCACACTAAGGGGGTGACTATTACAAAAATATTGTTCATAGTATGAACACTTAGGAGTGGTTTGGGTTATTTGGTAGTAATAGTTTTTAATATTTATAAAATAATATATGAGTGTGCAAAATAGTTGTGATGTACAACTCATAGTTGAGAGATATTTGGGATATTGAGAGGACTTAGAGATTAGCATTGACTCCTTAACTATAGGAGTTCATTGAGCTATTTATATGTAATCTCTCCATTGGGAATTTGTCTCGAATGAATTACAATATCTCTGGTTTTATTATTTTATTGTGCAATGTTTTGTTTTTTATTTGATTAAATCATAGATATTTACAAGAGTTCACACTGGGACTATTGAGGGATCACCATTACACTTTGAACCCCACACACCACAAATCCTATGTCATCCTATACATACCTCGTCTACTACTAATATATACATAATCTTTATCATACACACTACACTAGTCCTCATCATATATGAGGCTAGTTTTATATTTCATTCATACATTCTACCATTATGGTAGGTCACATTATTCATGGGTCTAGCTTTACCTATCACCACTGCATATTCTATCTACAACTATTATCAAAATTTCTACATTCTACCATGCAACTACACATCCTATTCACTATTTGGTCACCTACACTACATTATCCTACATGTTGCACTCACTACCCTATGACACACTCTAGTTCCTCGGTCCATACTCCACCGCTTTGAGGGTTTACCAATCACATGGACCTTACTTGCATGTGACATGCCATCATACCACATTCATTAGATCGGTGACTAATTCTCTAGGCTATATCATCACCCACACTCCCATCACATACCGTAGTGGTATACACCTTAGGTTAAATCACCACTCCTTTCATCAATTCTACATCATTCTATTACATTCTATCATCTCCTATCATATCATCCTATAATTTTCTTCACTACCACATTATTATATTACACTATCATACCTTCAATCATTGCATAGTGGTATACACCTTAGGTTAAATCACCACCCCTTCCATTAAATCTACATCATTCTATCATCCTATATTATATCATCCCCTTCCATTTATCAATTTCAAACTTATTCCAAAGTACACTTATCATGCCTTTAATCACCACGTAGTGGTATACACATTCAGTTAAATCACCACTCCTTCATCTAATTCTCATTATCATCTTACATCCCTATCATCACCTATTCTACTACTCCATTCTCTACAATTTTCTTACATAATCATCTATCCTAATCATCACTTAGTGGTATACGCTTTAGGATAAATCACCACCCTCACCTTATGCATCACATAGTGGTATACACTTTAGGCTAAATCACCACCTCATTCTTACTCATCACGTAGTGGTATATGCTTAGTGTTAAATCACTAACATCCTTATCCACCACATATTTATATATGCTTCATCCACCCTCATCTCCCATCTCGTAGTAACATATGCTATAGGATAGGTTGTCACATTTTTCTCTCATCATGTAGTAATATATGCTTAGGGATAAATCATCACTCATCCATGCTACACATCATGGTATATGCTTAGGCTATAGGGTCCACGCTTATCTTTCCATATGTCATCTCACCATACACTTCTTCCATTGTGATATACACTTAGGGATAAATCATCACTCATCTATTCAACAAATTCATGGTATACACTTATGCTATAGGGTCCACACACATCTCCCCACATCACATTTCATCACCATCACATACACACACTCACCACAAAGTGCACTAGATACAACAAAAACTACTTGACTATTTCCCAATGATGCACTCTTGTTCATAGTTCATTCTTGACTCTTTGAGGCGGAAAAAAATTCACCTCATTGTATACACTTCCTAACACTTGGGGGCACGTTTCCCTATCATTCCATTTTACATTCCATTCCATCCATCCACAACATATTGCATTGTCTTGGGGGCATTTAATTTTTCTTACTAGTGTTTTACATGATCACTTAACTACACATGTTAGCTTTATTTCTTATATGTAATTATCATCCACACATGCACATTCACCTCTTTGTTTAGTGTGATCATAGATACATGAATATATATGTGACATGGATGTTTTCCTTCTACCCTTACTATACTGTACATTTGGGGGGGCATCCACATTTGTCTCAATAAGTGTTATTATTTCATTTTATACTTAGAATCTTACATTACTAGTTCATACACATTTTGATATATATATTCTCACTCTAACATGCTAATGGGTGGTCCATGTCCAACACTTGTTTTGCAGGATTACATGTTTCCATGAATAGTTCTATATTTCTACTTGCCTCCTTTGTTTTCTATTGTATGCAAGCTTTACCCTCTACTTGTTTGCAGACTTGTTTGTAGTTTTTATCCATGATGGCCTTGAGTGTCTTGTGACATTGTGAGTGAAGTCCATTTTTGTAACCCATTTTGTGTAGTCATTTTACCTTTTCTTGCGTGTTTAAACTACTATGATTGGTAGGTTTTCCACACCATTTTCATTTTTACATTGATTATACATGTGTGCTTGCATAATAACACTTGGTTTGGATATCCATCACCTTTTGTGTGCACCTTGGTATCTACTAAGTGCTTTCCCTTCCCCCTATAAGGCCGAGTTGTTACAAGGTCAAAGTGTGGTTGGTATTTTTTGGGGCTATATTATTCTTCTAGGGTCATCACATGCACCCAAAGAGGGGGAATTAGTATGGGTTTTTATACTAACACAACGTATTTACACCGGTTTAGACACAACGAGTGAGTTCGAGACCGACTATGAAATCCATACACGTAGCCATAATGAACATGGTTTCCTTCGACAATTTTGTCGATAATTTACAAGCTTAGGGGTTATAGTGGGTGGCCTCTCTACACTTTTTCATCCATTGGCATCGATCGCCAAAAATATAACACAATACAAATATATCTTCAACAAATTTCACTAGAAGCGGTTAGATTTGGAGGACACAGAGCATTTCTTCCCTACACTTCTTCAGCTAGGGTGGTCTGAGATCACCTTAAAAACTCGTGATAGTACAAGATATCCTTCTACACCCTTCTTCTCGACATGGATTGGGTGCACATGCTCCATTTACACTTTTCTATCATATTTTACATTTATGTATTTTACACAATGTTTTTACATACATAAATATTTGAGTACTTGAGCATTTTCTCCTTACATTTCTTTCGTATGAGAAACAAGTAGTCAAATTGGGGGCAACAACAACAAACATCAACAACGAAAATGAAACTAACAATCATAACACACCGCGATATGTAGTTTTCATGCTAACCATGTAGGTACATTACACATAGCAAAAAGAGATACACATGTGTTCCGCCCTAGGTTCACTCTCATCACTTTTTCACATTTTTCATCTTTAGAATCCACACTCCTCCATCTTTTTCTTTTTTGTTCATTCCATGCTTGAGTCTAGTCCATCAACACGCTTTCTTCTACACTCTACATAGATATCAGGTACACATCTCTATCTACTTTATGTTACCGAGATTTCTCTCACCAACATAAAATTGATGTAAATGTAGACACAAAATTATGCTTTTACACATAATTCGACCCAATCTTATACTAATATTTAGAAGGTTCTCAAGTGGTTAAAGTACTAATTATTCCCACCTTTTGACCATATTTCTTTTATATTTTATTTCATACTTCCCACATATTTTCCAACACTTATCCACCCATTTCATAACTTTCCTAAATTCTAGCCCTAATTTAGGGTGCTCTAGCCTATACTGGGCGCCTCGGGGTGCCCCTAATCTATGCAAATCCCTTTTTCTCCTTTTTGGGTCACTTCTAGCCATTTTCATGTTTATAATTTTCTCAATCAATTTTTCGGGATTAATTACGAAATTAGACTTGAGAGCCCTATAAATATAAAGCTTATAAGACCATAATGAGGGTCATAATGTCACTACTATCTATCACTCCATTAGGGTTGCATCCATTACATATATTGCATCTACATAACACCATACATGAAGGATAGAAATATATGCATCACACACACTACACAGGGGGATTCTATTATATTCTATACACACATTCTAGTTACATTTTCTATAGCTATTATTTTTACTACTTCAAAAGTGTGACTGACATGAGAGACCCTAGGGTACAACATGCACACATGTACTAGAACTACATCTAGGTCCGAAATGTAGTACAACGTTCAGCAATAAGTCCACCGGTTTGGCGGCTAAGGTCGGTCCTCGACCCCAATCATATGCATCTAAATTTTTTCTAGGGTTTGTGCATTTGACCTTGCATTTTGGATCATTCTACAATAAATCTAATAGATCTAGTGTGATAGACAAGAATTATTTAGAGACACTTAAAGACCATATAAAATTAGAGTTATGAGCATTTACACTGTCACGAGCACCCAAATCGTAAAATAGGGCACCCTGCAGTGCCCCAAAGATACACTCCTAGGAACTGTGTGATCTTAGAAAACCAAAATCTACCCTTTGCGGGGCCCCCGAGTGTTCGTATGCACCGCCAAATTCCACTTCCAGATCTGTGTGACAACTTTGTGATAGTCTCTTTATTATCGCTAAGTCATTTATCCTATTTCTCTTACACATTAGGGTTTTAATTTCACTTAGAATAATTTATTTACATTTATTACATACTATTTTAGTTTATTTGCAAAATTTTATTCATCCTACTTAGATTAAATAGAATTACTATTTCCCCACATCTAGGCTAATTTTAGTTAATCATTAAAATCTTGTACCAACTCAATTTTTAGTTATAGTATAAAAATGAAGCATTTCCGAGTATGTGATTACCCTTTTCCACCAATATGTACATCCAAATATTATCTATTATGATGTGTACAACTAAGTATTCATATTTTCTTTTGTATTTGAGCTATCAATTTACTTATTTATCATTTTCCAAGTATTAATATATTATTATAATTATTCATGGTTAATCATAAATTAATTAGATTAGAATAGCTTCAAGTAATGAACCTTTGTATCCTATGTATTTTTGTATGATTTTAATAACATAATTTAATTAGGGTGTAAACACCAAGGTGGTTTCAATGAATAAACAAACCTTAGATAATACCCTTGTATATATTTTTTCCTCACATATCACAAGGTACATCGAGGACTACCCGAGTGAACTAGAATCATCCTAGCATAAGATCCTTTTTTTGCCCGAAATTTTTTTCTAATGTACATATTCATACACTCAAGGTATGTTTGTGCTCCACCATATCATTGTACACCTTATCTAAAAAATATATGTTGATATTATGTGGCTCTTTTGCCCTTTTACATTTACCTAGCCATGACCCCCTTCACCCCACTAATATTAATTTAATTAATTAATTAAATTAATGCATTATCCTCACTATATTTATTATTTAAATATTTTATTTAAATAATATCCACACATATAGTTCACTTAGACACCTCACCAAGCCAACTCAACCTAAGACCTATTCTTAGTAAGTTGCCATAACTAACTAAGACTTACCCAAACCCTAAAAATCAATGCCTACATTCCCTCTAACCACATTCCTGCATGCTCACAAGAAGCTCCCAGTCTAATCCATGGGATAATGACATGAGATCGAAGAAATCAAGAGGATCTCCCTAGTTTAGTAAACCTAGGAAATCCCACCTTGACCAACGTCGGTTACCCCTAACCATCATTGCGGTTAAGCCGGACCATCATCGGTTACCCTTTTAACCCCTAAACTACCTTATTCTCAGGTTGGAAAACATTGGGAGAAGGTTGATGAGAAAAGAACACATCTCGGAGAGATAACACATCTTGAGAGAGAAAATTCCAGTGAAAACCCACATGCGAGGAAGGAGATTGAGCATCTTCTCTGCACACCATCCCACCATGATCTACCATCTATCCAAGCAAAGAGGAGTGTACATGCAGCCCATGCGAAAGATTTTTTCAGTTGGTGATCACTTGCACCTTGAAACCCATCATCAGCACACCTCCATCCCTCACACACAGGCATTCGGAATGGAATCCAAGTAAGTATAACATCATACTTTCTGGTTTATTTCATTTCATCATCATTTTATCATCCATTGTTTATCTTTCCCCCTATTGACCTTCTCCAACATTTTTTCACCTCCATATACCCATTAAAACCTCACAAATCCTACTCCAGTCACCCAATACCTCATCTCGACCACCAAAGTCCTTTGTGCAATAATCACAAAGGAGACCACAACTTGTTACATGATATTTCCAGATCTCACGATGCTTGCACACCGATTACACTAACCTAACCATCGTCGTCACCCCCTGACCACACGGTCTCTGTATTTTCCCACATGACCTAGAAAGAGACCTACCCACCTAATTTCATCTCACCCTCATTCACTGTGATCTACCCAGACCTCTATCAAACTGCTGAGACCCAGAACCAATCATTTGACCTTTGGATTCTACTTTAGCTTAGCTTTTAGATTAGATCTATTTCTTATTGTGTTTTTAAGTGAGATACCTAAATCATCTTAAATAACAATAGGATTTACTTTGTTTACAACATTAAATTGTTTAAAATAGTGGATTGATGAGCCATCTAGGAAGTATCACACTTCTTCGGATCTAGCATACTGTAGGTAGTTCACTTTGCCCATATTGTTTAATTCCTTACGGTGGTCTTGTTTTCATTACGGGTAGTTCCTCTAGCCAAAAGAAGCTCTCACGATCAGTTGTGGATCGAAAGTCATACGCGTGCAACAACCCCCCATCAACAACATTTGAACAGGTATTCCTCCTACCCCGTTACCTATCTCTTTTCATCAACACTTGAAAAATGATCTAAGAATCAGGTGAAACATTTTGGCATGCCCGGTGGGACCCATCTGGGGTTCCTTGCATTTCATTCATTCCTAGGAAAAAAATTGTGTGTTTGTTTCCCTTAAAAAAGTGTACACACTAATTTTCTTCCTTGGTAATCCACCTCTTCTTTCTATTTTCTCTAAAGGAAACTTTTCTTTTGGTGTAATTAAAAAGAACCATTTCTTCATGTTTTTACATTGTAGTGAAAGAGCATCCCTCTTCCTCTTCATCTTATTGTGTCATCCAATTTCACATTTTTGATTTGGGTTTAAAAATAAGTGCATTCCATTCTGATTTATTGCATTAGCTCACATTAATTGAGGGCAACCTATATCGTTGGAAGTCATGCCCAGCTGATGGTTGACAAATGAATCATAGAAAAGCACTTCTATCCTTTTCTCTTTCTCTGAGTCTTACCAAACCTCACAAAAATTCAAAATACATACATTCTTAAACAACATCCTACCTAGGAAGAAGTTGTAGGTGATCACACGATCATGACACAGTGGGCACCCACTCATTTGCTCTGTCGAGTCATACTTCAGAGTGAAGCCCGCCCCCACCATAACATACATGAAACCTCACCTTTTAGATCTCCTTCTTTGTAGGAAGCCATCCTCACCAAAAAATCTATTTCACAATTCATGTGTCAGTCCCTAAATAGCATAAGCTAAACAAACATAATAGAAAAGGCACTCCTAGGATCACATTTTCTTAGTGTTTTTGCTTGGCTTGCATTTTGAGGTGAGAGATCACGTTCGTCACTTTTTTTTGTTCATCCTTGCATGCTCCTCATCACAGTTGGTGTATTCCGGCTTCACCTGAGTGTGCCTGGGCCATATCATCATCATTCTCAGAATTTTGGGTTTGATTCTACATCATATTTTAATTCACAACCACTTTCTTTCATCATTGTTTCAATTTCATAGTAACCATCATCGTTACCTACCTCGACCATCATCGGTTATACCCAACCACATCGACATCGGTTCCAGTCCTTTTGCTAACCTACTCAAAAGGACATTTTACTTCACTTTCTTCCACTTTTCATAGTCCCTGTCACTGTCATCATTATTCCCATTGACATTTTAAACATCTTTAGATTTGGCATACCTGTCAGATTTTACCTTCTACCTCATTTTTTTACTCACTTTGTCATTTTCTCTGATAATGGCGGTGATTACCCCTACCAGCGTCGGTTTTCCCTAACTGGCATCGGTTAGCTTATTTCACATTCCATCCACCATTTGGTACTTAATCCACTTTTTGTCACCAGATTCACCTGTTCCTGTTGTTCTCTGTGTCATTTATGAGAAAGCGACCCTACGATCGATCTTGGTTCACATGGTGTTGACCCAAAGACAAGCAAGCACTCATATTTCATGCCAGTTGTCAACCACTCCCACCTAGTCCTTCACCACCTTCCATTTTATCAAGCCATGGATCCCATCCACCTATTACTATCACTACCGGAGATGAGGAGTTCACATGACTCCTTGACCAGAACCCTACCACCTTGCAGTTTTACCTTTCCCACTCATCCACTCGAGATGCCTCGGGTCAGTTGATATATGGCATGCCCATATCTATCCCTCCGACTCTCACACCCACTCCCCATCGGCCCCATCTAGCTCCATGTGCTTTGCCCATCCACCTTACCCCCAGTCATTTCACGTAGTTAGGTCCTATACCCACTGCCCATGTTGTGCCACATCTCTTACCTCTGTGGCCCCCATTACATCCACCATACCCTCGAAAACTACCCCAAACACAACCTCATCCACCCCTAATGTCTCACACATACCTGTAGCTACATTACCACCTCCAGTGTCGGTGACCCCTACCCCATTTCAGAATGTGGTTCTTTCCATTCCACAATCATTAGCCCCTATTGCCACTAGGGTTACCATGACCCTTCCACCCCCATATACATACTACCAATGACCTCTGTTTCATTTCATCCATTATTCATTCTGGGTACGTACCCCTATTTCACTACCTTCTTCTCCACCACCCTACATGGCAGCCCCATACACTAGAGTGCCACCCCCATTATATGCCCAAAACCAACCTTCTCATGCTACGGGAGGCATCCAATCATCACAACCCACCAATGACCTAATTAAATTGATGTTGGACAAGATGCAAACATTGGAGGCATCGGTTTTCAGCTCCTGTAACACTCTCACCTATGATGAGATTTGCAACGAGCCTATTCACCCATCCATTCCTATCCATTCATACCTGTGCATTGGGAAATGCCTAAATTCAATCATTTCAATAGCAAAGAAGACCCACAACAACATTTGTGGTCATTCAAACATGGGTGTTATCTGATCACTCATGATGATGCCTTGCTTTTGAGAACCTTTCCCATGTCCCTCACTGGACCTGCATTAGATTGGTATAGTGGGTTACCTAAACACTCTATATTCTCATTCAATCAGGTAGCCCAAGCCTTCTTGGATCATTTCTCTATCAATATCATCAAAGGTTACCATGACCGATCTATATTCCACATCGGTATGAGGATGAATCTATCATATTTTTTGTCACTCGTTGGCGCACTTTGATCAATCAACTTACCTTCCAGCTACCACAAATAAACTCATCGAGCTCTTCACATGGGCTTGCTTGCTGCTAGACATATCTCCCCACCTTGCGAGGTCCAAACCTTCCAAACATTTGATGAGGCATTCACTATGGCATGAAAGTTAGAGATTCGGGCCATCGAAGAAGAAAAAATCCAATTACACAATAAGAATTTGGCATTCAAGTCAATGATACCTCTTCTTCTTCCAAACCACAAACCAATTATTCAAAATAAGGGCACCTACTAACATAGTGGTGGTACTCAGGCCGGCCACTCATCCATCAAATCAGGCTACACCCTCATCTAATCTCTCACACTGTCCAGACTTTTCAATTCGGATGAGAGAGCAGTGAAAAAAATATACCCCATTGGGAACCTTACTCTTATGTCTTAGAAAATCTTATCAAAGCTAGAGCCATCACCCTTCTACCTATAAAACCACACACTTTTTTTGACCTACTCTTACCCCATGCCCACATGGTATAAAGAACATGATTTACTGTAACTATCATCGAGTAAAGGGTCATAGTGATGGAAAATTACATCACTTTCAAAAATATTGTCCAAGAAATGCTCGAGAAAGGTGAGTTAACTATGGATAATCCCAATGCCACCCCCAACCAAAATCTACAAATCTTCAAAAAACCATTTCCCAACCATGCCCCTTCATCCAATCAAACCGGTGAGACATCAACTCATGATACCCATACCCACGAGGTTCACGCTATCTTTAATGAGGTACATGTCACCTCCCAATTACCCCATATTCCTTCCATAGAGGAGATCCTAGCCCAAAATCCTCCTTCCACATTGGAACCAACCTCCCTTGTTCCTTCACCAATAGAGGAACACCTTTCATCTCCTTCATCACCAACGGAGGGGTCTTCCACTAACATTGAGCCCATCTCACCCCTAGCTTCACCACTTAGAGAACCTTTACCTACAGTACCTCCTCCACCCATAGAGGAGCTCCCATTATCTCCTCCACCCATAGAGGAGCACCCATTATCTCCTCCACCCACAGAGGAGCACCCATCTGTTCCTCCACTTATAGAGGAGCTCCCATCATCTCCTCCACCTATCATAGACCCAGTTGAGATACCTTTTCCTCTTGGCGAGCATTCTCCATCAACTACCCAGAATCCCATTGAGACCTACTTTTGGCTCTCTTACCCACGGAAGCTGAAGCTAGCCAATTCCCCATCTCTAAGACACATTTTATGGGAATTTCCATTAGGTCCTCACCAACTCCACCCACAGATGTGTCGTTCTCATGTTTGGCCAATCATTTAGATTATGTGGATAGGGCTTTACTATGGGGGCCTCTTACTCCCCATCTCAACACAGATGCAGAGATCCCTCACTGATACCTCCACTATCTACCCAAACACATTTCGACCAATCAAACCAAACACAACCACCTCTATCATAACCCCTTCCATGATACCTGTTAGCACTCAAACCACACCCTTACCCATAACCCAACCTACATCTAAACCCAAACCCACACCTACTACATTTTCCTCAACTAAACCTATTACCACTTTAGGGGTCACCCCCGACCACCACTGACCTTACTCATCCACCTATTAAAATGGATTTAGCTACATCCTCCAATGTCAATACCACACCTACTCTGACACCCAAACCAAAGAAACAAACTCATCGACCTCATACCCATACCACACAATCACACCACACTTGTCCCATCTATCTTAAGACCTCGGCTTCCAACATGGTCAAGCAACCTTCACCCCCATCCATAAACCAATAACACAACAACCCATTCCTTCCTCACAAACCTCTAACCTACCCGGGCACACAACATGACTTACACCCACACACTGCACTAGTCTCTTTTACCACCACCAACCTCCAATACCCTCAACTATTGCTTCACTACCCACTACACTTCATCATTTGTCCCTCACACCCCAAGTACGACCCATCATCTACCTTCACAACACCCCCCATTATCCCCATGGGTAACTCACCCTCTTCCTCCATCTACTTTTCCTTCTAGACCTCATACACCCACATCACCTTTACCCAAGAAGGTGCAACCCAAAAAAAAAACCCCACTACCCCACAATAAGGTAGTCAAAACAACCACACACCCTCCTACCCATCCATCTATTATACCCCTACCCAAAAAAACACGACCGATACCTAAAACCACACTGGCACCTAAACCCATAGCTCGACCCATTCCTACTCTTCCAAAAATAGTTCCTCGACAATCAACCACACCTACACCCAAACCCACGTTCACTTCCCATTGTGATCCACTAGCAGGGTCCTATGCCAAAATTTTAACCAACCTCCTCGAGACCTCTGTTATCACATTACCACCACTCGACCTTCGACCCCCCCTCAAACCCAAGCCAAAAGGGTTTGATGATACTAAAATTTGTGCATACCATCATGTGCGGGGCATGATGTGGAGAAAGCTGAGGCCTTGAAAACCATCCTTATCGAATTGTGTCCACGAGAAACCAACTTTGATGACGATGACCTTCTTGATGAGGATCTTATTTCACCACACCCATTCCCACACTTCCCACTCAACAACCACAACCTCCACCCTCACACACTCTAGAGCCACCCCAAGATTTGAAATTAACATGGTTCACATCAAGAGAACTTGCCACGCCACCACCCCAATGTCATTGTGCCCAGCTCACCTCACAAGGCTTTTCTCCTCCAGTAGGTTTTTCCCTTCATGTCATTATACCACTCACCCTACACCTTCTCCATTTTCCAACTCCCCTCAAATCAACATGATACATGTCACTACACATGCGCAGAAGGGAAAAGAAAAGGCAACTGACCTACCAACCAATCCTATACCCAACATACCATCTACACCCATACCTAAAATAACTATCCATGGCCCCATGTACCCCATTTCTAATGGCATCACACATCACACCATGCTCAAACAATTACACCAATCTCCCCTCAAAATGTCCTTATATGACCTCATCCAAACCTCAGAATCCCATCGTCAAGCCCTCATGGAGGTTCTTCAATCTATTGAGGTTTTACCCAATGACCCTACACCCATAGCCTCCATTATCACACCCCATCATGTAGCCTCTCTCACCAAATTACCACCTTCATCTTCACCCCACCTTGTTCACCAAGTGGCCTCCCTTAGCTTCTCAGAGGAGGAGATCGCGCCACACCAAAATGATGACCCGGACCCAGCCCTCTTCATCTCCATCCACATTGATGACATATGGGTATGCCATGTGATGATTGATGGAGGTGCTAGCATTAACATCATTTCATCCCATGCATTTTCTCAAATGTGCATACCTAAAAATTACATGCATAAACATCCGGTCATGTTGCATTCATTCATGATGTTATCACCTCCACACTAGGCACTGTCATCCTTCATGTTCGCGTGGGCCCCCACACTATTCCAGAATTGTTTTACATTTTGGAGGGGAATTCCAATATAACTTGTTGCTTGGTAGACCCTGGATCCATGTCATGGGTTGCGTTCCTTCCACTTTGCATCATTGTGTAAAGTTTGAACATGAAGGACACACTTATACCATTCCAGCTGACCCATCACCTTTCAAAACATGCAACATGCTTTACTGACCCAATGATGTGCTCATACCTATCAAGCCATCTACCTCCATGACCAATACCACTTCACCTACACCTCCACCTACCAGTCTGACCTTTTTTTCACCACACATACCTCCTCCATTCCTACCACTGCTATAACCTCCACGGCTGACCCATTAGCTTCCCAATCCATTAACTCCACCTCCGCATCGACCTCTGACACATCATCCATTCCATCTACCTACTTACCAACCATTGATCCCTTGGAAGGTGTTTTCAACACCTCACTCTGGGGGAGTACCACCTATATAGTGTCAACACATTCCTTACTCCACAGGAGTATGGAAGCCTTCACCAACACCCTCACTATGATCACCATATAGGAGAATGCCTCCTTTATGGTCCTCCTCATCTTCGTACTAGTCTCACCTATGGGGGACTTGATACTACCACTTACACACCTAAACCACCATCACAAACCCACCCATTTTCCATTGACTTCCATCACTTACCAATCACCATTTTTCCCACACCTTCCTGCACCACTGTGTGTGGAAAGGGTTTTGGTTTTGGATTTTATGAGCAAGGCCACCATACCATTATTCCATGTACCACCCTGTAAACATAATGACCATAGTGGTATCGGCTTCCCCAAACCTCCTACCAAATAGGCCCGCATTGAACTCATTGAGGACCCTAGCCCTTCTCCACCTTCATCTTCATCACCACCTTCACCCACTCCACCTTCATCACCACCCTCACCGATGGAGTCGATGGATCCTGAATCTACCCCCCTAACTTTTTTTTTTCATAAACACCATTTCCTTGGGGCCTTTGACTTATCAACGTGAAGGCAAGGCCCCTTCCACTCTTCCATTCCTTTATCCTGAAATGATCGATGATGACACACCTATAATTAACATCGTTGATGTTAGGATGATGAATCCATACTCACCTACCTTGGTGCAAGAAGACTCATATATTCATCGGTCGTTACCCTCTGAGACATAAACCATGTTGAATGAATCACTATCGAGATCAACATTCATACTCAGGATGACCCACACATCCTAAAGATCGGACAATCTTTAGATGTTGTTGAATAGGAAGCCATCACTTCTTTTCTCTGAGATCATAACCACGCTTTCACTTGGTCTTACATAGACATGCCCGTATTGACCCCACCATAGTGGTCCACAATATCGTAACCATTCCCGATGCCAAACCTATCAAAAAAAAAGCTGAGGAAAATGCACCCTCACATTGCTCTTCTCATCAAAAGAAGAACTTCAGTGCCTTCTTTCCATTTCCTTCATCTTACCCATTGATTATCCTCATTGGATTTCTAACATTGTCCTTGTTACTAAAGCAACAGGGGGACTCCACATTTGCATGGACTTCCATGACCTCAACCTAGCCTACCTAAAAGATGACTTTCCCTTGCCGGTATTGATCAATTGGTTGACCTCACCACTGGTCATGAGATGCTCTCACTCATGGATGGCTTCTCGGGTTATAACCAAATTTTTCTTGCCCCAGAAGATCAACACAAGACCATTCATCACCCCTTGGGGAACCTTTTGCTATCGAGTCATGCCTTTTGGCCTTAAAAATGTTGGTGCCACATATCAGCGTGTTATGACTTACATCTTCCATGATATCATGCATCACATATTGGAAGATTACGTGGATGATCTCTTGGCCAAATCTAAATGTCACTCAGCACCTCACCATCCTCAAAACCATCTTTGACCACCTCATTAAATATTACATCCACCTTCAGCCTAAAAGTGTGTCTTCACGGTTCTCTCAGGAAAGCTCCTGGGATTTATTGTTTCCCTCCATGGTATAGAAGTTGACCTGCTAAAAGTCAAGGCCATCCTCAAATGCCTCCACCTACTAACCTTAAACAACTCCATAGCCTGCAAGGTAAATTGTAGTCCATTCACCATTTCATTTCACAATTATCTTGATCGGTGTCAACCATTTCATCATCTTCTTAGGAAGGATGTCTCCTTTAAATGGGATGATGATTATCACAAAGCTTTTTGAGGCCTAAAACAATACCTTCTCCACCACCCATACTCATTCCACCTAAAGATGATCAACCTTTTTACCTATACATATCAGCTACTTGATCATTCCTTGGGAGCCATGCTCACTCATCGTGATGAACAACACAGGGAGCAGGTGGTTTATTACATAAGCCATACTCTTTTGGACTATGAAACCCAATATAACCATCTAAAAAACTTTTCTTAGCCTTAGTTTTCATTGCCACCAAACTCCACCATTACCTACTCAACCACAAAACCTATGTTGTGACCAACACCGATCCCTTACACTTCATGTATGCCAAACCTTATCAAAATCAGCATGCCACGCATGATGGCTTATGCTTTTAGCTGATCTTGACCTCAATTCATTCATCAAAAAGTCCATCAAGGGCCAAGCTATCACCCACCAATTAGCGATGCACCTATTTCTAGGGATCGACCCTCTAATTTTGACTTTCCCGATGAGTCAATTCTTTACTCTTTCCTGGATGAACCCCCTTACCAAATGACACTTTTCTTGATGGTTCCAGTGTCGGCATGTGGGGGGGGGCTGGTATTATCCTCATTCCTCTAGATGGAGAACCCATGCCTTTGTCTTTCAAACTAGACTTTGAATGCACCAACAATATTTCAGTACGAAGCTCTCACTAGGTCTCTAAGCCACATATGCCTAGATGTCAAATCAATCCACATCTTTGGTGATTCACAATTGGTCATAAACCAAGTCAATGGTATGTACCAATGTCATAATGAGATACTTCAAAAGTATAAACATCATGTAGACATACTTTTTTTGACACCTTTGATCATTACACCCTTGAAACCATCCCATTTCAACCAACAAATTTACCGATACCATGGCTGCTTAGCTTCCCAAATACCCACTTCCCTGCCGATTCCAAAATCTTTGTCACCATACTGATGCCTCCATTCACCTTCTTATTTACCTCATGATGTTTACTCAATCGGAACCAACACCCCTGACTCAGTGACCTTTGGTATAAACAATACTCTCGACTACCTTTCTCTCTCCATCTTACCTCCTGATCTCACCCATAACGGACAACGTGCCTTCCTTAAAAAGGTCTCTCATTTCATCATTAGGGGGACTCCTCTATAAAGTGTGGCTTTGATGGTATTCTCTTACGATGCCTCACAAGTTCTGAAATTCCTTATACCATTAAGGAGGTTCATGATGGCATATGTGGAGGTCACTTTAGTGGCCTTGTTGTTGCTAAGTATTCTTCACCTAGGCTATTACTGGCCACCCTTAACCATGATTGTTGTGACTATGTCAAATATTGTGTAAAATGCCAACAACATTCCAACCTTCATCATACACCCAGTCATGCCTTACAGGTCACTCGTGACCTTTGGCCCTTCTCTCAATGGGGTTTGGATCTTGTCGGAGAAATCAATCCTCATTCTTCCCAATGCCATCAATGGATCATAACTACTACCAAATACTACAAAAAATGGGTGGAAGCCATACCACTCATCTCCATGAAAGCCAAGAAAATATGTGAGTTCATTAACCATCACATCATTTTCACTTTGTCTTTGGTGTTCCTCATCACCTCATCACTGACAATGGAAAACAATTCAAAAACAAAACATTGCAAAAACTTTGTGACACCTTCGGCATTCAGCTTAGTTTCTCATCACCTTATTACCCACAAACCAATGGCCAAGCCAATCCACTAACAAAACCCTCAACAAAATTCTCATGAAAGTGGTTGATGATCTTTGGGAAGGATTGGCATACACACATTCCTTTTTCCCTATGGGCATACCACTAGTATTCACACTTCCACTTGCGGCCACACCCTTTTCTTTGGTCTACTGGTATAGAGGGTGTTCTTCCCTCTCAAAGTCTAGATCCCCTCACTCTACATTTCTCTCCATGACATGCTTACTGATGATGACTTTCATCAGGACCACTTAGCACAACTAGAGTTATTAGAAGAATTTCATCTTAATGCTTACTCTGGATCACCTTGAAGTTTACCAACAACGTATCAAATGTGCTTATGAAAAACATGTTCATGAATGAACCTTCCAAGTCGGTGACCTTGTCTTGAAAAAAATCAACACGTAACCAAAGCGAGAAAAAAAAAAAAACGGGAAAATTTTCTCCTAATTGGCTTGGACCATACATCATAACTCATACCTATGGATCGGTGCCTATCGTTTATCCTCACTTGATGGTAAACCCAAACTGAGAGCCCCTTACACATTACATCTTTGACCATTCTATTGTTGACTCATTGTCCTACCTCACCCTTTGTCTCTTTACAGGCTCATCCCTTGAGTGCTATCCACTCCATACACCTCCCTAATGATTAAACAAGAATCATGTGAGTACCCATCACTTGTTATCTTCTCTTGAATATGTGTACCACGACACTGCACATAGCATGATTCTCATGGATACTTTTCATCTACCTTTAGATGAGATCCCATGGTCATTCCACCTTGCCTTTTGAACAAGAGTCCTATCCTCCACCTTGGTCTTGTCCATGATTTCAAAGACCTCACATGGGACCAAACTCCTTGAGTCAAACTTCTAATAAAAGATGACTCCCTCAAAGGACATCTTCCTCTCAACAAAATTGCTTTCTATAAATAGACTTGCCCTCGAAGGACAGCTATGTGAAGCTTTTAAAAAAAAAAAAAAAAAAAAAAGAGAAACCAAAGCTTCCCATCGATCAACTTCACGAAGACCTCAAGGAGTACCATATTCATTTATCCCATATAGACTTCCCACATCGATCAGTCTATCAAAAAAAAAAAAAAAATTTAGTCATGGACTTGCCCATTGTGACCTAGGACCCCTTGCCCAAAAGCCTGTCACTCAAAACATATAAAATTAACTACCTTTCACCCTCCTTACCATTTCCACTCTCATTTCCTCAATTTCCTCAAGGGACATCTTGGAATTTAGACATTTGGTGATCTTGTGACTACCTTCATCATAGAACAGTCAATCATGTAATGTCTTTAGGGTCTTATGTTCATCACCCCCTCCAAGGTATGATCTACTCGGTATGATCCTACCCAATCAGGTGGCTTTATTGCCCCCTCTTATCTTTTAACCATCTTTGTTTACATTTTGATTACCTTATACAGGACTTGGTCCTCGATGCTTACCTTTGAGGTAATCCTCCCCTTTCACCATAATCACCTTCACCTACATCATTTTACCTATAATCTACCCACACCTATTAAACCTAAACCCACATGCCCAAAAACCTACCAACTCATTTTCATATTCTTCCCTAGCTCATGGGAGAACTACATCGGCCTGAGGTCCCTTTTCACCGGACTATGTAGGTAGCACTCAGGGCATGGGGCCCTTGGAGGTTAGCTCGGCCATTCTCTACCCTAAAAAAATTCATCAACCATGCCTAACTCACCATTTACATCACATTTCACTTAGTTCCCCTTTTATAACAAAATTGGAAATTAAGCCACATACATAACAAGTTGCTTACCATAACATACATTTATTACACCTACCATCTCTCTATCATCACTATGCATAGATTATACAACATTTCACATATGACCCATAGTATCATTCATTGCCAAAATAATGAATCATAACTAAACCTACTTTCTCAACCATGCCTAACTATCCATGCCATAACCTAACTCAATCCATGCCTAACTGCCTAACTCGACCATGCCTATAACCTAACTCAACCATGCCTAAACCTAACTCAATGCCATAACCAACTCACCATAAACCTAACTCGATCCATGCCTATACCTTACTCGATCCATGCCTAACCTCAATCCATGCCTCGACTCGATCCATGCCTAACTAAACCAACTTTGACTCGATCCATGCCTAAACCAAACTACTCCCATGCCTAAACCAACCTAACTCCATCATGCCTAACTCACCTAATTTCAAACCACATTAAAGTAACAAATCCATATCTCATCTAACACAAGCCATAAACCAATGTCTCATACACACATCAACAACTCAAATCACAAAATACCATGAATCTCATCATATAAATCAATAAATGTGTATCTCAATATACATGTCTATCTCATCATGTCCATCATCTCAAAAATGTCAAACATGCATAGCCGATATATATATATATATATAATATCATAAATGTCATCATATACACATGCATAGGCCGGTCTCATATATATACAAAAAAATGAATGAATCAATACAAAATCTTTGACATGCGTAGGCGGTATATGCTCAAAATATACAAAAATCACTCATACATCCTCACTGTCTTCGGCACACAGGCCGGTATGTGATAAAAAATACAACTATCTTTGGCACGCAGGCTGGCATATATATCAAAAAATCACTAGTATACATCAAAAATCAGTGACCACATCTCAGGCATCTCACCGGATGTCCTCCATCTCTGTGTCACCTGCACCCTCGGCCTCTTGTGTCCCTGCTTGGCACCTCACCTAGCTCTAGTCACCATGTGCTGGTGGCCTCTCCCTGATCGGGCCTCGGAGCTCATTGACCTCCTGTGCTCTCCACACTATGTGTGTGGGATCTCATCCTCTCCTTTGGATGCTGTTGTGCTGTACTACTCTCTCTCGTAGGATAGGAAGTCTATCCCGGCCACCATGAGCTGATCCTGATAATATCTCACCTCACCTAGGGCATCCATAACCTAGATATAGGCATGGTCTGTGGTGGTCCCATAGGTCTCGGCCCCTATACCTGCCTGCCCCTGCCTACCCCTACTATGCTACCTGCCCTTGCTGCTGTGAACTGGACCAGCTCCTATCCCTGTGTGTGGTGGTGCCCCTACCCCTTGTGCTGTATGTCTGGGCTGTAAGGCCCCAATATATGCACTGGGTATGGCCAACTAGCCTGTAAACCTACCACCTGAGCCAGTAAGGCTATCACCTTGACCATCTCTATCTCCATCTCCTCCATCTCCTCCATCCTCTCCCTCCGCCATCTGGGCCTGCATACCAGCCACCTGTACTCATAGCTCTGCTACCTCTACCTCCTCGACCCCTCTAGTTATGTGTCTACGGTATACCTATCTACGGGTAATCGTGTCATTACCCCTACCCTTAGGGGGTGTCTCTCTGCACTGTAATGGTAGCTAAGTCAGGCTGCCCCGGTCTAGGTGGTATGGCTCATAAGCCAGCCACCCCCACCACTATACCTATCTGTACATCATCATCATCTATCATTCCAATCCATTGGCTCCTCCTCCTCCCCTGTAGGCACTTTATAGGCTATGGTAGAGGTAGAGGCCTCTCCACGTCATCTCTCGATCTTGGGAAGGATGGAGGAATATCTGTACTGAGCCCAACTGCTACCATCGTCGGACCACTATCTACAGGATCATCTCATCCTCCCGGCACGGTGACCCTATATCCACCTCTCTAGTCTGGAGCTCAGCTAGCTCCTCATGCATGTGCCTATATGAGGGGAATCCCACATATGGCCTCCAGATAATGTCCACTCTGAATAACCCCTCCAATAACTACCAAAATGGGCCACATCATATGTCGGCCTATCTGATCTCCGCTCTCCTACAATGGCACCCATCTCCTGTATCCCACCCACACACATCTCAGTGGGAATGCATCTACTCGGGGCATCCCTATAGGTCGAACACAGACTATGTGCTCATAGGCCCAGTAGTGTAGTATAAATGTACAACACAGGCTAAACCTGTGTAACCACCCATATGCCCATAACTCTCGGTATAGCTACACCAAGAATGTTGGTGCCCAGGAAAAGCATGGTCTCCTCTACCATCATATCATGGAGCACCCATCGGTGATCGGGGGAAAGCATCCACCCTCTGCATCTGGCGGTGCATAGCACACACTTGCCTCCATCATAGAACCACTAGCCTCGTCTCATCCGGATGGGCTAGGTACATCTCTCCATAGCTCAAACTAGTGCTATGGAATCTCAGATCTGCACCCCCCTCACCAAAAACTATCCCGATCAGCTCCTCTGAGGCCTCGGAGGAGATAGAGTAAACCTGGGCACCCAATATGGGTAACCACAAAATCTAAAACACGTCCTCCGGGGTGATAGTCATCTCACCCATCGGAAGGTGGAACGTGTTGGTCACGAGAGTCCCATCTATCGATGAGCGTGACCATCAAGTTGGGGCTTGCCAAACAACATGTCGGTAGCACCAAATCCCACAAGCCCACTTTGCCTCCACATGTTGCAGCTCCAAAGGGGTTTTAAGCCATGCAATGTCACCAGTAGAGGTGGAACCTATCCCACATGTGTAATTATGCTCTCTCCCCCCATCGATCAAGCACGACATTAATCCTATTTACCATGACCATATTCACCAATTATCATTACCCTCCACCCTATTTTTACCCTACCCATCTCAACTACCTAACCTACATCACTTTTTTTTGTGTGCCTAAAATCTTGACCGTACTTGGTTTATTCTAACCGACTTTGGTCACCTTTAAACCGCATCGGTCACTGTTTGGTGACCATTTGGTTCATCTTTTTACCCATGACCATTTACCACTTAACCAACATCGGTCACCTGTTTGGTGGTGATCTTGTTCTACCCAATGCGACGATGGCCAAGCTTGGCTTGATGCCGGTCATTGGTCATTGGTCAAAAATTCCATGACTTCCCAAACCCCCTTTTTAAAAACTCTCCCACTGCCCTTTTACCCCACCTCTGATGACCTACACTACCCTTGGACCTCTACCCACCCCACCTATACACTTTACTACCCTCCCCCCCCTTTTTTTCCCGTTATTCCCCCCATACCCACATTTATTTTTAACCACCCACAAAAAATCCAAAACCCACAAAACCCTACAAATAACAAATAACCAAAACCTATAATCTATTTAATCAATCAATCTAGAGTTAGGCTTACCTCATCATCATGCACTTGCCATCGTCTCGGTGGCACATCTGGCTGTTGTGCTGGTGGTCCACCCGATCCCTCTCTAGCCTCTGCCATCACCGAATAACTACTCATAACCTCGACCAATCAACTCTCTCACCACCTTGATCCCATGTGGACCCACTTTACTCACCACCCCCCCCTCATCAAATCAGACTGCCCACTCAACTTTGTCCCATTTCCTCTAGGACACTTTTCTCTCTTTTCTCTCTCTTTTTTCATTTCTTCACTTCAAAATAACAAATGAATAATAAAAATGTGGATTTTTTTTTTTATAACCCACCCGACCTAACCGATGTCGGTTACCATTGACCGGCATCGGTCGCGTGCCCTACCTCACCATCGTCGGTTTTCCTATACCGATGTCGGTTATCCATGACCACCATCGGTCACCCTCACCTACACATTTCCCTTACTTTTCCCTTTTACCCCACCCTTTACCTTGATCCTTTACCCCATCCCACCTTTACCCAACCCATTACCTTACCTTTCCTGACCTCCTCACTTCCTACCTCCATTTGTCCTCCTTTGGGGACTTCTTATTCTTTTACCCCTACCTTGGCCTTACCCATGTTAGTGACCTAGATATTTGGACTGGACCATCACTAGTGACCTTTGACCTCATGTGTTCACTATACCTTGTGGCATTGTTACCTGTGTTGATTGACCTAATGACCTTACCTAGCCTATTACCATGACCATTTATCTGACCCTACCTTTGGTGTCTTGCGAACATACCTAAACATTCCTGCACCTACCCTACATTGTGTTTCCTGACCATATCCTATACCTTGGATACTGGATTCACTTGACCTTGTTTGGATAAACCTATCGACCTTAGATGATGTAGAGTTTTCTTGCTCTTGACATAGCGTGTTGCTAGTTTATACGTGTGTGTGTGTTTGATTGTTTACTTTTTGACCTTGACCCATTACCTAGATTTCCCAGAGTAGACCTTTCACCCTTTTCCCTATGCCCACTTGCCTTTTCCTCACATTTTCCTTTTATCAAACCACTCACCACTTCACTTGCTTTGCCTCCTCGTTAGTTCTGGTTTGAGGGGATCACCTTCACCCACACATGGGGCAACCACATCTTATTTTTTATTAGCGTCACTTACCAATACAAGCTACGCAAAAAAAAGGGGCAAAATGTAGACACTAAAATTAGGTCACACTCCCCTTTGGTCCTCGACAATAAGCACCCTTTATTACATTTACCTAGCCATGACCCCCTTCACCCCACTAATATTAATTTAATTAATTTAATTAAATTAATTAATTTATTATCCTCACTATATTTATTATTTAAATATCTTATTTAAATAATATCCACACATATAGTTCACTTAGACACCTCACCAAGCCAACTCAACCTAAGACCTATTCTTAGTAAGTTGCCATAACTAACTAAGACTTACCCAAACCCTAAAAATCAATGCCTACATTCCCTCTAACCACATTCCCACATGCTCACAAGAAGCTCCCAGTCTAATCCATGGGATAATGACATGAGATCCAAGGAAATCAAGAGGATCTCCCTAGTTTAGTAAACCTAGGAAATCCCACCTTGACCGAACGTCGGTTACCCCTAACCATCATCGGTTAAGCCGGACCACCATCAGTTACCCTTTTAACCCCTAAACTACCTTATTCTCAAGGTTGGAAAACATTGGGAGAAGGTTGATGAGCAAGAACACATCTCAGAGAGATAACACATCTTCAGAGAGAAAATTCCAGTGAAAACCACATGCAAGGAAGGAGATTGAGCATCTTCTCTGCCTGCACATGACCATCCCGACCATGATCTGATCTATCCAAGCAAAGAGGAGTGTACATGCAGCCCATGCAGAAAGCTTTTTCTTCAGTTGTGATCACTTGCAACCTTCAAACCCCTCATCAGCACCTCCATCCCTCACACACAGGCATTCGGGAATGGAATCCAAGTAAGTATAACATCATACTTTCTTGGTTTATTTCATTTCATCATCATTTTATCATCCATTGTTTATCTTTGCCCCCTATTGACCTTCTCCAACATTTTCACCTCCATATACCCATTAAAACCTCACCAAATCCTACTCCAGTCACCCAATACCTCATCCTCATTGACCACCAAAAAAGTCCTTTGTGCGATCACAAAGGAGACCACAACTTGTTACGTGACATTTCCAGATCTCATGATGCTTACGGCACCGTTACACCTAACCACCATCGGTCACCCTTACCCACACATCGGTCTCTGTATTTTCCCACACACTGACTAGAACAGAGAGACCTACCCACCAAATTTCATCTCACCCTCATTCACTGTGATCTACACGAGACCTCTATCAAACTGCAGAGACCCAGAACCAATCATTTGACCTTTGGATTTGGCTTTGTTAGATTAGATCTTTTAGATTAGATTAGATCTATTTCTTATTGTGTTTTTAAGTGAGATACCTAAATCATTTTAAATAACAATAGGATTCCTATTGGTTTTGGTTGCATCACAATGGACTATGATATGAAATATTCACATATAACTAATTAGTTCTCAAAAAACATGTAATACTTTACTCATAAATATTAGTAACGAAAATTCTCACATTTACAAATATTACCAAAATGGAAATAATAATTTAACCAACCTAAAAATTCCAATAATATTATTGGTGAAATAATATATTTCAAAGGAAAATTAATTATTTTCATCAACATTGTGGGACTAGGTCCCTCCTCTTGGAAATGGGGAGACTCCCATTTATTAAATAAATCTAAATTTAAATTATATGGTTGGTGTTAGGCTAGGAATCACACATGAATACTCTATTAAACCTATGGAGAATTACTTATATAGAATACAAGGAGGAATTTTATTGGAGAGAGGTGAAGGGGAGATAAGAATATAGAGAGGGAGGGTTAAGGTAGTGAATAGGAACTTGTAAACTTCATTGATATTAACCAAAGTAGCTCCACATCCAATAGGAAGAAAAAAAATTGTGTAAGTAATATCAAGATTAACAAATCAAAGACATAATGTTTAATTTATTTATTCCTTAAAGATGTAAAGCTCTTATTTGGTTGTTCAAGATTACAATGCTTATAAATTTGAAAGTAGGAAATAGAAGAACATAGACAATAAAATATAAGAGAATAAATTCTTGATTGTAATAGGGAAACAATAGCTATCAACTAACCACTCTTGGAATGGAGAAGCCATCCTAATATATAGCTTTACAATATGTCTCTTCATCTTCCCCACATGACTTTTCACATTCCTACCACTTGTGACCTTTCATATTCCTATAGGAAAAAATATAATCCCATTTCTTTATTAATAAAAAGGAAATTTTACAATGCAAAATTAAAAGGTCACTTAAGTGAATAAGATGAAAAAGTCAAAAAGTACATTCTTAATGAAGAATTAGAACATAGAGAGACAGGGAGAAAGAGAGAATAAGTGATTGATTAGTTTGAGGATGAAAAATATTCCAAAGATGAATATATTACTCTTGATTAACCCTAAAGGAATGATCCTAGAATGAAATCCTTTCCTTTATCTTCCTTAATAAAATGAGTTGCTACAGATGCCACATTCTCTGCATGTGGAATGGAAACATAACCCAAAACATTGATCCAAGTCTTGGGAATACCACCAATGGTCTTGCATTGTGTGAACCAAAATTGATGATTTTTGCAATATTATAGATTGATCCTCTAATTTTTGCAAGGGATTCCAAAGTATCTTCATTGAAAGAGAAAGGATCCCCTACCTCTTTCTAGACTAAATCTTGGAAATAATTTAGGATCTCTTCCAAGAATGATTTTTCATTAAGCGGAAGTGATCTGAGCTTCTACACACTATTACTGACATCTTCTAGAATTTTAGATGCATTTTACCTACAAGGATCAAGTTATGAGATAGAATCATTTATCATATCACACCTATCACTCATTATGTGAGACCACACAGAGACAAATTATCTGAGATAGATGTGAACACATTCCTACTCACTAAGGAGTGAGAATCAAGACATCCCATCTTGGATATCAATGAGAACAAATTATCCCAATGGGAATTTTTCTTATCAATATATTCCTTGTTCATATTTTCCTTACAAGTAGTGGCACGAGAAAATTTGAATAGAGAAAGGACCTCAACAATAATATCTTTCCTTTTTACAGAATCTTCTCCACACATTTATCAATGGTCATCCTTGTATAATGTACGCTTGAGCTCTCTTAATCACTTGAGGATAAAAATATATAATTGGAGAGATAGCCTCTACTGCGAGGGAGGGGTGGAATTAGGTTCCAAGAATGATTGCATATAGGTAGTGAGGGTTCTCACATGCTCTTCTAATTGCTCCATAATTTTATTATTTTATTCATTCCTTGTGAGAAATTAGGCTACAAACTCTTTGAATTGGTGCACATATCCATCGCAAGTAAACTATCCCAAGAAAATCCTTGTTATATAATAATAATTTTGTGTCATTTCTCCTATGGTTTTCACAAATTTTTACTTCTAAATTCCACATATTGATATCTAGAAACCTTATTGAAGAAATGAGAAATTGTTTGTGCCTTCTTGGTATGCTTGGTTTTGATGTACTTTGATATGGAATCAAAGTTAGCTTCCATGTCTTGTTGTATTGTTCTCAATTCTCCTTTAAAACAATATTGTACCCATGGGAAGGTCTCGCTTAGTGTGGGAAAAAAATAAGGAAGAGGATAACTCTCATGTAATTGATAAGGACACACAACAAAAATGAAGTAACAAAAACCAATATACATGGATTTGTTATAATTTTTTGATTTATAAGTAAGCCTCAATTTTACACAACCAATTATCCAATGTATTAGTATTAATATTACCTTTTAAATTTTTTTACAGCAAGGTTCATGTATTCCTTGAAATGGGACGATGAAAGCATGTGTGAGATAGTTGGGAGAAAAATTGTGCTCCCATTAGGCCGAGTAGAATCATCATTTTATTATCTTAGGATAAATAATTTTTTTATTAAGTTTTTAAAGGGACTATACCTATTTACAAAAAGGCTCAAAAGCCAGAGATAGCAGTAAAAATAGTCTAAAGATAAAAGGGACTAAATCCCTTTACAATAAGGCTCAAAATCTAGATATAGTAGTAAAAAAAAAAAATGGATCAAAATCCACGAAGAACATGAGGACCAACTATAGTTTAACCGAGAACTATAAAATGGAGAAAAACAGAGACAAAACAACATCAAAACAACAAGAAAACATCTTCCTGACAGCAACACAACAACAAACTGAGGCAACTCTACTTGATTACTTTATCAATCTTCATCTTGAATTTCTGCAAAGAGATGAATAATGCAAGGGCAAGTGACATGGGAGGGATCATTCTTGTCTAATTGAGAAAAGACCAGGTCCCTTGTAGTGTCTGACTCCCAAATGGCAACTAGGAATGTCACTAAGAATACAAACACTTTTGACATGTTGTTCCATAAAGTTGTAGATAACTTTAAGCACATAAATGGTACAATCATGTCACCCTTTAGCATTGCCTAGTCTATTATCCAGAGAATGGAGTTTCTTGAAAATTTTTTAACTTTCTCATTATCCATAGCAGGTTCAACATGCATCTTCCTTTTACCTACACTTTTACCAATCTTTGCTTGAGTTCATCTTTGAGTTCCAAAACCTCCCTTTCCAACTTGTCAATCCTGCTTAGCAACCCTTCTTCTTTTTTTGTAGCAGTGTCTTCAACTAGATTGCTGATATGGAGTAGGTTTTGGCCAACTCAATCTCTTTATTACTATGAAGAACCCTCTAAGAGGGGTACAGGGATTCTTGTTTCTTTTATGGCTAGTGGAAGTAGAGATGGGGTTAATGGAATCTGGTAAAGGGGGGCAACATGGACAGACAGGAATGGAGCAAGAATGTGAAAGATAGTGGTGATGGATCAAAAAATAAGACCTTGATGGAGGGGGACAACATGGGTATGATTTTGGAACTCAAGAATAGAGTGTTCTAGTGAGTTCAAAAGGTAATGTGGGAAATTAATAGTTAAATTCCTCCTGAAATGATTAAGGAAGACCAAATGCTTAAAAGGAATCATCACATATCTTCCCTCAAGAGTGACATACCTGACCATCATTCATGAAATTTCAGCAAATGGCTTTGGAATAGAAGACACTTTTATACCATCATAACATACTCAAGATTTTCTCCTTCATCAAGGAATTTCTTAGCTTCCACATTCCTGTTGACACGTTTGTTGAAGAATTTTTCCCCATCTAAGCTCAATCCCATGACTTGAGAAATGAGCTCTTCAATGATTTTGATGATTGATATCTCCATATTCAACTACTCTTTTCTTCCATCCATTTGCAAATTGAACCGAGATATCTTGGTCATGGCCCTTGCATTTTTTCTATGAGATTCAAAACCCCACCCATTTGTAAATACTTCCATAGAGCTCATCATTCTTCCAGTCAAGGTCATGAATAGGCTCTGTTTTGCAAGGAGGCCCACCCATTCTACTGTCATTTCTTCCTTGGTTCCCAATGGTAAATTTTTGATCCCAATACCACCTTTCCTCACCGCCTTTAACTAGTATACCCAAAAAGCATGTGAAATCTTAATGTAATTATTAACCCTACATGCAAAGTTAATAATCACTTTCCCATCGGTGGAGGGAGATTTTTTAATGATTATTTTGAATACCATACTTATCTTTGATGATGTCATTATGTACCTTGGCTAGGAGAGGGTCACCACTAAACCAATTTTGCATGTTGTTACTAACTCCATAGTTGGCCAGACTATCTGCCACTTTATTACCTTCACGATAGGAATGTATGATCTTGTAATTATCAAAATATTTACAAATATCTATAGCTTCATATATAAAATATCTAATGGTCCAACTTGGAGGTTGATTTTGATTTAAGAGATTTATAATGTTTAAAGAGTCTCCTTCAATTATAATATTTGAAATATTACAGTCTCTTACAAGCCTTATCCCCCATAATGCTTGCCAGCTTCAACATAATGATTTGTCTGATGACCCATATTTCCTACAAAAGTAACAACAAAAACATCCTCTGTGATCTCTGATCACCCCACCTCCTCTTGAAGCTCCAGGATTACCTTTGGAAGCTCCATCAAAATTCAATTTATACCATGAGGTGGGTGGTTGAATCCAATGCACTAAAGATCTGTCAATGTTGTTGTTATCCTTATTCTAAATGTTGTCAGTATCAATCCTCCAAGCAGCAAGAATGTGTTCCTCTTCCTTGGGATATAATCTATTTTTGGAGGCCTAAACCTTTCAATGTTATCCTTGACATCAATGACAATTTCTTTAAAAATTGGTACAAACCTGTCTTCTATTCCTGAAGATAACATCATTTCTTGCTTTCCACAATCTCCATATGGTATGAGGAAGAACAAGACTCCATAATCTCCTTATCATGCAATTTTTATATGGTGGATCCCATTGCTCCCATGTCTGCAAACAAGTATGAGGAAGAGTCCAATACATATTGAAGTTTGCAAAGATAAGACTCCAAACCTTGGAAGCATACTCACAATGCAAGAAAAGATGCTTGATGTCTTCAGCCTTATTTTTACACATGCAACATCTGTTAGGCATAATAAAACCCTTTCTAATAATATTATCACAAGTGAGAATCTTACCTTTTAGAACAAGCCACATAAAAAAATTGACTTTTGGGGTTAATTCAGGCATCCAGAGTTTGTTCCACTTTATATCACTTTGGTGAGCATAAAAAAGTATTGTATCCCGACTTGACAAAATAATCCCCATCAAAAGAGTTCCACCCATATGAGCTCATCTTTGCTGTCCTTTTGATTAATAGGAATGAGAGAAAGTTGATTTTGTAGAGAAGATACCACAGGTTGCAGATTTTCCATTTCCACTTTGAGTTTCTTCCAATTCCTCTTATTTCTAGTCAACTCAATGTAGTCTTTGACATTATTACCATAATTTTTAATTAGACTATCTTTTATGGAGCCAAAAGTATCACTCAATCTGAAATCATTCCAGGCATCATGCCAAAAATTAATATCCTACCCATTACCAAGTTTCCATCTACAACCCTTAACAAGAATATGCTTGATTTGAAGCAAGTTGTTCTAGAATATGGAGCCATTGGGAAGTTGTTGATCAAAAAGGAATGAACTCTCATTTTTTTGAGATAAGTATTTTATCCTAATAAGCTCAGTCCAAGGTTTCTTTTCCTTCACTAATCTCCAGCCAAGTTTGGAAATTAGAGCAACATTCATTTTTCTGATATCCTTTATCCCCAAACCACCAATCTTTTTGGAATACAAACCTGATCCCAAGCTACTAAATGGTATCTAAATATTTCTTCTTGTCCCATGCCATAGAAAATGTTTTTGAATTCTCTCAATACTATCCACAACTTTGCTTGGAATGTTGTACATTGACATGATATATATGGGAAAATTCTGAAGAGTGCTTTTGATTAACAAGCATTTTCCAGCACTGGAGAGAATAACTCCTTTCCATCCAACCAATTTTTTTCTAAATCTATCTAACAAGGCATTCCAAATAACATTAGAAACTTTAGTAGTGCTCAAGGGTAGCCCTAAATAAGTTGTTGGTAATGAGCTGATTTTACACCCCAAAATGAGTGCAATTCTTTTTTGCCTATCAAAAGGAGTATTGAAGAAATACACCGAGCTTTTGTCAAAGTTGACTTTCTGACTAGAAGTTGCTTCATAGAATATGAGGATAGTTTTTATAGATTTTGCTTCAATAATGGAGGCCATCAGAAGTAGAATAGTATCGTTAGCAAATTGTTGATGCGAAGTAGTTTGATTGGTGGAAGTAGGTTTAAATCCTTTTAGCATGCCACTATTCACAACCTTAGTTATAGATCTACTAAGATTGTCTACCATAATGATAAAAATCAAGGGGGATATAGGATCCCCTTGTCTTATACCTCTACTACTTGCAAAAAAACCACCGCTCACCATTAACCACCACTGAAAATCTAGAAGAAGAAATGCATGCCTGTATGATTTTTCTAAATTTATTCTGGAAACCAAATTTGGTCAGAACCTTATCTAAAAATTTCCAAGACACTCTATCAAAATCCTTATGCATGTCCAATTTTATTGCCATCCCAAATTTTCTACTTTTATCCATTGAATGGATAGTTTCATGAACCATGATTACCCCATCTTGAATAATCCTACCTTTTATGAATCCACTTTGTTGTTGAGAAATAAGTTCAACAAGTAAAGGTTGCAATCTAGTAGCTAAAATTTTGGTAAAGATTCTGTAAACCACATTTACCAAGCTGATGGGTCTAAAGTCCTTGAAATATTTTGCATCCATCTTCTTTGGTGCTAGCACAATGTGAGTCATATTCAACTCTTTGATTAAGTTTCCAGTCCTATAGAACTCATTTACAACCTTCAACAAATCTTCTGAGAAAATGTCCCAACATTTTTGAAAGAAGTTAGCCAAAAATCCATCAGGTCCCAGTGCCTTGTCTCCTTCTAATGCAAAAACTACCTTTTTCAACTCTTCAATGGTGACAGGTTTAGTAAGACTTATGAATCTCTCCTCAGGAATAATGTTTCTTGGAATGGAATCAAGAAGAAAAGAAGTTTCTTCCTCATTATAGGAATTACTCTCCATCAACAAATTCTCATAAAATTTTAAGGCTTCAACTTTTATATCATTTTGATCCTTTGTAATAATACCATTCCCTTTAGTAACCTCAGATATTCTGTTACAAGCTTTGTGTTTAAGGGTGGTCATATGAAAAAAATTAGTGTTCATATCCCCAACTTTCAGCCAAAGATCCCTAGATTTCATTCTCCAAAAGGTTTCCTCTCTATTATTTAAATTATGTAAATCAGAAAGTAATTTCTTTTCCAACTAATGATCTTCATAATTCATACCTTGTAGTGAGAATTTCAGCTCTAATATGCATAAAATGTTTCAATATCTATGTTATGATAATATAGACACCTAAAATTGGTAGAAATTACAATTCACATGGCACATTTATTAATTTTTTTGCATGGGGATATCAAATAGTGAAATGAACCTTAGTGGTATAATCTCTAGTCCTTTTTGTGTCATATGGATTAATTATGAGCATTTGATGCATGGTTCTTTTCCTTTTCTTCTTATCTTGTCGATTCACCAATATCTCTAGATTTTTGTGTGGTTATTTTACTATACTTCACCCTAGGAAAAGATCAACCTTAATAAAATATGATTTATTGTAAATCTTTTCTCACATTGGATAGTTTTGTCTTTAGCCCAGTTTCACTACTTTTTCCCATTATTTTCAATTTTTCAAGTATTAATTTCAAAGTAAAATATTCTTATATCTAAAAAATCACTAAGAGGTAAAACACATCCAAAAGAAAAAGAACAAGGATTATACAACATATTACAAGGAAAATCTACCCATTTAATTATTTCAAGCGTGCTCAATATATTATTATATTTTTAAAGACTAAATCTATAACATGTTTTAATGTTTTATAATGTTCTTATTGTTATACATGGACATATATATCTTTCATTATCATGATTAAAAACTACTAAGTGGGAGAGCTATGTTTAAATTTTTACTCTACATATGGAAATATAGTGATATTTAGCTAATTAGTGGGGATATCAAATGTCAACCCAACCTAAATATTCATTAACCATATTACCCCAAATATAATGCTAATTTTATTATTTGAGAAGGATATATAGCTTTTATTATTATATGTACACTTTCATGCATCTAAAATAACCAAAAGTAAGAAAAAGGTAAAATGATAAAGACAAAATATTACAAACTAAAATATAAGAGTAGAAAGTTGTTAGACAATTCCCTTTAACTTTGTTCATGTTGTGTAAATCATTATTTTTCTTTTAGTAAATGTTATCTCAAGGAAGAGTAAATAATCGTTTTGGAGACAAATAAGATATTTATAGCGTGTTCATCTAGATTTAAACCCATATCATCCCATAAACACACAAAAAGGATAAGTGCATTGTTCTCTTGTGGTTTTATTATATTTTAACATTTTCCTTAATTAATTAAATTCCTTAAATCAATTATTATATTTCAAAATTTGTGTATAAATGTGTAATTTATACTCTAATATATAAAATTTCTATATTCTAATCCTATTAGGTTATATTTCATATAAAATTCAAACCAGGGTTAAGTAATAATGGTTTGTACCATAGAGTTTAGGAGTATATGCAGAGGACACTTCATGCTACCTAGTGGAGAAAATATTATAAGAGTTTCCATATTGAATTTAATGAACTAGATACAACAATGTAGTAAATGACTTCCCTGGATATGTTAGTTCTATTCATTAATGATGAGTAGAGAAACATGAATATATACACATAGTTATAAATATTAAGAGAGCATACTCTTTTATTAGAATGGTAATGCATACTTATTGATTGTATAGACTAATATTAAGGTACTACAAATAGGCAAGTGTTTAAGTGGAACCAAGTAAATCTATTTTTTTTTTCTCTAACTAATTTTATAATGTATATTACAAGATATAAATATATCAATGAAAATTTTAACTAACAATAGTTATTAAAGAGATAATTCTACAACCGTACCATCTTCCCAAAAGTGAGGCACATAGAATCGGCACATGGAAATGTTATGATGATACTATGACATGGTTTGGTATTAGATGTGTTATGTGGCATGTAATGGGAAACAAGGTCTTGATGGGAAAACATTGAGGTATAATTATCTTACTTAGTTTTGTGGTGAAAAATGGCATGTAAGGAAGCAAGGTACAAGTATGTTGATATGCAGGAAAACTATGGAGGTTACACAATATTGACATAGTTATCAATGTACTTTGCAAAATTAGATACATAAGATTGTGGAAGATACATAGGTTGCATTGTACTATAATTTTTGTAATAGCTACACAAATTATGAATCATGTTCATGTGTCATGAGGAGTTTTTAGGGCTGCATAGGTGGTGAATCATACATTGCATAACTAAAGTATTTCATGGGGAAAACACCAAGGTTCCATGATACCCAATGAATACTATAACTATAAAGAAAGCTTAAAAAACATAGCAAGTTTTTGGGATGGTATAAATGGATTTTCATGATGCCATAAGCACAAGGTTAAGGGCTTGTTATGATATGTTTCAAAGGAAAGGAAAGATACACAATGTATTAATTGTGAGGAATGTAGTGCACAATTAGTTCAATAGTGTTTAACACTATAAGGATTTATCCTTTTGAGATATGTTGTTATGTTAAGTCTAAGTTCAAAAGAGGAGTGAGGAGGCTTACACAACTACGAGATGTTGTGATGCAAGTTGCACATGGATGATATGTCTTATAGATGTTTACATTGCTTATGGAGAATACCTAATAACTTAAATAGAAAGTGATTCATGAAGAAATAGGTTCGGTAAAAAAATCAAACTGTAACAAAAACTAGAAGTGATTGAAACCATTACATCTCAAGGATGAACAATTCATCTAGATGGTCATTTAAAGTAGAATTCTAAAAGTCTTAGAAAATCTATTTCTTTATCTTTTTCTACAATTTTTGTATTTTCCATTTTTAGGCCCTTCGGTGTTGAATTTAACCTTAAAATTTTAGTTGGATGTCATACATAGTTTAGGAATGTATATATTTAGTATTTATAAACTTGTTCAATTGATGATATTTTCAATGAATTTTATTGTTTCAAATTATAATCAACAAGCTAGAGGATACACCCCTAAAAATTAGAACTAAAAATAATAAATACATCAACTAAAATTTGGCTATTTGTTCGAGTTAGTATTGTTAATTTCCACTTCTAATGTGCATATATGTTACCCATGTGTGGGTAACCCTTCGGTTCCCATTTACAACTATATATTTAATATTTTTAGTAAATTTTCAGTTTGTGTATTTTATAGATATAAAATAGATAATTTAAAACAAAGAACACAAATTTCAAATCATACATCTCTCCTACATAAATCTCCATATTTGTATAAAATCACATTCGCTTGACAAAATATTGTTTATTTTATATTTTTAATCAAGTTAATTTAAGTTCCACTTTTATAACACATTATGCTCTATAATTAGGTGTTTTCTACCGAAATGCATAATTAATTCAAGCCATCTCTATTGGTATACCTTGATTTATTGGTGGTAGTTTATTTCTTTTCTCACGTACTATATTCCTCTACCATATAACCCATCAAGTTTTATTCCTTAGATAAAAAGGCCATAACTAGCCTTACCTTCCTAACTACATCGTTCACATGTTACAACTAATAATCATGGATTCACTTATAGTATTTAATATTTTATCAAATCAAAATCTCCAAATCCACCATCTACTCATAATATCAATACACACTTGATCAGTTTGGATAATTTTTACCTTAATCAATTAAGGAGGATACACTTCTTAAGGATCGATAACTTATTTTTGAATTTATAATTGCATTTAGATTTTCATAGGAAATGCAGATTATATCAGTTCATTCGATGTAACAGTTGTGGATAGAGTGGAGTAATTAGTTTGGAGATGTGCGGTGTTTCATTTTCTCAATGATGAGGAATTACATAGAAAATATTACCCTACATTAATTTATGTGTAATTTAGTATGTATGTGAGCAATGTGCATGTTTTCAGACATTAAAATGTATGTAATGTCCACATTTAGTAGAATCCATTTATTCAAATGTCCTTAAAATATAAATTAACCGCATATTGAGAATTTTTATTTACCAATTTTCTTACGTGCATTTTTTGATAAATGATTCATATTATTAAAACATACATACATGTTTGATAAGTTTTATTTAACATTTTTTTACACTCAAACATATATGAAATATTTTTGGTATGGATTTATTATGTTTACCTCTCTAATTGTAATGAAATTACTTAGATTGATTTCAATATTAGTAACAACATGAACACCAAAATATAGAGAATGCAAGTAGAATGACTTAGCTACTTCGAGGGGGAAACCTCCAAACCATATAATAAGACTTAATTACTCAATATGATGATCATATATTATATATGAACTATTATATATAACCTAATATGTTATGCAAAGTAATAAGGAAAACCTACTAAGTATATAAAATCATAAATGAATGTGGTATGATAAGAGATTATGTTAGCCACAAGTCAGCCATCCATATCCCAATATATGACCTAGGATTAAGGGCATAACATGTCCCTCCCCTTCAAAGAAACATTTTTATCAATGTTGGCAATCTCTAGATGTTGTTACCAAAATGCTTAATCTTCCCATGTTGTATCTTAATGTCCAAATTATTCTAGTTGGTCATATACTTGGTGATGACCCTTGTCCTAAAATTCTTAGTTCATATCTATATGATTCATTCTTTCTCAAAAATTATTTGTCCCTCCTTATCAAGATCTAATAACACTTTGAATTATAAGACACCTAATTCCTAATGATCTTCTTTAAGAAATAAGAATGGAAAACTGGATATATTTTAAACAATTAAGGAAGCTCCAATTTATATGCTATACCACCTATTTTTTCCAACACTTGATAAGGGTCATAGTATTTAGGTAAAATATCGTTATATATTTTCATTTATTTCAAATATAGTTTATTATATGGATATAATCACAAAAAAGTCTCCAACTTAAAATCTTTGCTCACTATGATGTTGATCAACTTGTTGCTTTATATAGTTTTATGGCATTTACAAATTCACATTAAGGATAAAGATCACCTCTTGTTGGTTTCAAATGTGATCTTCAACTTCTCTTACTTTAGGTTGGACCCTCAAGATGGAGTTACAAATGGTTGATGGTAATTGTATAATTCCAATAATGGAGACATTTGGATGAGGTATGAAATGAGGTGTTATGTCACCATTATGAGTGTAGTAGCCACCAAACCCATCTCTCCATCTTATCTTAATCAAAATATTGTAGATGCTTCTCCAAAAAATATTTACTACCTCAAGTTTCCCATCAAATCGGGGATTACATAATGAACTATGATCCGATTGAATACCCAAACATGAGAATAAATCAATCCAAAAATTTCTAGTAAACATAGGATCATGATCACTTAGTATAATGTTGGATTTTTTGTGTATATTTTAAACTATATTTATAAAATATATGGAAACTATACTCATTGTAAAGGGATTTAACAAGGCACAAAAATGAGCATTTTTAGTGATTTTATCCACAACCACCATAATTTCACTTTTCCCTTCAAATTTTTGAAATCTTGTGATGAAATACATGGAAACATTTACCCACTATTCACTGGGAATAAATAGATGTTGCAAAAGTTCAAGAATCTTAATAGTTTATCCTTATTACATTGACACACCAAGCATTCCATCATAAATTTCTGTACATCCCATTTCAATCCTTCTCAAAATAAATTGTTCTTAATTATTTGATAATTTTTATGGAACCCAAAATGACCACCCAATAGAGAAGTATGAGTTCCGAGAGAACCTGAATTTTAAGGGTAGAGTTTTCTCATAATGTAATTGATCCTTGTATTAAAATGCATCCTCCTTTGATACAATTTTTTTAAAATTCTCAAATCCTCTTAGAGATTTTAAATCGTGAGTGTGGGTCTCTATGTCCTTCTACCATTTTGATATTTTTTCATCTACCCAATCTACTTATAATGTGGATATGAAATATAATAACACTTTTGTGGACTCATCTATCCCTGGATAGTAAATTAACTACAAAATTCCTTTCCTTTCTTATAAATTATCTCAAATTCATATCCCAACATATTTGTCACCAATTTTTTAATTATTAAGCTGATAGTCTTTCCTATAATAATTATTTCAATCTATTATAATTTTTCTCCACCTTGAAGTGATGACCCATGAGAAATTGTCTCCATTGTTTGATTACATGAAGAATGGTCATAATTTACTTCTCATTATTTTTTGATAGGTTCTTACCTTTGAGTTTATGAATATAAAATGTGATGGGGAGCCCTCCTGCATGAATACTACACTTATGCCACACCATGAAGCATCACATTGATTTAACAAAAATACTAAATCTTAATGAGAGGAAAGATAAATCATAAAATATTCTATACATACAAGATATAACATACAATGGCAAGAAAGTCTAAGTAACATGAGGATGAGAGTGAATTACCTAATAACTCTTTGTATATACTTGGATATGGGATGTAATGATGATGAAATAGTGTCCTGGTAGTGAGTACATATTTGGTTCTTTCAGGTCTTATCATGTCACATTTACTTTTATTTATTTCACATCCACTTCATTGTAGGGTTTTATTATTGCACATACACCTACAAAATAAACACTAACTACTCCGCACAATGTTCAAGCACACATTATATGGAATAAAATATGCATATTCTTGAGTTGTACTTACATCGATAGTCATCCCAATGTGATTTTAACTGAGCACTACACTACATTTTAGAATTAATGTATTTCTAGTGTGTGTGTGACATAATCACGCCTTTTGAAGCTAGGTTACTCTTGTGTTATTTATTAGCGATAAAGTTATATAATTATTTAATTTATCTTACATAGAAAATGTGAAGAGACATGAAGGAGATGAAGAAAACCATGGAATATGAATATTTACCATTGTGTATAAATAGGAACAAAGGGAGAGATTGAAAGAAAAGATGAGATTTAATTTTTATATTTATGCTACTCATAGCCTCTAGGATAAGTCTTGTAATTTTGATCTTTGTTGATGAAAGATTATACTTTGTGTCACATCCATTTCTAGATTGTATTCTAGTTTACTTGCATATCATTTAAATTATTTATTTTTATAGTTATATATTTTCATATTTATATTAAATATAATTGTTTCTCTCTTTTAGCATTCCTTGTTCCAGGGGTGTTGGTTATATAGTTTGTTCTTATTATAAGCAACAAGTAATGGGAAAGAAGTCCATTCTCTTTATGCAAGAGGTTCCTTATTAAACAAAAAGACAATCAAGAAAACACTACTTATTTACAAATATACAAATTATGAACTTAAAATGAGAATTTTGATGTTTTAAATGTTTTCATCTCACAAGATTCTCAATATGAAAGAAAAAGGATGCATATGAATTAATGATTTGATCCGAAATTCATTTGGGGAAGATCAGGAATTCATTTGGACGAGCAGAGACAAGTGAAGAAACAAGAAGAGTTGGCAGAGGAGGACATTAAGCCCAAGACTGCAACTGAGTAACCAGAGCCCTGTGACACTCATCCGAACATCGGGAGGGAAGATAACTCATCTTCTGATTGTCAGATCATCCTACCTGAGTTCTGCCTTTGTCATCACAGTCCTTGGACCTGCATCCTCATCAATAACCAGTAAGTAGTATCTTGTATGTCCTTTTAATAACATTTCTTGAACTTCTGAATCACAGCCATTATAAGTCTATTCCTAGATCTACTACCCGGTAACACACTACATCTAACTGTCATTCCTCTACCCTTACGTTACCCCAAGAACACCCTCCCCGTACTCTCTGAGTCCTTTTCATCACCCCGTTACCTAACCCCACTCATTTACCAGCCTTATAAACAACACAACCACCCTACAACCAACCTTCACCAAAAGCCCCTAAAACATTGCCCCTACCGATATCGGTTATCAGCAACCGGTACCGGTGACAGTGACCGGCATCGGTCACTGTGATTCAAAACCAAAAACCAGCCTTTCTTCTATTGTTTTAACGAGGCAATTAAATTGTGATTTTACAATCATTTGTGTTAATTCATATTAGTAGGGGAACTGACCACCTTCGAAAGGAAGTTTTATATTTCCTGGGCCCAAGGTAGTTCCCTCAGTTATTGTCTAATTAAAATCTGGTGGTCTTGTATTCTTACTTGCAGGTAGTCCTTCCAAGACAAAAAGGAGTTCTTCGCAGTCGATCTGATCTCTCTCTATGGTACGCGCACACCCTCTCAACATTCAACAGGTATTCCTCCTAGCCCTAACCCTTATCTGTTTCTCAAGAGAATAAAAGGATAGAAGCAACTCTATTCCAAGAATGAAACATTCTGTGCGAAACATTTTGGCACGCCCGGTGGGACCCATTTCGGGTTTCTTTGATCCTTGCTTGCTTTCATATAGGGAGCATACTTGCTATTTTCTTCTCCTAGATATTCACAAGGTATTTTGTTATTTTGGTAAAAGAATTTTCTTTGCTTTCACATCTTTGCATTAGTGAAAGTCATCTCTTTTGCTTCATCGAATATCATTTTCGATTTGGGTTTAAAACACGTGCATCACATTCTTGCTTGCTGCTTTCAATTCTAGTGAACATAGATTAAGTAACAGGTCGTACACGTGGGGGTGATATCCATGGTATTGACAAGAAATTAATCTTACTTTCACTGCACAACACATACCGAATCACGACATAATCAACACAACAGCTCAAACATCCCCCCTTTTCCGCGGTATTCCTCCGCCCGATTGAGGTAACCTTATAAGCCAAAACAAACTTGACATTTCCCCTAAGTCTTTTGTCTAGGATTGACATCACCTTGCGTCTAAGGCATAAGCCCACAATAATTAAAACTAATCCTAGGGTTAGTCTCTGGATTTGCGTGTGCATCTTGCTTGTTTTTAGCTTTGTTTCTCTGTCCTATACTGTCAGTGATCACTTCAGAACAGTTTGATAGATGTACTAAGCATTGTTAAAAACTCAAATCGAAGCTTCTTCACGCTTTCTTATACAGTCCTATTATACCGACATCGGTTAATCGACCGACGCTTGACTCATAGATAACCGACATCGGTTAGTAGACCAATATCGCCATTCTTGCTTTTACAAGGTCCCGACAAACCAAAGAACCTACCAATTTCAACATTTTGGGGTTGTTTGCTTCTCGATAGATTGAAACCCTACTGTACTCTTGTCCATGGTTTTTATCACTCGAAGCAAGCTGCCGCCATGGTTTCACATGCCTGCTCTATGCCTTTGCCTGAATCTCCCCCTTCACATTCTATGGGGAACCCTACGGACACCAGTGAGGTTCCCAAAATCCCTGTAGGAGATAAGGAATTTGCCAAATTTTTAGATGCTAATCCTAGCGCTGTACAGTACTATTTGTCTCATACCCCTGATGTACACCCGATGGTCAGCTTCTCGTAGGTATGCCTATCAGTATAGCTACTCATTTAGCTCCTTCTCCACCTAATAACTCCACCTTACCTTCTTCATCCTTGGCCCCGTCTCCCAACTCAGTGGCTTCAGAGGTTCATACGACACAGATTGGTTTTCCTTTGGTTAATCTGGGGCCCCACATATCATTACCGCCAACTGCTCCTACCTCGTCTCTCTCGCCGACTGCCCCTTTCATAACTTGCTCTCTGCCACCTATCCACACGAGCTTTCCTTCTCAAGCTCCGCCCACCTTTTCATTTCCGCACACTTATCCGGTGGCTTCGACACCTTATATAGGACATCCCTATTCGGTCTCCTCAACATATTCATCCTCAATACCTTATCAACATTTAACCCCACCATTGTCTAGTGGAGGCCCTTGGCCCAATCCTCCACCTTTTACAACAACCGCACCAGCATCTCATCCAACCACGGATTTCATCAAACAAATGATGGACAAAATGCAAAATCTGGAGGCTTCTGTTTCAGGAAGTCGTAGCGCCCTGACATACGAGCAAGTTTTTCGGAGCCTATCCACCCTTCTGTCCCTCTTCATTCATATCCTCCTCAATGGGAATTACCAAAATTCACTCGTTTTAATAGTAAAGAGGATCCTCAACAACACTTGCGATCATTTAGACATGCTTGCTATTTGATTGCTCATGACGATGCCTTGCTACTCCGCACCTTTCCCATGTCCTTATCAGGACCCACCTTGGAATGGTACAGTGCTTTAACCCAGCACTCGATCTTCTCTTTTAACCAACTAGCCCAATCTTTCTTGGATCATTTCTCCATTAATATTGCTAAGAAAGTATCTATCACCGACCTCTATGTCGTCCGACAATTTGAAGACGAATCTATCGCAGATTTCGTTGGACGATGGCGGGGCCTCATCAACCAACTTACTTATGCCTTGCCTCAGGCCGAACTTATCAAACTCTTTACGTGGGCCTACGCTAAGCACATTTCTCCTACCCTCCAAATTCAAACTTTCCGCACCTTTGATGAGGCCTTTACTATGGCTCGAAAACTAGAGATTCGAGCCTTAGAGGAAGAGAAATTGCGGTTGCACAACAAAAACCCTAATTTCCGGACCCAAGACCCCACCAACAAACCCAACACCACCAATTCTCACACATTGACTGCTTCGAAATCAAAAGGAGCTGTACACGCGGTGATGGTCAAATCTCAAGCACCGTCTAATACCCCACCAAAAACCGCCTATAAGTATAAAGCGAGCCCATCAATTACACTCCTCGGAGAAACTTATGGTGTCATCTTGGAAAAATTGCTCAAAGCTGGAGCTATCACCTTGCCTCCTATTAAACCTCACTGGGGTTTGACTCCACCCGTGCTATACCTTCTTGTACAAAGAAAATGACTTCGTAATCTCTTCATCGCGTAAAGGGACACAGTCACGAAAACTGCAAGATGTTGAAAAACATAGTGCAGGAAATGGTTGATGCAGGGGATATAACCCTCGATAATCCTAATGCCCCTGCTAACCGAAATTTGAAAATCTTCAACAAACCATTCCCGAACCACTCATCTAACAGTAATGTAAACCAAGATATCTTAGCCGAGGAGAGTGTTCATGAAATCCATGCAGTTTTCGACTCTCAACCAAAAGCCTCTATTGAGGAAATTCTGAATCAAACCTCTTCACTAACGCAGGGACCCGAATCCCCTTCACCACCATCAAGACAAGACAATAGCCTTACCATTCCTTTACCCATAAAGGAATCAACCGTCCAGAGTTCTCTTCTCATAGATGAGCCTTCTTACACCACATCCCTGCAAGACTGTGAGCGGATGTTATCTAACTTATCTATTTCCCAAACATCTCCTTCCATCGCTCTTGCTATAAAAGAAGAAGACTCGCCCCTGTTTCTGTCATCCTTAGGAGAGAAACCTCTCGAATCAACATCACCACATTCTTTAATCATGATGGATCCCCTCAAACATGCCCTTCTACCTATTAGTTCTTCATCGCCTAAATCTTTTCAGCGACCGGTTGACCTCTTAACACCCATCGATGCAGTGCCTCATTTACCCCCTGTATCACACCCACAGTGGACCGGGATCACAACACACCTCTCTTCCATATCAAAGTTCCAATTCACACCTGAAGATTGTCATTCCCCAGAAGATAGACAGGTTTTATGTGCTCTACTCAAATGCAGATGACTGATCTCGACACCTCTACCATATACCCAAGATGTTTACAAAAGCTCAAAATGCCTGTGTCCTCATCTTCACCCCCCTCATCTCTACCGAATACCTCGTCCACATCTACTAACCTAACCAAACCTTCCCCTACGCTTGGGACTCCACCGATACCCAGTTTAACACACCCACCTAAACGGTTAGATTTATCCAAAAATAAATCCATCCATCCACCTAGGAGACAAATCCAATCTCCTCAAATCCAATCCCTGCCTTTGTCACCACTAAAACCCTCACCGTCATACCTACCTTCCATATTGGGACCTCACCCCTCCACCTTGCCTCAATACATCACACCTCCTGCGTTTTCTCTAAAACAACCTACACTTTCTACACCCATACAGAGATCCTGTCCACCTATCAACCCTAAACAAACTCCATCATCAAAGGATTTGTTTGCGGTCGCCCCACTTTCTCCATGGTTGTTCCCCACCACCACGTTATTTGGAGCCTCACCATCTAACCAGCTAAACTTGACTTCTGCACTGCCGAAGAAGCCACGTTTAGTTAAAACCACTCATCAATACCCCTTGTCTCAACCACCACCCGTACGAACCAACCATACCCAAACATTACCAAAACCCACCCAATCAATACCCTCATCTTCCTCTGACTTTGACCCACTCAAAGGATCTTACGCCAAGATCCTTGATGTGTTGGTGGAGAATGCGACCATTTCCCTACCCCCACTTAGACCCTATGATCCATCTAAACCTCGACCTATAGGTTATGATGAGTCTAAAATCTGCGCTTATCACCGCACACCAGGGCATGATGTAGAGGGATGCAAAGCTTTGAGAGCCATCCTTCGTCAGTCACCTCGCTCTGATAGAAAGGTTAAAAAAGACAACTTACGAAGGGAGAAACCTTTAGCTTCAATCTCCTCTCCTATACCACCTGTCCCCGCTTCACCAAGATCTATCATTATTACAACCCCACCTCTCGAAGCCCATGATTTATCCCTACCATCTTCCTCCTCTCGTGTTCACGAGATCAACATGATCAGTGTTGCTACTCGAGGGCAGAAAAACAACGAGAAAGCTAAAGGAAGCACACCTGCGGCCTCTCTTTCTCCGTCTGCCATCCCGATCGCACCACCACCTAAAGTGGTTATTCGTGGACCTGCCTACCCCGTCTCTGATGGAGTTGCCCACCGTACCATGATCAAACAGCTTCACCAATCACCTGTAAAAATGACACTGTACGATCTCATTCAAACTTCTGAATCTCATCGACACGCTCTCATTGAGATCCTTCAAGGGATAGAGGTCCTACCCAATGAAACCTTGCCCGTTGCCTCCATTTTAACACCCAATCATGTTGCTTCCCTCACCAAACAACCTACCACCCCAACCACTTCTGTCTCTGTACAACAAGCCTGCTGTCATCATTTCTCCGAAGATGAAATTGTTGACTTTGGTGTAGAAGATCCTGACCCTGCTCTTTTCATCTCAGCTTACGTCCGGGACATCCGAGTACGTCATGTTATGATTGACGGGGGCGCTAGCCTAAACATCATCTCTTCAAATCCTTCCAACAAATGAATATCCCTTCTAGCTGCATGTGTGCCAACCCCATCATGTTGTGGTCATTCAATGATGCTATTACTTCTACCTTAGGCACCGTTATCCTTAACATTCATGTAGGGCCACGTACTTTACCCGAACTCTTCTATTTCCTTGAGGGAGAGTTTCAATACAATATGTTGTTAGGCCGCCTTGATCCGGGCTATGGGATGTGTTCCTCCACCTTACATAGATGCATAAAATTTGAGTACAAGGGGAAGTCCTACACCGTAAAAGCTGATCCTCCCCCTTCAAAACCTGTAATAATGATGTGCTTGTACCAGTCAAGACACCCATTCATCCAACCCAACCATCCACTTCAACCGCACCTCTACCATCCACCTCAACCGTACCTACACCTTCAACCAATGAAACCACCGCCATCGCAAATACCACTTCCTTTTCCGCAGACAACATCCCAACCTTAGACCCCTTAGTAGATGTTTTTCAATGCCTTACGCTGGGGGAGTATCACCTATATAACATTAGCACTTTCCATACCCCACAGGAGTATGGATAGTTACATGCGCATCCTACCTATGACCGTCGTGTGGGGGAAGTAATCCCCTACGGACCACCTAATTACGCCACACTAACTTAACGTATGGGGGTGTCGATACATCTTCTGTTACCCCTGAACCTCCTCTTGGCGTGGTTCCTTTCCAATCTGATTTTCAATATTTAACTAATCGTCGTTTCGCTCTCACCTTCCTGACGCGCTGTGCTTGGAAGGGCTTCGGTTTCGGTCTTTATGAACAAGGCCGACATACGATCATCCCCATTACCACACGCAAACACAAGGATCGTTGTGGTCTTGGCTTCTCTGAACCACCTACACCGAAAACACCACCTATCCGTTGTATCCAGGAAGACAACGAAGTCACCCCTTCCGAACCATTATCACCCATTTTGCCATCGTCACCCACAGAGCCGATAGACCCTGAATCTATCCCTCCTAACTTTTTTTTTTCATAAATGCTATCTTCCTGGGTCCTCTCACTTATCAACGCGATAATGAAGACCCATCTTCTCTTCCCCTCCTGTATCCAGACATGATTGAAGAGGACTCGCCTTCAATTAATGTCGTTGAGTGCCAGGATGACGACTCCATCCTCACTTACCTTGGCGCGAATGACTCTTATATTCAACGTGCCTTGCCATCTGATACTCAAACCATGTTGAACGAGTCGACTATAGAAATCAACATCCACACCGAGGACGATCCTCACATTGTGAAGATCAGACAATCTCTTACCGCATCAGAACAAATTGCCTTCACTACCTTCCTCCGTGCTCGCAGCTGCTTTCGCTGGTCCTACGCCGACATGCCAGAATCGATCCTAACATTGCTTTGTCCATAACATTACCCCAAACTCCGATTCCAAATCCAGTTAAACAAACCGAGAAAATGCATCCACGCATTGCCCTCTTGGTCAAAGAAGAACTTCAACGACTCCTTTCTGTTTCCTTCATTTTACCTATTGACTATCCTCAATGGATTTCTAACATCGTACCTATCACTAAAGCAACGGGGGGACTTCGGATATGTACGGATTTCCGGGACCTTAATCTCGCTTGCCCAAAGGATGACTTCCCCCTACCAAGTATTGATCAACTTGTTGATCTCACTGCCGGTCATGAGATGCTTTCTCTCATGGATGGCTTCTCGGGATACAATCAAATTTTGGTAGCCCCAGCCGATCAACATAAAACTACCTTCATAACTCCTCGGGAGCCTTCTATTATTGTGTCATGTCGCTTGGCCTTAAGAATGCTTTGGCGACCTATCGGTGAGCTATGACTTACATTTTTCATGACATTATGCACACTATCCTTAAATATTATGTCAATGATCTTCTTAGCAAATCTAAACATTAGTTGAACATCTCGATGTTTTAGCCATTATTTTCAATCGCTGTTATAATATTGTGTTCGTCTTCATCCAAAGAAATGTGTCTTTGGTTTTATTTCGGGAAAACTCATTGGTTTTATTGTCTCTTTGCGTGGCATCGAAGGTCGATCCAGGATAAATTCAAAGCTATCCTAGAAATGCCCCACCCATTAACCTCAAACAATTGCATAGTTTGCAGGGCAAACTCCAATCTATCCAGCATTTCATCTCACAACTCTCGGATCGATGTCAACCTTTCCATCATCTCCTTAAAAAGGATATTGTCTTTCAATGGAGCGAGGAATGTCACCAAGCCTTTGAGGCTCTTAAAGCCTATCTCTTGCAGCCACCCATGCTTATCCCACCTCAGGATGATCACCCTTTCTACCTTTACCTTTCTGCCACCGACCATGCTGTAGGGGCCATGCTCGCACATCGTGACTCCGAGTATCGAGAACAAGCCGTTTATTATATAAGTCATACTCTGGTGGATTATGAGACTAGGTATACACATGTAGAAAAGTTGTGCCTAGCCCTATCATTCGTGGCCACCAAACTTCGACACTACCTCCTGAATCACAAAACTTTCGTCATCACCAACACGGACCCCATCCATTATATGTATGTCAAGCCTCATCTAAACCAATGCATCACCCGATGGCTTATGCTCCTCATTGACCTCGACCTTGAGTTTGTACACCGAAATCAATAAAATTTCAAACTATCGCAAACCAACTCGTGGAAGCCCCTTTACCTGGGGAACAATTTACCAATTTTACTTTCCCTGACGAACTCATCGCCACTCTTTCACTCAGTGAGGAGTCGTATCCAATGACCCTCTTCTTTGATGGATCCAAATGCCAGCACGGCGGAGGGGCCGGCATTGTTCTCATTCCTCTTGATGCTGAGCCTATGCCTCTTTCATTCCAGCTCGATTTCCCCTACACTAATAATACAGCAGAATACGAGGCCCTTGTTTTGGGTCTCCAGGTCGCGTTACACTTAGGTGTTAAATCTATTAACATTTTCGACGACTCTCAATTGGTAGTCAATCAAGTTATGGGCATCTACCAATGTAAAAATGAGGAACTTCAAAAGTACAAACACTACGTGGATTCACTTTTGACCTTATTTACTCATTATTCTATCCAAACCATTCCCGATCCACTAACAAATTTGTGGATACTATGGCTTGCTTAGCCTCGCAAATTCCTGCCTCACCAACTGACTCTGACATATTCGTCTTGGTCCAACAACTCTTTGCCCCATCTTACTCCGCCCCGGATGTTTGTATGATAAATACTGTGTCTACTAATTCGCAGGATATCTGGTATCACCAATTTCATGACTACCTCACAACCTCTGTTCTCCCACCTGACCTAACGAGTACCGGCAAACGTGCTTTTCTTAAAAGTGTTTCTCATTATGTCATCATGGGGGGACTCCTTTATAAACATGGCTTTGATGGCATCCTCCTTCGATGTCTAACCGGCGCGGAGGTCACCTATACCATCCAACAAGTCCATGACGGTATTTGTGGTGGACATTTTAGTGGCCTTGCCGTGGCCAAATGAATCCTTCGCCTAGGTTATTATTGGCCTACTCTTAATAACGACTGCTACTGAATATGTTAAGCGTTGTGTTATGTGTCAACAACATGCCAACCTTCAACATACTCCTAGCCATCCGCTACAGGTCGCACGAGATCTTTGGCCTTTCTCACAATGGGGTTTAGACCTTATTGGTGAGATTCATCTGCCCTCTTCGCAACGTCACCGATGGATAATCACAGCAACCGAATATTACACAAAATGGGTGGAGGCCATTCCACTCATTTCAACCAAAAAGAAAAAATCATAGAGTTCATTAACCATCACATTATCTATCGTTTTGGTGTTCCTCATCGCCTGATAACAGATAATGGAAAATCTTTCAAAAATAAGTTGTTACAAGACCTTTGTAACAACTTCGGTATCAAACTTAGCTTCTCGTCACCGTACTATCCACAAGCAAATGGCCAAGCCGAATCTTCTAACAAAACCCTGACCAAAATTCTCATGAAAGTTGTTAATAATTCTGGGAAAAATTGGCCTGATCACATCCCTTTTGCCCTTTGGGCTTATCGGACTAGCATTCGTACCTCCACTAATGCCACCCCATTTTCTTTGGTATATGGTACCGAGGCTGTCTTGCCTCTCGAAATACAAATACCCTCCCTAAGAATATCTCTTCAAGATATTCTCACCAATGATGATTTCCGCCAAGAGCGGTTAGCCCAATTGGAGCTTCTTGACGAGCGTCATCTTACAACTCTTGACCACCTTCAAATCTATCAAAATGCATCAAGCGCGCTTATGATAAGTGACTTCATGAGCATACCTTTAAGGTTGGTGATCTTGTCCTCAAAGAAAATCAACATGTAACCAAACTAGAAAAGAGAAAACGTGGAAAATTTGCTCCAAATTAGATTGGGCCTTACATTATCACTCACACTTATGGATCAGGCACTTATCGTTTAGCTTCACTTAATGGTAAACCTGAGCCTGAACCCCTTAATGCCTTACATCTTCGACCATTCTACTGTTGAATTTAGTGTTATATCACTTCTTATCTACCTTGCGCTCGTCCCTTGAGCTCATTTACCACCGCATACACTTTGTTTCCTACATCTCAAAATCAAATCAAGCTCACATGGTTTGATTATCACCTCCCCTTAAAGATGCCTTCCCCTTTTTAGTCTAGTCCATGACTTCAAAGTATCAAAATGACACATTCTTAATTAAACACTTATGGGATTTTCTTGAGTCAAACTTCCTACAAAACTAGATGCTTTATGCCCAACGGACATCTAGACCTCTAAATTATACATAGACTACTCCCTCGAAGGACAGCTATATGCCAAACTATTGCTGCTATTATATATAGACTGCTCCCCCGAAGGACAACTATACACAAACGCCACATCTGCTACTATAAATAGATCTGCTCCTGAAGGACAGCTATACACAGTCAGCCTTTATCAGAAGCTTCTCACATTGATCAGCTTCGTGAAGACCTCAAGAGTAACAAAATACATATCCCTTGTAGACTTCCCGCATCGATCAGTCTATATTCAGCAAAATAAAAGCCGCATTCAAAAGCACTTTTGAGTCATGGACTTGTCTATTTAGGTTTGGTTCTCTTTCGTCAGGATACTCACTTTATAACAAGTTCTCTGCGCCTCAGCTACACCATCCACCTCACCTCACCATTTGTTTAAACAACAAAACTCAAGGGACGTGACGTATACCCGATATATTGTGATTATACAACTCTTTTCACCTATCGACTTCTCGTCTATGCAAGGTACCTAGGGGTTCAAGCTCATTCTACGTTATTATGTGGTTTGTTTGGCTCTTTTCAACTACGGAACACTTTTCCCTCTTTTACCCGAATCTAGGATTATGTGTTGACCTTAATCAGGACACGGTTCCCTACCACTTGGGTAGGCTAACTTTCGCTTCACCTATACCTATACCAACATCGCCAATTCCTTACCAACACCAACAACATTACCCTACCAATATCAATATTTTTACCAACCAACAAATTGCCTAACCATACCTAAATTGCCTGAATTCACCTCTCCCTGGTCCTAAGGGAGAACTACATCGGTCTGAGGCCCCTCCTTGCTTTGTGCAATGGGCTATGTAGGCAACACTTAGGAGACATGGGGTCTCCCAAGGTTAGCTCGACCATCCCCTACCATAACCTATCATGTGTTGTAAATATACATATTTTTGTGTATTTTTTTTTGCCAACATTCATCTTTATCATTTTTCAAAACAAACATTCAAAACACAACCATTCTTATTATTATAACTCAAATCAACATACATATTCAGTTTTATTTAGATGTTCAACAAATACATCTTCTCTATCATCGACGCATGCAGGTCAGCATCCTTATTTATTCTTATACCTCTATAAAACTCACTTAGACCCTTGCGCCTCATCCCGAACCAGGTGATGATCGTGATCGTCGACGCCTCTCGCCGGGCCTCTCCGTCCTCAAAGGCACCACGGCTATTGGTACCACCCACTGATCTGCCAATCTCTCCTGTAACATATGAATACGCCTCTCACATGGAGGAATCTCGCCTCTAGTCTCTCCGCTCGTGACTCCGCAACCGCTAACAATCCTCTTGTTGTCTCATTCACCCACGTTTGGAGCTGATGAACTAAACCTGCGCAGACGATATCTCTCCACTTGTAATCACAATGGCTATGTCGGGATGATCAGCCCTCTCACGTGAACCTCGCAGCTCTCTACTACCCACCATAATATATAAGTCTCTCGTCGCTCCTGCATCCATTACCCTGCGATCGGCTGCTATCTCTTCTGGTCCTTCTGGAGGTGTCGGCCGGGGAGGTGAGAATGATGCCTCCATGTCAATCCTCATGTATGGTCTATAAGCCAGGGGTATATCCTGAACGAATCCAAATTGTTGCTGCACGTGATCTAGAGGAATCCTCTCATACTCACCTGGCCTGTGCCCCGCGATCCACCTCAATCACTCTACACCCCTCAACTCCTCAGCTATGTTCTCTGTTACCATATAGTTCCCATAAGGCCTCCAACAGATATCCACAATCGTCACCATCTCCCATACCTAGCCTATAATACTCGATGTCACCTGTCCTGGCCTGGGATCTTGCCTCTTGTTCTGTCTAGACCCATCATCTGAATCCCAACCTCTGCACTCTTGTCTCTCCCGACTGGATGGGTCGGCCTATTGGTCGCACGCAAACAATGTGCTCATAGGCCCAACAATGTAATAAGTATGAAATAATCCAGGTGTCGCCCCGTGACTTCGGCAGTTGCAAGCCCATAAACCCTCAGTATAGATTTGCCAAATATGCGGGTGCCCATGCGAAAGTCACACTCCTTTCTATCATTTCCCAAATAATACACATCAATGCTTTTGAAATCTTCCCATCCATCCGCCTCGTAATGCATAATACCCCACCGCTATCATTAATAATATTGCTGACCTTGTTGCCTCGTGGTGTGCGCATACATTATACCATAAGTGAATGTCAAACCTCGCTGTGTCAAATCTCATGCGTATGGACCAAACACTCACAAGTTATTGCTCCCCGCGCCGTGCTAGGCAATGCCTGATATACTGGTCTTCCTGTAATTGGGAGTCTCAAAATATGGAACACATCTTCCAACGTCACTATCATCTCCCCTGTTGGCAGATAGAAGGTATTCTTTTCTGGATTCCATCTCTCAATCAACGCCTACAACATAGCATGGTTACATGCGATTCGTGAATAATAGCGGATTCCACTTAACCCCAAATGATTTATCAATGCCCATTCAGCTGGTGTTACATCTGCTCGGATTCGTGACAACAACGCTGCACAATATCATTCATCCTTAACCCTGCCTCCGCCTGCACACATCAAAACGACACACAACCATTCAATAAATCAAATCCCCAAGGGTTTTTCTCACATTCTGGAAATTCCTACAGTATTGCAAGAGTATCGGTTATTGATAACCGATACTAGTTTACTAGCTGATATCGGTTATCTCTAAATGATACCGGTCACTGTCAAAAATATACAACGATGCTTCAAAACATACACCTGCGATAAATATTTTGCCCGTTTACTCCTCTCTATACCTAAAAACATACGTGAACACCCTGCTTACCTACCCCATAACACTCACCCCATCCCAAACCCTTGCCTATCACCTTTTCTTTCTCATCTTTATCCACTTACTCTCTCTCATCCTATTCATAAAACATGCAAGAATCAAATTACAACCAAACAGTTTACCTCTTGGGATGCAGCAGCTTGAGGTGGAACCTGTCTTCCCTCTCGTCTCTGCCTGCTGGATGCTTCTCCTCGTTCAGCCATGTTCACCACCCTCTTCAAATATAACTTGTCTTTCTACCTTCTAAATCTCAGCCCTTACTCACTTTTCCTGTCTCTTTCCTCCTTATCACTCAATTCTCTCATGCAATTAACTATATCGGTCCGGTCAAGCAAGTACGCATTCTCGTATTTAACTTGTTGCATGCTTCTAAAAATAAGAACTTAAGTTGCCACCAAGCGCTTTATTTTTAGAAATCTAATTTGGCATAACCGATATCGGTTACATAACCGCTTATCGGTCATATGGCTACTGACATCGATTACATAACCGATATCGGTCATGTGCCCTTTTTGCTTAAACCTAGGCCGTTTCATCGTTTTTACAAATTTTTGTGGCGCCGCTCTCTTTTTCCCCGCATCACAACACCATTACCAATATTTTTCATCAAAATCACATCAATATATTATCGCAATTTCATCAACATCATCTATCTACAATAAAACAAACCATCGACAAAACACATAAAACATTTTCATATACACCATGTGGGTTAAAATCATCATATATATATCAAAGGTTTCAAATATACAACTTGCCTCGCATAGGGGCCTCTGTGATATCAAAATAATACACACCGCACGCAGCTTGCCTAATAATCTTATCAAATCTTGACTCGCTGCAGTCAGCCGTATCAACTATACAACTTTGTACTCGGCTCATGCAGCTTTATATATACAACAAAAATGAATAAAAGAATCATATGTGGGCGCGCAGGCCTCTATATACATAACCGGTTCGTAGACCGGTGTCTCTATCCAATATCCAAAAACAAAAACTATCTCCTCTGCAAGGATACCTCAGCTCTCTCCACCGCCCTCGGCTGTCTCCCTGCTGGTCCCTGTGCTGCCTCTCACCTCCTCCCTGTAACGGACCCACCGGCTGTGGCTGCACCCCCCTGGGATCTCTGGCTCCGCGAGGTCTCGGCTCTGTGCGCTGCATATGGCTGATAGTCAGCCCCGGTACCATCAAGGACGTCCTGATAGTACCGGGCCTCCACTCTCACCTCCATATAACGGGCCCGTGCCACCATGGCTGCTGGGGCTGGTCCCCCGACTCCTAATAGCAAACCTTGCCTGTACCGGCACCACTGTACACTATAGAGGTACCTATACCCGTGCTGTGGTGGTGCCGGTGCCTACATGGTGGTGCCTGTGGCTATCTGCCACCTGGTGGTGCCGTGGCACGATGCCTCGTGCACAGCTAGCTACTACCCTGTAGGACACCCATTGCAGGCGTGTGCAGCAACAAGCCCCTCGTAATAACCGCACTCGCCCCCGAGCTGGTCCTCTTTTATAACAAACCCGCAAATTCAGGTATGCGGGATGTGCTCTCCTCGCTACTCTCTCCCCTACCCACCATACCAAAAATGACCTGTGCGGGCAGCCTTGCGTCATCCACGGTATCATCCGGCCTCCTCTGCTTTACCCAGTCACATGGGTCCACGGGGGCATGTGTGTAGGCGGCATGGGGCCTCTACATCATCCCTCTAGTACTGAGGGGAAGGGAGGTGGCTCATCCTGTCGTAGCCCCAACTACCATCGTACCCTCTCCAGGGGTATCCGCTCATGCTTTCTGGCCTCCATCTGATGAGCTATCCAGAAGAAGTATACTTTGTATCCAACACATCTATGATCATGCTCCTCCTCGGGCTGATGACCTCTGTAAGGCCTCCATACAATATCCAATGTGGTCAAGCCCTCTAGCATATGATGGTAGTAAGCTACATCCCATCCTGCGAGCACCGTGGTCTGGCTCGTTGTTGTAGACTCACAACATCCCCCGGATGTAGATCAGGCTTCTAGGTTGATGTTTAGGCATCCAGGTGTGATTGCACAACATGGAATCCTTTCTCCAAGTGTGGGACTTGTAAAGATGAGAAAGGATTCTCCAGAGAAGGTCGGTTCCTATTCCTCTGCATTCGAGATGCACACAAAATGTAGAGGGTTTACTAAAACTTAATCTAACTCACAAGGAGACAGGTGGGAAAATGCATAGAATAAAACATAAACTACAGAGGTGATGCAACAAGGAATCTCGGACACTCGTTTTGCAAATCTAACATAGACCACATAGATGCAATACAAACACTATGCACAGTAACCAAACTGCGCAATAAGAGATCAAAATAATAAAGCAATGAATACATGAGAGCGTTGAGAATCAATCGCAAACATATATATATTTCTCACGATTCGATACAAGACATTGCAAAGGCTAAGAGGCAAAAATGGCATTAATATCCATATGGGAGGTTTGAAAAGCTCCACAAATTTTCTGCAAGGGGAGGAAGGGAGGATGCACTGAAACAAGAATGTCCGACTTCTTAAAAGGGCTCCTTTTACAATATATATCAAGAAATGAGAGAGGAGAGAGGGAAATTCGTAATCTACTCCAACCACTTCTTGGTAGCATTTTAAATCATCTCATTATTATCCAAGCGGCGGATCTGCAAAACGACGGCCGTCATTAACAGGTGAGAGGCGAGGCATCTCATTATTAAAGTTGGTTGTTGAAGCATTACACGTGTCAGAGACATTTTCTTAATTTTCTCCCTCCAAACTACACCAAAATGCAAGATTGACCCTAGAATCATGTAGATAATTTCAACATCTTTCCGTTGATATAAAGAATGTGTAAATCCGAGCTCGATCGAAAGATATGAAGGTCTCAAGATTTAGGGCATAAAATAGGTGAAAACGGATTTTTAAATTTCTTTTCCCGTGTTCTCGCCATCCGGATGACACGTGGCAGCTCTCAGTTCATTGAGAAATTCCCTCTCTCCACCTTTTCACAGATTTTCTTGTGGGTCCCTTAAAATTGGACACATGGCACTATTTCATTGGTTCGGATCAAAGCTCAAAACTCGCCCCTTGACTTTTTGGACTTTTTCCTTGGCGACACATGTCATGCCGTGATTCGTGCACTGCTCGCTGGATTTTTGCATCCACCACGCCCTTTTGTCCCGATGTCCCAAACTGCCTGGGAAAAAATTATTCCGCTCACCTGAAATGGGCTTCCACGTCCCTTTCTCGCCAGCACACGTGGCGTTATCCGATTGGCTTTCGGCCCTTCTGCCATCCGCGCCCCACACGTCCTCTTTGTCCCACTTGTCCTTGTGCTAAAATTTTCTGCTTTCGGGTGAACTGCCGGTTCGTGTCCTCCACGCATTCATGGCCCGATGTCCTAGTGTGAAAGTTTCGTATTTCGCCCGAACCGGCCGGCTTCGAAGTTTTCCACGTACTCTTGTCCCGCTTGCTCTCGGTGAAGGACTTGGACAAATTTTCTTTCTTTTGGCCGATTCGGGCATTTCACATCCATTTGTCCCGGATGTCCCTTTTGCTTTGGGCGCTGTAGTAGGATTTTCTTTACGGTCGATCCACACCTTGACGCCCCAAATGTCCCGATCTGTCTCCTGGGGACTAGGACTTAGCCGATTTTCACAATTTTTCTCGCCCAAGCTTATTTTCTGCAACTTTCTCGCATTTTCTCGTAGCTTGTTCTTTTCGGCTCCTAGACAAAGCAGTTAGAAAAATTTCCTCAAGGGACCTTAGAAACATGATTTTTGCCTGGATTAATCAATTTGCCGGACTTGAGAATTTTGATGTATGTTATCAATTCAACCTTGAGGGGGTGAAATTGGATAAAAATTTGGCTACTCAACGGGGTCATCTGCCTGCTAGATGAAAAGACCAATTTCCTGGAGTAGTCCATTGGGCATGGAGTCATCGAATATTCTGTTTAGGACCCTAACTGACTCAGGATGTGCAAGGAGGAAGATGGAATGTTACCAGATGAAAGCAAGGACTGCAAAACATCTCCACAGACAACGAGCTGTGCCAAAGCACTTAGGGAAAAAAATCTAACCTACAAACAAACAATGTGCATGAGCACTTAGAGGAATTGAAATCTAGGCTAATATTTACAAGGTGTGAACCTCTCATTTTCAAAGTAGTAATGTTTGAGATAGATTCCATTTACTGAATCTGCAGCTTCTTCACCGTCCAATGAGGCCAATTAGAAAGCATTGCTGCTTTTGCACTTTGTGACCATGTATGGGCCACTCCAAATGGCATCAAATTTTCAATGCCTTCCCGGTTTTTCTCTGTCCGCATCCCATTTCAACACTAGATCTCCAACTTGAAAAGATCTATCCTTGGCCTTTCTATCAAAGGTTTTCTTGATCAAAGCTTGATCCTTTTCCATTGCTTGGGATGCCTGATTTTTGATCTCTTGCAGCTCCATCAACTCTGCATATCTCACCTCCATGGGCTCAAATTCAAGTAACTCCAGCTGCTTCATGAGTTCCAATGTTGGCAACTCAAGTGACATGGGCAAGATTGCCTCTCTTCCATAGACAAGCCTGAATGGAGAGTTACCTGTGGATCTTTTGGGAGTGATTCTATTAGCCCATAAGGCTGATTTCAGCTTGGTATGCCAAGACCTCTGATTCTCATCAAGAGTTCTCCTAATGATCCTCAACAAGTTCTTGTTTGTAGACTCGGCCTGGCCATTACCCTGAGGGTAATAGTTCGATGAAGTGCTTAGGTAAATACCGTTCTTAACAGCCCACTCAGTCACCTTGGATCCAATGAATGCCAATGCATTATCAGAGATTATTGTAGCAGGTACACCAAATCTGGTTGTTATCTCCTCATAGAAGTCTAAGATGTTAGACTCATTCACCTCTTTGAGTGCTACTGCTTCTGTCCATTTGGTGAAGTAGTCCGTGGCCATCAAAATCCATTTGTGCCCTTGGCTTGAATTGGGATTAATGACTCCAATGAAGTCCAAACCCCATTGCATGAATGGCTGGTCAACTGAGATTGGATGCAATGGAAGGGCAGCAAGTCTTTCTTTTCCTGTGAAGAATGCACAATTCTTACACCTCTTGATCCATGCATAGCAATCACTCAAAATTTTAGGAAAATAATAACCAGCCTTCATGATTTTTAGAGTCTGTCACTCTTGGTGCAAAATGGCAACCACTGGTCCACCATGAAACTCTTCCAACACCCTTTGAATCTAATCTGTGCTAATGCATCTCAAGAAACACTCCATTCACATCTTTCTTGAACAAAACTCCATCAACAATGGCATACGGAACAGCCTCGCAACCTGAAGTGTCTCAAGGGTCTTGTTCATCTCTAGGGGCACGGCCGTACTGCACTGTAGGAAGTGCATAATATCTTGGCTCCAGCAAGGAGTGGGAAGCATCATCTTCTTCTTGATTGCCACTTGGCTCATGATTGTCCCGACTATCAAAACAACCTCTTCTTTGTTGTATATTTCCTTTTGCTTCCCCAAAACCAGCTGCTCACACAAATCCTTTCCTCTTACCAGCTTGGTGATCTTGATATCAATGTCATACTCCATGACACGGGTGATCCAACCTGCCCTTTTCTCATTCAAATCCTTGTTGAGGAGGAAGTCTTTAACTCCAGCATGTGAGACCAGCAACTGGACCTTGTTGTTTGAGACTAAATGCTTGAATTTCTTCAAGCTTCTGATTACTGCAAGTACATGCTTTTCAATAAAAGATTACCTCACCTCACAGTCATCTAGGCTCGTCAAGAAGGTAACCGGCTGCTCATCATTATCTTTGTTCTTCTGTACTAGAATGGCGGAAATAGTGTCATCACCTCCAAATGCATAGAGGATGAAATCCTTGGAGAAGTCTGGGTTGATGAGAGTTGGTGCCTGAGAGATAGCTTCTTTGATTGCTTCAAAACTCTCCTTGCCTTCTGCTGTCCACTTAAAAGCCATGCTCTTCTTTAACATTTTGGTGATGGGCTTGACAAGGGCTGTAAAATCTGGGATAAACCTGTAGACAAAATTGATCCTTCCCAAGAAACTTTGAAGAGCCTTCTTGTGACTTGGCAATGGTAGTGCTCTTATGGCTTCAACCCTCTCTCGGATCAATTGCAGCCCTTTTTCGAGACAATATGGCCGAGGAGCTTTCCTTCATATGTGAAAAAGATGCACTTCTTGGGGTTCAAAGACACTCCGAACTTTCTACACCTCTCAAACACTTGCCCGAGGTGAAAGAGATGGTCTCACGTATTCTTTGAGAAGATAGTGATATCATCTAGATATATCAGCACTATCTTGTTGATCAAGCCTTTGAATGCCATGTCCATTTCCCTTTGAAAGGTAGCACCAGCATGTTGGACAGCCCAAATGGCATCTTCTTGTAGGCATAGGTCCCCCATTTGGTGGTGAAAGCCATCTTGAACTGGTCATCTTCTTTCACCATCACCTGATTATACCCTGAGTAGCCGTCTAGGAGAGAGAATCTCTCTGAACCAGCTACAACCTGCAATATTTGCTCCATGGAAGGGAGTGGGTAATGATCTTTGAGAGATGCCCTATTTAGGTCTCGGAAATCCACACACAGCCTGATTTCTCCGCTCTTCTTCCTGACCGGAACCAAGTTAGCAACCCAGCTTGAGTGCTTGATCGGGAATATAATGCTTGCCTCTATTAGCTTATTTAGCTCTTTCTTCATTAGAGGCTCAATGTGAGGGTTGATTGGTCTCTGCTTCGCATGATGGGCTTAGCATCTGATCCAGCCTTCTATATGTATGTGCAGCAAATTTGGATCGAATCCTCTTAAGTCTTCATAGCTCCAAGCGAAGACATCCGGAAATTCTTGCAAAAGTTGTATAAAATCTGATTTCTCCCCGATCGGTGGCCACTTTACCAATTTGAAGTGCTTTGCCTTCCCCAACTAGAATTGGCTCTCAATCTTCTCTCTTGACTTTGATGTTAGCCTTTTCCTTACGAAACTAGTCGTTAGGGTTGAATATAGACTCCAATGTTACTAAACCCTTGGGAAGCTTGTTCGTCTCGCAATCGCACTACTTGATCCCCATACTTTGCTTCTAATCTGTCTCCGATTCCTCGCTAAGAATTCAGCCTCTTCTTGTAAGAAATTTACGATCTGCTGGTCATTCTCAAACACTACCAACTCGACATTGTTTTCCGGCATCAAGGCCTCACAATCACGTGGATGTTTGGTTGTACCTTTTCTTGTTGAATGCTTTTCATAATGTCAAAGGCTGCCCCACCGCTGCAAGCCTCAAGCTTCAGCTGACTTGATTCTCTTTCCTGGGAATGGATTCGATGCCAAAACCTTCAAAATCTTCCATGAGGTCCCACACCCTGCTTCTTGTAGCACTTTGAGTAGATCATTCTTGGTAGCAGATGTCGCCCTTTGACTGATTTACAATCAATTCACTGTCCCCAAAGACTTGCAGATTCTTTATTTTTCTCTTGATTGCCTAATGCATCCCTCGCACCAAGGCTTCATATTCAGCAGTGTTATTGGAGCATGTAAATTGAAATCTAAAAGCTGAATAGTACTTTATTCCTTGGGGTGAAACAAGCATGGCTCCACCTCCTGCACCTTGCCTACTCCTTGATCCATCAAAAACAACTGCCATACCTCGTTGTCATCATTATGGCTTGGCTTGGTGATGCTAGGAATAGGTTGATTTTCTTCGTGTATACAATAGACTCCCAACTCAGATTCTTCTACTTCTTAATAGGGATCAAAAGCATGTATCTTGTTTGCCCATTCATCAAGAGTTAGGTCCGGGATACTTCCAACCTTGGTGTCAGCCTCATCAAGATTAGGGTGATCTTCTTGATCAAATGTTGAGCAATTGGCAATTAATCGACTTGGGGTGTAAGGCTCAATATGGAAGTTTGCAATAGGTTCGGATCTGATTGTGGCCTTAGTTCCATACCTTGTTCTAAATAAAGATGTGAGACCAATCAGTGATAAATACCCTCCAATCTTGGTCATGAAGTCCTCGACAAGCAAAGGGCAAAGAGTGGTGGAAGGTCTATGATTGATACATCTTGTAAGACAACAACATTTGGACATGCATGCAAGGTAAGACTCAAGTTTTTAATCACTCCAACTGTTGCTATTGCTGTCCCATCCAATTGCACTACTCCTTTAGATATTACTTCATATTCGAGACCCAGCTGATCAGCTATTTGCTTGGGCATCACGGAGCTACTTGCCCCGAATCAATCATGCAATTGTGTACTAGTTTATCCCCAATGATTAATGAAACATAGAAAGGAGGGGGCTTCAACATTTTACCTTGTTGTCCTCCATGACTTCCTTCAGGCTGGGCAGCATTTGTAAGCACTTTGTCTTGCATCTGAACCCACTGATTCGAAGTTGTCCAATCCTTCATGGCAGCTTGCAGCAGATCTCTTTGGCCTGGGATAGATAGGGATTCCCACATTGATATGTTAACGTTTGTCTTCTTCATCTGATCAATGATACTGAATGGTGATGAAGAATCTCTCTCGCTTCCTCCTTTGGTTTGCACGCTTTACTCCTTGCGCATGTGGGCAGCAACAACCGCATTTGAGTTGGCATAGGGGCTGTTCTTGGCTGCCCTTGTGTATTTGAAACTCGAATCTACTTGCCAATCATTTGTGGAGCCGTGGAAGGTTGTGGATTGGCTGGGGCTAATGGCTGTTCTTCACCCAGATTCCTCCTTTTTGACCTTGTGTTGGCTGCAACACCTTGAGAAACTGCCTGATTCATGCCACATAAATCTTCTGCTTGCCAGTTCACCAATGTAGTGTCATTTGGGGCTGATTGCTGTTGGAATGTTTCTTGTTGTTGACTGTTTCCTTGACTTCCCTCGCCCTCCACACCAGTAGTTGTCACCATCAGTGCTTGATTGAGAGCACCATTGAAACACATGGATTGGTTATGAGGCTCGTTGCATGGAAAACACCAATCATATTCTTGGGCCATGTTATTCTGTGTTGGCACTAATGCCTTAGAGGCAGATATGGCATTTGGATTATAGGGCTGGAATGGTCTATTGGCAGGAGGCCTTACTTGGCTTTGATTTTGATTCATATTTGCAGCTTGGATTAGGTGGTCTTTGTGGTTGGTATGGCTGCCTATTAGGCTGAGCTTGGGGTTGATAGGAAGGTCTGAAACCTTGGGCTTGTTGCCTTTTAATAGTAACCAGCTCATTTCCTAAATTTTGCAACTGTTTCATGACCTCTTGGAGTTCATTTGAAGCACTAGGAGATGAAGTGGAAGCTTCATTTGAACTCTGATTTCTAGGAGTGGGAACAAGGAGCCAAAGTGGGTGCTTGACTAGTGCTTGGATTTTCTAAGTTTGGATACAAGGGCATGGGAGGCCTAGGAGCCAGTTTACTAGCTTGAATAAGACAGTTTTCAGCCCTAATGGCAATGCTATAAGCCATAGGGATTGTTGTGCCTCCCATGGACTGAATTAACATAGAAATATCGAATTCAAAGCTTTAAGGTAATATAGAAAAGAACCTCCGCCGTTGTCCTGACGCCACTTGGAATCCTATCCCAAGACCTTTGAAATCTGAAGTTGAAGCCGGTCACCGCTCGTTGGGGCTCTCTTGATAGTTGTCAAATACTCCAAAAGAGACAAGTTGTCTCCTTCTCTCCAAATTTCTCATGAAGTGCAATGCACAAACATTCCAGCTTTGTAATAGAACCAGCCCCAAGGCTCCTAAACCATTACAATGCTTTATCCTTGAATGAAGATGCCAAGAATTTGATGACCACTTGCATTTCATTGATTTCATGGATTGCATAAAGGTTGGCAATATCTTTAACATGATCACCTGGAGTAGTCTGATTTTCTCCAGTGAAGTAGGGAATGTTCTTCAAGGCTGCAATAGGAACTGGATGTTGTGCATTGAGAGCAAGTGGGCTGCTACCTGTGAAGTTGACGTAGGGGTTGTTTTGAGCCATTCTGATTGGTCTTAAAACCCTTGTATATTGAAATAAAGGCCTGTTAGGTGGAGGAGTTGAGAGAGTTTTGTTTGGTGGAGATGGAGACCTTTGAATCCTTCTTCCTCTTTTCCTTCTTCTCGAGATAACTCGCAGTATTCAAACAACACTTCTTCTTCTCCGACTCTTGACCTTGTGGTGATTCTTCTCATGAGTTTTCAGCCTGCACTCACTGAAACCAGTTGATTCTTCCCCTTGGAGTTGCTAGATATGCAAATAATAGCTCTTATAAGCAAGAAAACTGCAACAGATGCATATCAACTTTGCTGCAATAAAAATGAGACCTCTAGTGTCCCACCGGGCATGCCAAAACTGTTGTTGCAGACTCACAAAGACTTACGGATGCGATCAGGCTTCTAGGTTGATGTTCGGCATCCAAGCAGATTGCACAACATGGAATCCTTTCTCCAAGTGTGGGACTTGTAAAGATGAGAAAGGATTCTCCAGAGAAGGCTGGTTCCTATTCCTCTATTCAGATGCACACAAAAATGCAGAGGGTTTACTAAAACCTAATCTAACTTGTCAAGGAGACAGGGTGAGAAAATGCATAGAATAAAACCTAAACTACAGAGGTGATGCACCAAGGAATGTTAGACACTTGTTTTGCAAATCTAACACAGACCACATAGATGCAATACAAACACTATGCACAGGTAACCAAACTGCAATAAGAGATCAAAATAACAACAATGAATACATGAGAGGGTTGAGAATCAATCGCAAACATATATATATTGCTCACGAGTCGATACAGTACATTGCAGTGGCCAAGAGGCAAAAACTGGCATTACAATCCATATGGGAGGTTTGAAAAGCTCCACAAATTTTCCTGCAAGCAGGGAGGAAGGGAGGATGCAGAACAAGAATGTCTGACCTCTTAAAAGGGCTCCTTTTTACAATATATATCAAGAAATGAGAGAGGAGAGAGGGGAAATTCAGAATTTGCTCCAACCACTTCTTGGTAGCATTTTAAATCATCTCATTATGATCCAAGCAGCGGATCCCGCAAAATGGCGGGTCGTCTAACAGAGTGGCGAGCCGTTCATTTGTATTAAAGTTTCTGTTGTTAAAGCATTACACGCATCGAGACATTTTATTAATTTTCTCCTCCAAACTACACCAAAATGTAAGATTTACCCTAGAATCATGTAGATAATTTCAACAGCTTTCCGCTGATATAAAGAATGTGCAAATCCGAGCTCTGGATCGAAAGATATGAAGGTCTCAAGATTTAGGGCACAAAACAGTGAAAAAAAGATTTTTAAATTTCTTTTCCCACGTTTCTCGCCATCCGGACGACATGTGGCAGCTCTGTTTGCTAAGCAATTCCCTCTCTCCACCTTTTCATGGGCTTTTCTTGTGGGCCCTTTAAATTGGACACGTGGCACTATTTCATTGGTTCGGATCGCTTGAAAACTCGCCCCTTTGACTTTTTGGACTTTTTCCTTGGGTGACATGTCATGCTTTGTGATTCGTGCACGGGCTCGCTGGATTTTTGCGTCCACCACGCCCTTTTGTCCTTGATGTCCCAAACCTCGCTTCTAGGACAAATTCTTCCGGTTCACCCAAATGGGCTTCCATGTCCCCTTTTTCGCTGCAAAGACACGTGGCATTATCTCGATTGGATTTCAACTCCTTCGGCTTATCCATGTCCTACGCGTCCCTTTGTCCCACTTGTCCTTGTGCTAAAATTTTCCATTTTGGGTGAACGGGCCGTTCGTGTCCTCCGCGCATTCATGGCCCGATGTCCCAAAGTGTGAAAGTTTCTGCTTCTTCGCCGAACCGGCCGGTTCGGGTCTTCCGGTCTTCTTGTCCTCTTGTCCCGCTTGTTCTCGTGAAGGACTTGGACAAATTTTCTTTCTTTCGGCCAATTTGGGCATTTCGCGTCCATTTGTCCCAGATTTCCCTTTGCTTGTTTGGGGCACTTTGACAGTAGGCTTTTCGGCCGATCAAGACTTGACGTCCCAAATGTCCCCGATCATTCCTGGGACTAGGACTTAGCTGATTTTCACAATTTTTTTAGCCCAAGCTTATTTTCTACAACTTTCTCACATTTTCTCGTAGCTTGTTCTTTTCGACCTAGACAGGGAGATAGAAAAAATTTATGAAGGGACCTTAGAAACATGATTTTTGCCTGGATTAATCAATTTGCCTCGGACTTGAGAATTTCGATGTATGTTATCAATTCAACCCTAAGGGGGTGAAATTGGATAACATGGCCCACGACCCCCAACCACCTTTGAAAGCCATACCTGTATATCACTGTGTGGCCTCGGCTACTTGGGCAGCCCTACTAGTTGAATACATATGATGTGCTCATATGCCCAACAAAGTTGTAACAAAAAAATGTGGAACAAATCCCGAATCGCCTCATCCGGTGATAACCACACAGCCTCTCAGATAATTACTGCTGCACTAGGTATACTTAGTGCCCAAGCATAACACGTATGCTCCTCCACCATCTCGTGGCAAAGAAACAACAACCGAACACAAGAATACCATCGACTATGATAAGACTAATGATGACAAATCTGAAATATCAAAGTAAATTATAATATTAACATGAAATTGTTACAATCTCACCCATGAGGTACTTCAACAAGACTATGGGAGAAACTTTACAATTACACCTCTCGATGGCTTCTTCAACACACCTTTAACTGATGGCTTCCTTTGCACACTTCCTACAATATTTCTCACTACTTCTTTCTATGCTAAATGAGGGGGGTGGCCTCTCTATTTATAGAACTTCCAGTTTATCCATCCTATCTCTAAGATAGGATAAGAAATCCACTCGACGAATCATATTCCATACCTTAACTCTTATCTGTACATGTAAGCTTATCTCTTAAGATAAGATAAACCTTATCATTTTACATGGGTTCCACATTTTTAGACTTTTTACAAATAAAATACACAAAATATTTATGACCTCACTCCTTGTCCTTATTACCAATATAATATTTCTAATTCCTAATCATGTAGACCCTACTTCTCTAATTACCCAAACTTTGACATTTTAACATTACCGACCACTTACGACAAATATTTACTTTTACAACATTCCTATTGTACTTTGATATTACCGTATCCACATTATTGGCACACCGCATCGACGGCGCGTTATCTTCTATCGACGCTACTACTAATTATACTTAACAACATCCTATTCCTAATACATACATTAATGAAATAGAAATTATGGAGGAAAATTTTAGTGTCGACATCTTCCCCTTCCTAGCTTCTACTCCGTCCCTGAGTAGACTATTCTCGTGCTTGGAAAATCTTCAACTTGTCGTGGTTGACCCATTTCGTAATGGGAGTGCCATCCAATTCCTCCACCCATGGACGTACCATTTTCATGCACAAACTGCTATTTTGTAGGGCCCCATCCATTTTGGAAGAAATTTTCTCTCGCCTTCTTTTTTTTTTTGTATCTCGAATCATATACTAGACCAAGTCATTCACATGAAATGGAGACCACCGATCTTTTGATCAAAGTATTCTTCTCGCTTCATTTTCTTCTTATGGCTTGTATCCTTTGCTATTTCCTCATTTCCTCTAGCAAATGAAGATGTACCAACCTTTCTTTTATCAATCACTTTCATCCATCCTTTCATTTTTCATAACTCTCACAAAGGGGGAATATCAAACTCAATAGAAGAATCGATCAATGCCATAGGCCAACCGAAATGGGGAGTATCCTGTTGCTGACTTTGATGTTGCCCTATATGCCCACAATGCCGCATGAATCCTTTTATCCCATTTATGTACCGCAAGGCCGCATCTTTGCTAGAATTTGACACAACACAAAATTTGTTCGCTCCACCTCGTCCATTTGTGCTTGGCTTGTATGTTGTTGCCTTCCCGTGCTTAATAGAAAACTTATTGACTAGGGCTTCTACCACCTCATTAATGAAGTGGCTTCCTTGATCTGTTACAATTTCTAATGGACAACCAAATCCGGTGACAATGCTCATATATGAACCTTGCCACTTCATCCATGGAAGTCTGTTTTCAATGGCCTAGCTTCAACCCACTTGGTTAAATAATCGTGGCAACTACAATATACTTATTTTGGCGTGATGTAGTTGAAGTGGACCTACAATGTCTATTCCCACTTTTCAAAGGGACCAAGTGGAAGAATAGGACATAATGGAGCTGATGAAGTCTTACTGCTACCATGTGTTTGACAAATATCACATGTCTTACAATAATTATAACAATCTTTAAAAAGAGTGGGCTAAAGATAACTCGCATCCAAGATCCTTCTTGCTGTAAGTTGTCCAGAGAAGTGCCCTCCACATGTACCATTGTGGAATTCTTCTAGCAGCTCCTTTCCTTGATCACGCCCAATCGCCTTCAGATCGCCCATCGTGTCCTATTCAAATAATGCTCCATGCAGTAATAGAATATGGACGACCGGCTTGAGTAATCTTTCTTAGTCTTTGATTGGCACCATCAGGAAACTTGAATTCATTCAGATAATTCCAAATATCTATGTATTCACTAGGGATTGTGTCAAGGGAGAACAATGCTGCATCGGGAAAATCATCATCATCACAAGATGATCCTAAACCATCATAGGCTCGAGAGAGTGCATCTGCATTGACATGCTTCTTTCCCGCCTATCTATAATATCAAATTCAAATTCTTGTAGCAAAATTATCCATCTTGCTATCCTCCCTGATGGGTTAGGCTTATTGACAATATATTTCAGAGCCTGATGATCTGTTACAACTATAAATTTCTGCCCTAGCAAGTAATTTCTAAACTTCTTTACAAAGAAAAATGATAGCCGTAGCCTCTTTTTCAGCATACAAGATAGTTTACCTCAAGATCGCTCATTTGTCTCGCTCCCAAAGTAAATTGATGTTCATTCCCATTTTCATCCTTTTGGCTCAAAGTACTTCCTAGTGCTGCATCTCGAGGCATCAAGTACACAATGAATGGCTTGCTCCAACTGGATTCTTCAAAACAGTGAAGACACCAGGCTTCCTTCAATTGTCCAAAAGCTTCATGCGCCTTATTTCCTGGTTCATAAGTAACATCCTTCTTCAAGAATCAAGGTTAGTGGTCAGCAATCTTTGAGAAATTCTTGATGAACCTTCTATAGTAACCCACATGGCCTAAAAATGATCTCAACTTACTTCTATTAATAGGAAATGGTAAATCTTTGATTTTTGAAACTTTATCAGATCAAGCACTAATACCATCTCTGATACAACATGCCCTAACAAAACACCTTTAAACATCCAAAGACACACTTTGTAGGGTTTAGTGAGGCTTGTGCTTCATCTAACCTTTGAAATGTTGTCTCCATCTCGGTGCAGTGGTCCAACTTGCTCCCATAGATGCAAAATCATCCAGTAAATACTCGATGAAGGTCCCAATGTAGGGTTCGAACACCCTATTCATCAAACGCTGGAATGTTGCTGAGCATTACACAACCCAAAAGGCATAACTCTATAAGCAAACGTTCCCAAGGAGTGGTGAACGTGGTCTTCACCGATCTTTCTCTATATACGAACTTGGTCAGAGCCGCTATATCCATCAAAGAAACTATAAAGACTCCCGCCAGCCTACTTCGGCCCAAGATCTGATCTGAAAATGGAAGAGGGTAATGATCCTTCTTTGTTGCCTTATTGAGCTTCCTCGTAATCAACACAAATGCGTAGCTTCCCATTCTTTTTTATTGAGATCACAATGGGAGAAACCCATTCTCAATTCTCCACAAAGAAATATGAATCCCGCATCAAGCAACTTATCTATTTCTTCTTTTACAGTTTGGAAAATTAGGATTCATTCTATATGGCATTTGCTTTATGGGCTTAAGACCATCTACCAGCTCAATACAATGTTCTACCCAACTTACTTGACGGAGTTCCTTGTAATCAAAAGTGAATAGGTGTATGTACCTTCAAAGAGCCGGAGGTAGGATTCCTTCTCACTCTCCATCACAAAGATCACCAATCTTTATTTGTTGAGACGATCATCAACTTCTTCTTCGTATAATTTTATGGGGTCATGAGTTGGTGTGACTCGAAGGATATCCATGACTCAAACATCCACCTCACTTTCTTCATCTTCAAAGTGTCCACTTCACCGGTACTAGAGTAATCGTAGAGGATGTCCAATCATCGGCCCATCACTTGAATCCACAGTTCTCGCTTTATGATGTCGAGGATCACGCTTATCTTCACCCTCTCTCTACCACGTCCAAGTGTCATGAAACCTTCATTCCAAAGAGTTTCGCATGAACTCTCCTTAGCCATGGTCTTCCCAAAGAAGATTGGGTACGCAATGCACTCATTTTTCATCACCCGAAAGTCTACCACACATACAACACCCATAATGTAGATATTGCCACATTTGAAACTACACCTTCTCGGTTTAGTTTTTCCTTTATTTAATGACCTTAACATAAGTGTCAAGGGCGATCAATTTTTAAACCCAACATATTCATTACAGTACTCGGTCATTACATTAATCGCAGCACCTCCATCAACTAAGACATCATGAATTGAAATACCATTACATAATACCTCACCAGGAGCATAGGGATCTGCCTCTCGCTCCAAAACAGGGACCTCAACCTCCTTCCTTCTTCGAGCATTGAGTCCACCTCGCAACTCCCGCCTCTTCTCGTAAGACATAGCCAAGAGTTGACCATATGTAATATTTGCAGCCTTTTGACATGATCTTCCAAGATGGAGTATGGTCCTTGCCCCGTGAAATCGTAAAATCCTCGCACACCCAACTTTCTTCTCCTATGTTTCTTACTAGTTTCTCCTTTCATCTTCTTAGATCATTTCCATCTTGATTATCTTTTTCTTTCTTTCTTTTTTTGTTACAAACACATCTACTTCATTATTTCTACTCTTATCTACTACATCAAGAGAATTCACAGTGCTTTTCCTTTATCATTATCTCTTTACTGATGTAGAAGCTCTATCTCGACAATTATACTTATAATGACCCTTTTTATAACAACCATAACAAACAACTTCAGAAATATTTCTTTTTGACCTCTATCTCCTCCCCGAGAACTAAATTCCTTTCTCAAGAAGATTAATAGTTAATCGCCCATCTTTCCTAAGCAGATCTTCATACTCGTGAGATGTACTAGGAGAAATATTTGTGCTCACCGGAGTGGTGGTCAGGATTCTGACCAAAGGTGCCGGTGTAGGCTCTACTTTAACAACAATTTCTTTGGGCTCCTCTTCCATGCTTTCTTCTTGCCTTCTTGCAATCTCCTTTTCTTGTTCAATGGTAGTCAAGGGCGGTCATACTTCACTCATTGTCGATCTCTCGCTTCATCCCAAGAATGAAGTGCTTACAGAGGAGATTATCCACGCCATTCATCAACCCATCCGCTAATCCTTCCTTCCTTCGGATCTCGGGCATCGAGCTTCCTCCTTAGCTCTAGAACACGAGCATGATAATCCCTTATCTTCTCCTTCTCTCCTTGGGATAGCTTTGTGATCTCGATCATGAGATCTGCATATTTCTCTGTTGTTCACCAAATTCTTCAAGAAAACTTTCAGTTAATAAATCCCATGAATTTTTCACATTATCACCTAGTGTTTCAAACCACCTAAGTGCTGAACCATCCAAAAAGGTAGGAAAAAATTCAGTCCATTGTTCCCTTCTTATAAGGCCATTACAAATACAAGATCGCTTAAACTCTTGAATGAAAGAAGAAGCATCTTCATTAGATTGAGCTGAAAAAACAGGAATCTTTCCCATTTTCAAAAGTAACCACCGTGAAATACCAACCCACAAGTACAATCAACAAGACTTATGTGCACAAATAATTGGAATTACTATAGAAATGACCACGGTAAACTATGGTAAAACTTGACTTACTGCAGTAAAAACTGATTTTACTGTGGTAAACACTATTCACGGTAAAAAGTGACTTTACTGTGATAAATACTATTCACAGCAAAAATGACTTTATCATGGTAACTACTATTCACGGTAAAAATGACTTTACCATGGTAACTACTATGCACAGTAAAAACAAGGTTACCCTCCAATTGATTTTTGACTAAGTGGGAATATCTCTCCAGAAAATCCACCAACGAGGAATGGTCCCGGCAACGGAACCAAAATGTCATCACCAATCCGGCACTATGATAATTCTTCACCGGGAACTCCTCGTGCTATGATTATTTACTAATGCACAACCTTTAGTTTGGTGGATGTAATCTGGAAACAAAACAACAACCGAACACAAGAATACCATCGACTATGATAAGACTGAATGATGACAAATCTGAAATATCAAAGTAAATTATAATATTAACATGAAATTGTTACAATCTCACCCATGAGGTACTTCAACAAGACTATGGGAGAAACTTTACAATTACACCTCTCGATGGCTTCTTCAACACACCTTTAACTGATGGCTTCCTTCGCACACTTCCTACAATATTTCTCACTACTTCTTTCTATGCTAAATGAGGGGGTGGCCTCTATTTATAGAACTTCCAGTGCTTATCCATCCTATCTCTAAGATAGGATAAGAAATCCACTCGACGAATCATATTCCATACCTTAACTCTTATCTATACATGTAAGCTTATCTCTTAAGATAAGATAAACCTTATCATTTTACATGGGTTCCACATTTTTAGACTTTTTACAAATAAAATACACAAAATATTTATGACCTCACTCCTTGTCCTTATTACCAATATAATATTTCTAATTCCTAATCATGTAGACCCTACTTCTCTAATTACCCAAACTTTGACATTTTAACATTACCGACCACTTACGACAAATATTTACTTTTTACAACATTCCTATTGTACTTTGACTATTACCGTACTCCACATTATGGCGCCGTTATCTTCTATCAGCCATGCTACTACTAATTATACTTAACAACATGTTATTACTAATACATACATTAATGAAATAGAAATTATGGAGGAAAATTTTAGTGTCGACAACACTCTATCATCGCCTGTGGAAAGCGGCCTCCCTCTCGAGTCTGGGAGGGTGAAGCATGTGATGCCTATCATCATCAACATGGCAAGCCATGTCTCTGTGTCATGTGGTGTGATACGGATCGCCATAAGCAATACTCACGCTGTGGTAGGTCAATAACGTTGTTTTGCGCATCCCCAAATACATGAAGAATGTTGTCCATAGCAGCTCTCGCATCTACCTAGAATATCGCTCTCCTACGATCGGCAGTCTCAGGATGCGATATACATCCTCTAAGGTAATAGTCATCTCTCCAGTCGGGAGATGGAAAACATTAGTTTCAGATCCCATCTCTCGATGAGGGCAACCATAAGGCTATGGTCCCTATCTATAGCCCTATACCGCTGGACTCCACCGAGTCCCACCTCGCGCATAATGGCCCACTGCGTTGCGGACACGTGTGGCCGCATCCGTCTCAACAGCGGGGGCATCCTATCCCGCATAGTCAGCTGCCGACGTGCCTGCACAAATAACCCACTTCATTAGACCTACCCTTTACAACAACAATTACGGCATCCCTCTATACCCCCTGTTTACCCACCCGACCACACCCCGACTTTATAACACACATCTACACTCACCTATTTTACCCTAAAAACATCTACGATATCCCCTTTCCTTATCTCGCGCCCTACCAATCACCCAGATCTACTCTCGCCATCTACCTATGCCCCTACCAATTTAACACCTCCTACTTCATACCCAACACCTACTCTATCCTACTCGAACCCACCACAAAACCACACCATTTTCCCCCCCCACCCTGATCACCTTTCCTATCAACTTTACCCCCTCTTCACCCTACACAACAACCAAACAACAAAACACCCCAAACAACAACCCAAAAACAACCCAAAAACCCAAAACAACAACACGACCAAACCAAAAAATAAATAATCCTACCTACTGACCGGTACCGGTCATCCATGACCGCCACCGGTCCCCTCCAGCTGCTGATATACACTCGGCGCCGGTCGACATACGACCGAAACTAGTCCGCCCACAACCTAACCTCCCTAAAAATTTCGTGACCGATGTCGGTCGCCTAGTGACCGACATCGGTCACTGACCACGGCCGGAGCCGAACCCGACGCGGCCCCCCAAACTCATTTTTTTCCCTATTACTCCCTTTTTACCCAATGAAAAACCCTAAAAACCTACCCACCCTACCGTTTTAACCTCACTAACCCACCTACCCTCTCCATTTTTCAAACAACTTCAATTTATTCATTCTTTTATTTAAAACTTGGATTCCTACCCAAAACCCAAATCTAGCTTAAAAACATTAAATTCACATAATGAGAGGTTTCGAACCTACCGGTACGACTACACATCATCGTGGTGGGATAGGTGGTGGTGGTCCAAATGGTCCAAAGACCTCCCAAGCTCCTCCCCAGGCTATGCCATGGCTATAAATCTCCTCTGCTGGGTCCTCCACCAATCAAATGCTACCTCCTACTCGCTAGGGCCTACCAACCACTCACTTCTCCACTCAAATAGTGCCACCTCAGCCGACAAATTCAACAATCTCACTAATACACCTCAGACAACTAAAATTGGTTTTCAAATTGACAATATGACAATGACAGGCCGTATTTTTCTTTTTATAGGTTTTTTGACCTATAACCGATATCGGTTATGTTGTGCCCTAATGAACCGGTATCGGTCACCTAACCGATACCGGTCATCTATAGCCGATATCGGTTTAATACCTATTTCACCCCAACTCCCGCCCTTATCCACCACTCTCTACTTTTTTCCCACATCGCCTACACCCACCCTTGCTAAATAGCCCTTTTTGACTTCATTGGCCCACTTCACGGCCACAACCAACCATTTGGCCCGACCCAAGGCCACAACCAACCCTTTGGCCCGACCCAAGGCCGCAACCAACCATTTGGCCTGACCCAAGGCCACAACCAACCATTTGGCCCGCCGCAAGGTCAGAATTAACCATTTGGCTCGACCCAAGGCCACACCAAATTAAATACTTCGCCCAAAACCAACAAATTACAATTTTATCCACCCATCATATAGCTTTTTGTTCAATCGAGCTCACCTGTTCGTGTTTTAACATGATTAGAGTACTTGACTTGATCGGTCGACCAACTTTTCCTAGACCAAGACCATGACGTTTATCTCAACCAAACAAACCATTTGTACCGCCGAACATGCCTAAACGCTCCTCGTACCTTACCTGTTATATCCTCGAGCTACTTCCTATGCCTTGGATACTAGGATTATATCATCCTTGTTTGGATAAACTATCGACCTTTGCCTACGAATTGCTTGTTTGCTCTTCAAATCATGTACCCTAGTCGTATCACATCTTTGCATTTCAATTTGCGTCTACTTCCTTGAACCTACCCCACCATCTTACCATCATCTCAATACCGTTTACCCTTTATCAACCCTCTCCTTATTTCACGCTACCTCAATTTGTGATATATTTGAGGGGATTACCTATACCCTTAACAGGAATAACCACTTCTTATTATTGTCAGTGCAACTTTACAAGACAAGCTACATGACAACAAGGGCTAATGTAGACACCAAATTTGTGTCTTACAACCTCCCATACCATGCATCTCATTTCGCAACCTAACCTCATCACCTAAACCGTACACAATTATTTATTAATTACCTTACAATTAATAAATCCACATCTCCAAACCTGCCACCTCATTTTGCCACCTCATCATGACCTAGTCCTAACCCTAAACTAACCTAATTAAGACCTATAACTTGGTCTACATCCACACCCATGACTAATGACTCCTCACTCGCACCCAAAACCGACCTCATAATGACTTGACCAAGCCCACAACTAATCCCTCGGGAGAAAAGGAGGGAAAGTTGGCTATTTTACTAAAAATAGCCCACTTTGACTCAACTGATACCGGTTTCTACTCAATCATTGCTGGTTACATGAATCGCCATCGGTTCCCTGTAAATGACCTCCCCCAACCAAAAACAAAGGATCCAAAAATTCATTTGGGGAAGATCGGGAATTCATTTGGACGAGCAGAGACAAGTGAAGAAACAAGAAGAGTTGGCAGAGGAGGACATTAAGCCCAAGACTGCAACTGAGTAACCAGAGCCCTGTGACACTCATCCAAACATTGGGAGGGAAGATAACTCATCTTCTGATTGTCAGATCATCCTACCTGAGTTCTGCCTTTGTCATCACAGTCCTTGGACCTACATCCTCATCAATAACCAGTAAGTAGTATCTTGTATGTCCTTTTAATAACATTTCTTGAACTTCTGAATCACAACCATTATAAGTCTATTCCTAGATCTACTACCCGGTAACACACTACATCTAACTGTCATTCCTCTACCCTTACGTTACCCCAAGAACACCCTCCCGTACTCTCTGAGTCCTTTTCATCACCTCGTTACCTAACCCCACTCATTTACCAGCCTTATAAACAACACAACCACCCTACAACCAACCTTCACCAAAAGCCCCTAAAACATTGCCCCTACCGATATCGCTTATCAACAACTAACCGGTGTACAGAGTGATGTTGGTATCGCATCGGTCACTATGATTCAAAACCAAAACTAGCCTTTCTTCTATTATTTTAACGAGGCAATTAAATTGTGATTTTACAATCATTTGTGTTAATTAATATTAGTAGGGGAACCACCACCTTCAAAGGAAGTTTTATATTTCCCAGGGCCCAAGTTAGTTCCTCGCTTATTGTCTAATTAAAATCGGTGGTCTTGTATTCTTACTTGCAGGGTAGTCCTTCCAAGACAAAAAGGAGTTCTTTGTAGTTGATCCGATCTCTCTCTACTGAGTACGCGCACACCCTCCCAACATTCAACAACCCGTATCCCTCCTATCCCTAACCCTTATCTGCTTCTCAAGAGAATAAAAGGATAGAAGCAACTCTATTCCAAGAACTCAAACATTCGTGCTAAACAATAAAATTTGATGAAGCTTTTGTTTTCTTGTTGTTAATGAATGGTTGAACCCAGGAAAAAGAGGAACTAGAAGATGAGGTAGTGATAAGACCTAAAGCCAAAGTATTCATTGATCCCAAGGTTTTAGAACATTGATACTTCCAAAACATATGTTCCAATATTAGGAACACGAACCTATATAACCAAAGAATCTTTGTGATGATGCTTCGGGATGACCACCGTCTTAGTTTCAACTCATGGGGATATTTTTATATCCTCTTATTCTATCCTTTCTATGTTTCCACTTTCAGGATTGTCTTCTTCTTCCTCCCTTTCTATCATATAAGTCTACAACTTTCTTGGTCATAGGAACTGCCCAGCTTTTCTTATTTTCTTCATTGACTACTTCATGCACTTTTCTCATCCTTTCAACCTTTTCCTTTTAGTATACACCAATCTTGAAGCCTTGGGAGGATAAGGACGAATTTTAGTTGACATACTTGGTGGTGAAGTTGAGACCTCTTTTTAAGATGGAGAAGCTTCCCGAGATAGGGATCTTACTCTATTAGCTCTATAGGTTTTCATCTTCTTTTCAAACCATACTCTAGTCCTAACGACATCCAAGGTTGATGATTTCCTACAAATTATCTTTTTCCTTCTCTAACTACTCAATGGTTTCAAGAGGATTATGGCTGATGGTCCTCTCGTATTCAAGAGACTAAAGTTCCTCATTATTATCCTTCATTTCCTCTGGTACTTTGTAGAGGTTAAAATCTTTGATCTTCTATAGAGAAATATGACCATAGTACCTCCTTCTTACTTCAAATTTCTCCAACAATCTACCCAAAGAGTCTTCTAATTTAGAAGCATGATAAAATAAAGCCCTAAGATTGTCACTGATAAAATTATTGAGGTCAAAACAAGATATTTTTTTAAATAAGTGAAAATGAAAGGAACTACCATCCTTTCAATGTTCTGGGCATCCAAGGTAATTTTGCAAGTGTAATTTCCTAGAGTGATAGGGAACTATATGCCACCTATCTTTTTATCCTTACAATTCATGTGTAATTTATCAAGTTACCTACATATTTCTACTAAAGAAATCTTATCACTATAATACATGGGTAACTTGTATGGAGAATATTCAAATCCCACCAACCTAATGTAAGAGAACCTATTGAATTGGATGAAATAACTACCATAGGGGGATATCAATTACATGGCCTCATCAGAGAATCTTCTAGTTGTATCACCTTCTAAGAGCCTGACTATATACATGGTGAAAGCATCATTAACCCTTCTAAAGTGGTGATTACTATTCTTCAGAGTCAGCTTTGAATAATATTCATAGACTGGAGCTTTTTTCATATCATTATCTGGAGATAAACCCAACCATTCTATGTATGCTCCAATATTGTACATAAGATAGGAAGTCATGTAGAAGGTATGAGTTCTATATACATTGGCCAATTGCTCAATCAAGTTGAGACAAATGATTTCACCCCAGTCTAGATTTTGTTTTCCTTCACATATGATATTGATGAATGGGCACATCTAGAAATGAAACTCATTGTTGATGGGTAAACCCATTATCCTAGATAGAAGGGTGACAAGGTCGAGAGCTCTTCTTTGAAGTCACTACTGTATATATTTTTGGGAAACCTAGAATCTCCCTTCTTTGGAACCTTGAACCATGATTTGGCCACTCTATTCTTGTATGTTTCAAGCTCTTGATCAAACAATTGTTGAGCTTGTGCCATGGTGAGAACATTGGAGTCTTCAAAATATGAATTCCGAGGAAGCATTGATACATGTTGCATCCAACCTGTAAAGTACCTCCCTCGATAGTTTGTTATTTCCTTAGTATAAGGATTCAAATGATACCCACAAGATAGAATCGCTTTCTACACATTGACAGATATGGGGAATCCTATAATGTATGCTATCCTACAATCCTTTATGAGTTGTGCAATTGGTTGAGGATTCACATCATTTACTCGAGCCCAAAATCCATCAAGTCCGTGTTTTACACATTTGTATCCCCTATATTGGGTATTGAGTTTTCTAGGGTAGAGAGGGGTTCGTGACCTTTGTAATGAACCTTCATAGTGATGGAAAAAAGGCTTGTGACCAAGATATGATCAAGTACTAACCGCAGAGGGCACGGGAGAAACACGTAGAGGGATGTGGAGAAAACTAATCTTTGACTACTTTTTTGAAGAGAGGTAGCATTCACTTGATCGGAAACACTTCATCAATTTTAAAATGGTGGAGAGAGATTTTTTTATGACTAAAATATCAATATGAGGTGTGTAATGATGAAGGTAGCTTGTTCATTGGTGATGTCTTACATGATAATGGATGTTGCCCTCGCCATAGATCAATATGGTGATTATATTTTCAAGGAATAGTAGTGATGGAATAGGACTCAAAGTTATTAAGAAGGTATTTTACTAGGGTATTGTAAGGATAAGATGTTCTTGATTTGTATTATATGTATCATTAACCTGATTGATAACTATTTAGGAATCGCCATGGATACCCAAGTTGCGAATGAGAATATTTTGAGTAGTGAGCAAGCCTAATATAAGAGCCTCATATTCAGCGATATTTTTCGATAGGAAAATCCTAATTGATATGCAAAGGGGAGTGGGTCACCATGTGGGGTAATAAAAATAACTCCAGCTCCAAAGGTCGAACACATATAACGAACCATCAAAGTACATATTCCACATATGTAGCTCAATGGTAAGGTAGTGAAATCATCATGAAAGGAATCAGAAATAGACTTCCTAACCATGAAAAACCATGTAAGTTCGCTAAAATTGACTTCCTATAGTTAAATCTGAGTAGAAATCCTATTATTAGCCTAAACTATACATGACGCTTATAAATCATTTGGGGAGTCTTTTGACACCCACATGACCAAATTTCAACCCCAGTGCATTTTTCAAGCAAATCCCCTACCATCGATTGAGGACATGTGGCATCACCTTGACCATCATGGAAATTGATGTCCCTCAAATCCTTGACATTAGGGACATCATGGTAAAAAATGCGACTATCCCCTCCATGTGTATTTCTTTGAAAATTTAAATCCAACACTTAGATGTTTCTTCCCCCTCATTTCTCCTTCATAGCTTCATACCTCCTTGTCATGGCTCGTGAATGATTATCAAGGCACTGATCCACAATTTTTGCTCGAACCAGCTCCGACATGGCCACATAAACTCACCACATAATGAATGCATAGTACTATGTAGGCCTCGTAGAGGACAAATGGAATGAAATGATGAAGAATTAAGAGAAAAAGGAGATTTTTGCCAAATAACTATGAAGCCACCCGAGCAAAAATTCATCTTATCTTACAAAGTAAAAGTTGGATTGAGATGCCATCTTTTGAAGAATTTAATGTTTTGTAAGATAATAAAGATGCAATAAAAAAGAGGTAAAATGGTGCCTAGAATCATTTACACCAACAAAATCCTCACTTCATGCACCACTTGATTCCTCGATTTCCTATCATTCCGATAATAGGAGTGAGCTAAAACTTGCACATGGGATCCAAATAAAAACCTATCACAATGGAGTTATTTTCATTGTAAAAAGAAAAAAACCAGAACTACAAATTTTAAGCTCCATTAATGGTTTCCATGGTAGCTCCATGCTTGAAGCCGCCTCGTGTCAAAATTTCAAAATTATTTCCAATCATTCTAGTCAAAAACTATGTGAAATTCATAGGGTGTGATCATAATGATAAGACGAGTCCTAAAAAGCATGTTCCATCTCAAATCAAGCATTGGAAACACAATTTCTAAAATAGTAAGTTTTCCTACATAAACATGCTATGTTTGGAAAGTCATCATCAAAAGTAGTTGATACAAGAGGAAATGGGAATTAAAGATCATGAGGAAGTCGAATGAATGTTCAAAGCAGAAAATAGTGAAAATGACCACTTACTAAAAATAGTAAGTCCCTTATATGGGTGCTTACTAAAATAGTAAGTCACCCCAAAGAAGTGACTGAGGCAAGGGTAGGGTGCACAAGATCAATGAGGGATTTCATCACATCATGATGGTCGAGAAGAGTCAAAAATTTCCTCTCACAAAAAAAATAGTATATCATACATAGGTTGGGAGTTGTGGTCATCAGGGGAATAATTCACTCAACTTGGAAAGCATTAACGATATGATTTGAAGGAGATTCACAAAGGTACAAGGGATTCAAAGATTCAAAATTTCACCGCATTTGGAGCTTTCCATCAACAAGGATCAATGGACTTCATCAGAAATAACATCTCCTCTTCTTCTTCTCTCTCTCTTTCTATCTCCTCTTCCCCCAAATTTCTCTCACTTTCCAATATTCTAATTTTACATTGGGGTTGTACTTTTTCATATGTCTTAATGTTCCTAATGTAATAAGTCACCTTTATGTTATAAAAAGGGACTTAAAAGTTTCCTAGGAAGTTGAAAAGTTTTAAGTTGTGTGAGGACATATGAAAAGGCATTGGGGGTAGATGGAGATTCATATTCTACGCTATAAATTGTAATGCCATTCCCATTTCAAAGGGTTAGCGATAGATCTTGAACTCGAAGAGTACATTGTACCTAGAAAAGAAAAGGAGATAGCCATTTTTCTTCTACTTTCCCCCTTCTCAATTTCCTCCATTTCTCCACCATGTACAACTTTTGTTTGAGAAATTAATATAATAAGGAGTTTCTAGATTTCTTTGACTAAGAGATTTCTTGATACTTTATGCTCATCAAATTTCATTTGGTCTTAATGATGCTTACAAAGTTGTTTCTTCATAAATGCATGTGATGATACTTAACTAGTGTGTGTAGGAATCAGATTTCCTACCTACACCATTACTTCTCTTACCTCAATTCTCACTCCCTTTCCCACTTTTAGACAAATTCTTCCTAGTAAGAGATTGTTAGCTTTGTCATAGGGTCGCTGGAGTGCCCCTATTGATCCCCGATCAAAGACCACAAATGTAAATGCACCTTTTCATTTGCATACATATATGGTAACCGCATCGCTTAAGTAGAGGACTTAGATTCTGGAGCATTGTAGGAAATCCACAAGTTTTTCCACCCAATAAATTTCTTGCCAACACCTAAGCAAGAATTATTCAACATAAGAAGAGATGAATTACTTCATTTTCTATTCAAAACATAAGCATGTCGAGAATTGTACTCTATTTCAGATAACATATTATCTACAACAAACATGATTTCATAGATCATAAGAGTACATCGTCTTAAGACAAGAATCACAAGTCAACGTTTGCAACTTCCAAAATAGAAGTCATCATAGATATCAACCATGTTAGAGGTGTCACACAAGGTATTTTCTTAATCGATTATCAATACCAATAAATTAATTATTCCAGACTTAGTGTAATTTCCCAAAGTACTAACATATACCCACATGGTTTCTAAGAACATAATTCAAAATTTCCACAAGCTGAAGACATCCAATTCATTTCATGAACTAATTAAGTAAACATTACAATTCAAGAGTACATTAAAAATAAATGGATGATTAATTACAAAAATCTCAACTGAGATAAACATTAATCTAGCAACATGATTTAATCAGTTCTATAGAGCAACAACTCAAGAAAAATCACATGTCAACATTGCAATCCACTTCACAATGAGTATAGATGAAAGGATGGCAGAGGTGTTACATGGTTTCATACTACTATTTAGAAGGTTCTCAAGTGACTAAAGTATTAATTAATCCCACCTTTTTGGCCACATTATTTTACTTTTATTTCATCATTCTCGCATATTTACTTATGCATCCCGGTCTGTCTCATCATGTTCCACCATTTTAGCCTAAACTAGGTGCCCTACTCGTAATTAGGCACCCTAGGTACCCCGTCTATTTTTAACTTTCCCTCCACTTTTTGGGCTCTTTGTGACCATTTTTCACACTTATATTTTTCCTAATGTCATGCGTTTTCAGGTTAATTATGAAATTAAATCTTGAGAACCCTATAAATATAAAGTTATGAATCCATAATGAGGTCCTTAGGTTTACACACTAATATCACTCCATCTAGAGTTTCATCTATTACATCACTTGCATCCATTAGTGTCATGCATCAAGGCTAGAGATCTACATCACACATCACAACATAGGGGAGGGATTCTATTCTATTCCATGCACACATTCTATTACATTTTTATATAGTTATTATTTCTCTACTTCACAAAGTACAACTGGCTACGAGAGCACCTAAGGCATGACATGCACACACGTACTAGAACTACATCCAGGTCTGAAATGTAGTGCAACGTTCAATGATAATTCCACTAGTTTAGCTGTTGAGGTCGACTTTGACCCATACATTCAATCTTTATTTTACCTAGGGTTTGATACTTCCTTTTGTATTGTAGGTTATCACTTCATTATCTTACACACTCGATGTAGCTTTATAGATCCATTAGTAACATATAGAGGGAATTTCATATTAACTTGTAACCATCTAAAGTTTAATTTCTAAGAATTTACAGATTGAGGTGCCTAATTTATAGCACTGCAGGGGCACCCTAGTACCTTCCAGGTGCCTCGCTTAGTTTAAAACCTCCAGATCTATCCTTTATAGGGTCTCTAAGTGTTCGTTTCAATTTCTAGAATCTCGCAATCAGACCTGCGACACTCAAATAGTCTCCAGTAATCAACTAAGTCATTCTCTCTTATCTTTGCATAGTTCGGGTTTTATTTAATTTAGTATTATTATTTATAGTCAATCCATACTTCCTTATTACATTTATACAATGTTTTATTCCTCCTAACTAGATTAACTAGGGTTAATATTTGATTGCATTTAGTTAATTTTAGTTAATCATTTTGGTGAACCTTACCACTCTTATGAAAACATTTAGGGCATTAGTTTTCTCACTTACTTCTTGTCTCCTCGTTTTCTTTCCTTCATACCTTAGAAAGCCTTCATCACGAATATATCCCTCTATACTTACCTACAAAATCATCCAAATTGCCTTGGTAACTTTAGGAAATATTTAGCTACTCATTACACTCCTCCCTATAATTCACAAAAATGTATACCATAAGTTTATTTAAGCTCTCTCTTTTAATGAGGATGAAATCACTTTCACATCTGATTATTTAGTGCCATCAACATTTTTAGAACATGACCCTCCCTTATATATCTAGGTTTTCATTAATAACATATGTGTCAAGTGTTCCTTGATTGATAATTTCTCTAGCCTAAATATTTGTAACATCACTTTCCTTCAACACATATGCATGTCTGTAACATCTCTTATCCCTTCGCTCTATCTACATTTGTGGCTTTGATAATATCCCTAAACCTTTTTAGGCACCGCTCATTTACCTATCACTATCGCCCATGTGCCATTATTACCCAATGTCATGTCATTCCCAATGACATTAACTATAACCTTCTCTTTGGGAGACCATGGATGCACGCTATGCATGTGGTCCTCTTTACACTACATTCATGACTTAAGTTCCATTATCGGGAATTGTCTACGATGTGCACACTAAGCCATCACCATTCAAGTATTGTAACTCTATTGAAAAAAATTCTCCTCCATGTTTTCATTCTAGTGTTTGTCTCGAATTTTTCTAAGTATGGATTAGGTTACGAATATTTCCATGATTTTAGTTTCTTTGATTCCCATGAGCATAAATTCACAAAACTTTGGAGGTCTCCCACATGAACTCACAAGTTTGGGTTAGGCTATCTGACCTTTTTCTACATCCCCTTTACATAATCACACCACTTGTCACATTACATCAATTCATTTGCTACATCCTAAGATTATTAGTGATGATGCATCCATATTTTGGGACAACATCAATACCTTCCCTACCGATAATGTGTTACTTGATTATATGGGTGTGTATGACCATTGTCCATCTTTCCACCATAAACGACATCACTATTTTCCAACTTCCCATATGGTTTGTCTTGGAGAGTTTGATATTGTAACCAACACTACAAATTCCATTGACACTATTCCAATTGATCCTTATATTGAGGACCATTCTTCCCTTATTAATGAAGAAATCATACAATACAATTTGGGAACATCCAAAAACACCCACATTGTCTTACTAGTTGCCTCCTTACCCCAAAAACAAAAATGACATCAAGCAAGTCCTTCATGACTACTCATACATATTTACATGGGATTATAGTGACATGCCCGAAATTGATACCTTAGTTGTAATGCACAACATTTTCCTTAACCCCGGTGTTAAACTAGTCCAAAAAAATCCATAAGATGCATCATAAAGTAGCCATTTTAGTTAAAAATAAATCCAAAAATTTTAGATGTTGGGTTTATTAACGCATTTGATTATATTGAATGGGTGTCCAATATTGTCCTCTCATGAAACCAGATGGTCATGTTCATTGTTGCACTAATTTTCAAGACTTAAATAAAGCCTTCCCTAAGGATAGTTTCCCTCTACTGCATATTAACGCTATTTTCAACTATACAATCAAGTATGACATCCTTTCCTTTATGGATGGCTTCGTGGCTACAAAAAAATAAAGATTAATCTAGTCAACCAAGAAAACCTCCTTCACCATGCCATGGGCTACTTTTTTACTATTGCACGCTTATGCCCTTTGGCTTAAAAATGCAGGGGCTACATATCAATGAGCTATGACCCACATCTTCCATGATTACATTCAAAAATCATTGAGGATTATGTAGATGATATTTTAACAAAATCTAGGTGGCACTCCTCCCACATAAAATATCTATGCATACTGCTTCCATGATTATGCCAATATCAAGTATGATTAAACCCAAAAAATGTGGTTTTGGAGTGACAATGGTAAAACTCCTTTGATATGTTATCTCACAATGTGGCATAGAAATTTACCCTCAAAAATCAAAGCCATTGTTGACATGCATCCACCCAATAACCTCCATCAACTATGTTCCCAACAAGGTTAAATCCATGCTTTTAGGTGGTTTATTGAAAAAATTTCTGATAAGATACAACCATTCACTTGCCTTATGAAGAAAGACACTAAGTTTTTCCTAAGATCGTAGTGTTGATAAGCATTTGATCATATCAAATCTTACTTACTAAACCCACTCATCCTCATTGCTCCTATTCTTGATCGCCCCTTTTTATTATACATCTTTGTTACCTTTCATGCCTTTGGCATGTTATTGTGTAACATGATGATTCTCAACCCAAAATATCCATCTATTATATTAGTCATACACTTCTCTCTTATGAATGTAATTATAGCTATATTGAAAAATATGCCTAGTTCTTGTTTTTGTCGCGGATAAATTACGCCATTACCTCATCAAAATGAATTTCATATCATTACTAAGGTTGATCCTTGCGATATCTCTTATCTTGTACACACCTCTTAGGATGTTTAGTGCATTGGGTCATGCTCCTCACCAAATTTGATTTTAAATTTATCCCATAAAATCCATCAAAGGACAATTCTTCGGTAATTAGTTAATAGTCGCACCCATCTTAGATACACCATATATTTCTTATTCATTTCATGATGATTTCACTACCTCTCTACCATTGAGCCGCATATGTGGAATATGTACTTTGATGGTTCTCGTTATTGCTCACACTAGACATGGAGTTATTTTTATTACCCCACATGGTGACCCACTCCCCTTTGCATATCAATTAGGATTTTCCTATACAAACAATATCGATAAATATGAGGCTCTTATATTAGGCTTGCTCACTACTCAAAATATTCTCATTCACAACTTGTGTATCCATGGTGATTCCTAAATAGTTATCAATCAAAGTTAATGATACATATAATACAAAGCAAGAACATCTTATCCTTATAATACCCTAGCAAAATGCCTTCTTAATACCTTTGAGTCCTATTCCATCGCTACTATTCCTTGAAAATATGATCGCCATATTGATGCTATGGTGAGGGTAACATCCCTTATCCCGTAAGACATCACCAATGAATAATCTACCTTCATCCTTACACACCTGTGCTACCTTCATCATTACACACAAGCTACATGTAGTCAAATATCGATTAATGGTTCACACCTATTTACAATTATTTATATAAGAAAACTATCCTCGATGTCATACAACCTCATGAAGCTCAATTACATCATGAGGCTACCCATTATGTCATCATTGGGACCGAGTTGTTCAAACACATTCTTAATGATGGTCTTCTTTACTTCCTCTCACTCACATATATTCCTCTAGCCATTTCAAAATACACAAGACCCTATGTGGTGGTCATTTCTTGGGTAAAGCTATGTCACAAAAACTCTTACGCTAAGGCTAGTATTGGACTATAATGGAGTAATACTACCTAGAGTATGCTACTCATTGTGATAAATGTCAAAAACATAGAAACCTCCATCATTCCCCTACTTACGACCTTCCACTAACCTGGTATTTCTCCCTTTGGGTATTTGACTTAATTGGTATGATCAATCCTAAATTGGAAGATGAACAAAAATTCATAATTACTGCTATTGAGTACTTTACCAAGTAGGTTGAGGTGGACCTCCTTAGAACTACCACTAGTACAAATATTTTCCACTTTATCACTACACATATTATCACATGTTTTGGCATGCCTTTAGCTGTCATCATCGATCATGTATCTTCCTTACAAAAATAGGACGTTAAACAATTTGTAAAAATTCAAAATTAAGAAATATTTCTCCACACCCTATTATCCGCAAGGAAATAGTCAATATGAGGCCATCAACCAAACTCTTAGAAAAATTTTATGCAAAACCATGGACTCTAGTGGTAGCGATTGGCATAGCCAACTCTTCTACGTGTTATGCACTTATCATACTAGTGTTTGCACACCTATTAATGCTACTCCTTTTTCTTTATTTTATGGTGTTGAGGTTGTCATTCTATTGGAGAAGGAAATACCTTACTTGCATATCTCCTTAAAAGGCATCCTTAAAGATGAAAAATATTTTTTAAACCACTTACATGAAATAGATATGTTAGACTCACATCGATTCCAGCTCTTGAACATCTCCGTGCATACCAAAACCTTATTGTTAACACTTAAAATCACAAAACATGCTCACGAGAGTTCAATTTCAATGACCTCATTCTCAAGGAGAATCAAAAGAACATGAAATCTAAGGTACCTCTCAAAGGAAAATTTAAACCTAATTGGCTTGATCCCTACATTATCAATGATAATCTTGGAAGTGGTATATATCACCTCGTTACTCTCTTATGGAAATGAATCAAAAATCCACAAAACAACATGCATAAAGAAGAAATACTATGATTAGCTCAATCCTCATTCAATAATTACCCGATAACACACTCTTGTGCTTCACTCACACTTGAATATTGAGGATTAAAATTAGATTCAACTGCACACACTACACTTAGGCACTTCATGTTGCGTTTCACCATACATCAGTCGCTACACATTATCCACTCTACATTCTACATTATACTAGTCATTCTACACATCACATTTTTTCACGTATTTACACATTTTGTCTCATCACATCCCACACATTTATCCATTACATATATTCTATTCATTACACTAGGTTACATTTATATATGGGTATAGCTTTACATTTTATCACCACATATCCTATTTTTATCTACACCTATCACTGTATTTTCCATATTCTACATTGCATTCTTCATACCGCGCATTTACACACCCTAGTCACCATTTGGTCACCTATACTACATTGTTCTACATTTTGCACTCACCACCCTATGACACACTTTAGTTCCTTAGTCCATACTCAACTACCGAGGGTTTACTAGTCATATTTACTTTACACTCATCATGTGAAATTTCATCACACAATCTTCTTAGGACTAGTGACATACGCTCTAGGTTAAATCATCGCCCATATCCATCATTACGTATCGTAGTGGTATACTCTTTAGGATAAATCACCACCTCTCTCATATCATTTTTAGTAATATACACCTTAGGTTAAATCACCACTCCCTTCACCATTTCAAATTCTAGTGTTAGTTGGTTAGCCCCGAATCACAAATCATCCTATCATCATGTAGTAGTATACACCTTAGAGAAATCACCACCCCTTATATTTCATCTTGTAGTGGTATACACATTAGGTTACATCACCACACCCTTCTTTCATCATCAGTGGTATAAGCTTAGCGCTAAATAACCACCCCTTTTATTCATCATATAGTGATATACGCTTAGGGAAAACCATCACTCTCTATTCAAAAGGTCCTGATATATGCTTTAGCTATAAGGTTCACACACATCTATTTCACATGTCACATCTCATCACCACTATACATACACATTCATCGTAGTATGCTAGAAACACACAACTACTCAACCATTTCTCGATGACACACTCGCATTTACAATTCATTATTGACTCCGCTGCGAGGGAGAAAAACAAATGAACCTCATTACATAAAATTCCATACACTCAGGGGGAATTTTATCCTATCATTCCATCCTGCATTCCATTCAATCCATCCACGGTATACTTTTGCATTACCTTGGTGCATTTACTTTTTCTTACTAGTGTTTTGCATGATCGCTTTATTACACATGTTATTTTAATTTATTCTATGTCATTATCATACACACGTATGTGTTCACACATTTGTTTAGTGTGATCATATATTTAGGACACTTACATGTGGCATGGATGCTCGCCTTCTACCCTTACTCTATTGGTCACTGGGGCATCCACATTCATCTTATACAGTGTTATTATTTCATTTTATTCTTAGAATCTTATATGACTTGCTCATACATGCTTTTATATATGGTTTATTACTCTAACATGCTAATGGGTGTCCCATGTGCAACACTTGTTTTGAAGGATTTCATGTTTCCATGACTACTTGTTTGTTTTTCCTTTACTTTTTTGTTATTATATGCGGGCTTTTCCTTTTCTTGTGTGCAAACTTGTTTTCTATTTGTGTCCATGACAGATTTGCAGTGTGTCTTGTGACATCATGAGTGATGTCCCATGTTTACAACCTGATTTGTGTAGTCTTCTTGTCTTCTTGTGTGTTTACTCTACTTTGTTTGGTAGTTACTACATTGTTTACATATTTTACACTTGTCCTATTACATAAATGTGTTTGCAGAATAATACTTGTTTTGGCTATCCATCCCCTTTTTGTGTGCACCTTGGTTTCTACCAAGCACTTTCCTTCCCTTTTAGGGTAGAGTTTTACAATTACAGTGTGGTAGGTGTTCTTTTGGGGCCACATTCTCCTTTCAAAGATTGTGACATGCACACCCCTAAATAGGGGGCTTCATTGAATATTTTATCACACTAATATAACATATTTATATTGGTTCAATAAAGTACACTTTCCACCTTGGCATTGTAGGTTTACATGTAGTGAGTTAGTTTAGACCAGTCTAAAAACTCCATACACAACGGATTTTACAGACATGGTGTCCTTAGCATTATGGGGAAGCAATTAAAGGTTAAAGGACATTGATAATTTGCCTCCTACATACTTATTCAAATACTGGGAGTTAAATCACCTAAAACCAAGATGCAAAATATATCTCTTCACACAACATTTTAGAAGAAGCAATTAAATTTTAGAGGACACTGAGCATTTCCTCCTATACTTCTTTAGCCGATGGCGTGAGATCACCAAAGAACTTACAAAGAATACATGATATCCTTCTACACCTTTTTCTCGACATGGATTAGGTGCACATGTTCCATTTACACCTTCATTTCGCATATTTACATTTTCATATTTTACACTTTTTTTATGCATTGCGTATTTTACATAGCATATTTACATATACATATTTGATACTTGATTGTTTTCCTTCAGTCCAAATGTATGAGAAACAAGTAGCCAAATTGGGGCAAACAACAATAAACAATAATAATGATAATGAAACGTGACAGACAACAACACATCGTGATGACACTTTCTTTACTAACCATGTAGATACACTATACACACAAGTAACTACGTACTCTTTTTTCCCTAGGTTAACTCTCATCACTTTTTATGCACATTTTCATCTTTATAATTACACATTCCTCCATATTTTTATTTTTTTATTCCACGCTTTGATTCTATTCCATTGACATGTTTCTTCTACTCTTTATGGATATCGATATGCACTTCTTATCTACTTTATGTTACCGATATTTCCACTCACCAACATAAAGTGGGGGAAAAATGTAGTCACATAATCTTACACATTAGACATTATTTTTCCGGTTTCATATACTATTTAGAATTTTCTTGAGTGAAAAACATTAATTAATCCCACCTTTTAGCCACATTATTTTACTTTTATTTCGTCATTCCCGACCTATTTACTTATAATCCTAGTCTATTTCATCATCTTCTGTTATTTTAGCCTAAAATGGGTGCCCTACCATACAGGGTGTGCCCCGAGGTTCCTGGTCCCACCAGGGGCACCCTGATATGTTTTTAACTTTCCCTTCACTTTTTGGGCTCTTTATGACCATTTTTCATACTTATCTTTTTCCCAGTCAGCCTTGTCGGGGTTAATTACGAAATTAAATCTTGAGAACCCTATAAATAAAAAGTTATGAAGCCATAATGAGGCCCTAGTGTCACACACTACTATCACTCCATCTAGAGTTGCATCCACCTATTGCATCACTTGCATCCATTAGCTCATCATCAAGGCATAAGGAATTTGACATCTACATCACACTTCATAGGGGATGGATTATATTCTTTTCATGCACACATTATATTACATTTTACTACATTTATTATTTCTCTCTACTTCACAAAGTGTGACTGACATAAGAGAACCTAGGGCATGACATTCACACATGTACCAAAACTACATCTGGGTCAAAATGTAGTGCAACACTCGTGAGATAAGTCCACTAGTTTGTGCTTAGAGATCAATCCACCCATTAATTCTACATATTTATTTTTTAGGGTTTGATACTTCCTTTTTAGGGTTTTGCAAGTTTTCACTTCATATTGGATTAATCACACTAGATGCGGATTCAAAAATCCATTGATATAGATAGAGGAATTTTAGATCATCTGTACGACCATCCAAATTTTAGTTTCTAATCATTTGCACAAACTAGGGAACCTAATTTGAAGACCAAGTGCACCTTAGGTTCCCTAGTACATTCCACATGCTCTAGTTCAGGTTCAAAACCTCCAGATCCATCCTTTAGGGTCTCTAAGTTGTTCAATCATTCCTACTTTCTAGAATCAATCATCACTCTGTAACACTATACGCATCTCTCCATTCAATTAGAAGTCTTTCCTCTTCTTTCCTTTCAATTAGGGTTAGCATTTCCTTTTGCATTTCATTTAGAGTCAATTCATACTTTCTTATTACATTTATACAATTTTTTAGTCTTCCTAATTATATTAACTTAGGATTAACTATCCTCATTGCATTTAGTTAATTTTAGTTAATCAAGGTGTTTAGAGGCATGAGGTTGACTTGTGGAGCCAATTGAGTTCATGGACATCGCATGAAAGGATGTTATATATTTTGTTCTATGTATATTAGGACCTTTTAAAGATGTTCCATGCTGAGTTATGATGTTAGGGAGAGAGAGGTAAATAGAGATATAGATAGGGCATATAAGATATGAGATAGAGAGATAGAGAAGAGATTTATAGATAAATACATTTCAATGATTATATCCTAAACCATGATGTAAACCTTGAGGGATTGTTTACAAGAAATGAGATGGGATTAAGTAGATCAAATAACTATTTAAGACGTGTATGATTAGAGATGATGCATAGAGGAAACATAGATATGTGAGAAAAATTTGGATTCATTTTGAGAAGGATTTCAGATAAGTCGTTTTTGTTCACAACATGGGTCAAGAAGAATGTCATTTCTAGCTCAAATTACACCCTTCCATGCTAACATAAATTGTGTGCTTTGCATGTGACATTTTTTATTTCAAATATATACATTGAATCTAGAAGGTTTCAAAAATAATGAGGTCATTATGATCACATTTTATGAATGATGTTAAGAAGGTAAACAACTTTTGGTAAGTTTGAAACCCTAGCTTGAAAGTAGTATGAGATATTTGGATTATGAGATAAGTACCTTAATTGATTTCAAGTACATTTATTATGTGGATAAATGTATATGACTATTTATAAATGTAATTATTGTATAAATCTGATTATCAACAGAATATAACACCAATTAACCCAAGATTTCAGATAAATGATCTTAATGTGCAAGAATAATAAGTAGCCACTTTGAGGGGGAAACCTCCAAACCATACAATAAGACTTAAATGCTGAATATGATGATCAATGACTACCTCCTAACCCATATATATACTATTCTATGCTTATGGCCAACACCAAGGCCGACCCACTAATAAAAATATAACATATATGAAAGATATACAAAATGATAAGAAGTTATGATAGCCATAAGTCGTTTGATATATACAACCAATATAAGATATATAATTAAGGCGTAGCATGCCCTCCCTTCAAAGAAATGTTGTCCCCAATGTTGAGAAGATCTGAATGTCTGCCAGCAGAAATTTACATCCTCCCAAGTTGCGTCTTCATTGTCTAGATTTTCCACTTGATCAAATACTTAGTGATGACCCTTGTCCTAAATCACTTAGTGTATGTCCGAAGGATGCATTATGGTTCCCGGGATGATTCGACCTCTTCATCAAGCTCGGTAACACATTCTAGGTTGATAGTGTATGTCCAATTACCTTCTTTAGGTAAGATATAGGAAGATTGGATGAATTCGAGTAATGGAGGAAGTTCTAGTTTACATTTCCAATATTATGTAACACTTGATAAGGACCATAATACTTAGGTGAAAGCTTGTTATCCTTCTTTTGTTATTTTAAGGAAATTTGCTTATATGGTTGTAAATGCACAAAAACCCAATCACTGACTTCAAAATGTCTTTCACTTCGATGTTTTTCTGCTATTTGCTTCATGTGGTTTTGTGACATGAAAATTCTCCCAAGACTAGAAATCACCTCTTATTGGTGTTGAATATGTTCTTCAACCGCTTGAACCTTTGGCTGAGATTATCAAAGATGAAGTGATGGATGGTGGATGGTACCCATATAATGCCAAGAAAGGAGACATTTTAGATGAAGTATGAAAGGAGGTGTTATACCACCATTCTACCAACGGTAACCATTGGACCCATCTCGCTTTCTTATTTGATGTAAAACAATGAAGATATCCCTCTAAGAACTTGTTTACCACCTTTGTTTTCCCATCAGTCTGGGGATGATAAGAGGAACTATGAGCTAGTTGTGTGCCCAAGCATGAGAACAAGTCAATCCAAAAATTACTAGTAAAGATAGGTTCTCGATCACTTACTATAATCTTTGGTGTCCCATGTAGCTTCTGAATTGTATCCACGAAGGCCATTACTACTATACTGTACTCATAACAAATGGATGTGATAAAGCACAAAAATGGGCATATTTGGTGATTCTTTCCACCACCACCATGATTACATTTTTACCTTTTGATTTAGGCAATCCTGTGATGAATTCCATGGACACCTCTTCCCACCTCTGGCTAGGAATAGATAGAGGTTGTAAAAGACATAGGGACTTAATTGTTTTGCCCTTATTTTTTTGACAAACCATGCATTCTACCACAAAATTTTGGACATCTCATTTTATCCCTTCCTAGAAAAAATCATGCTTGATTCGATGATAAGTCTTTAAGAAGCCAGAATGACCCCCTACTAGAGAAGCATGGAGCTTAGATAGAACCCTATTTTTAAGGATTGAATTCTTACATAGATATAATCTATCTTTATACCATAAAACATATCCTTTCCATACAAATTTTTCTGACATGCTTGGATCTTGTTGGAGATTCTGAATGATATTTTGTGTACCTGGGTCATTTTTCCATTTAGACCTTACATCCTCTATCCAATCCTCCTATAATATAGATATGGCACACAACAATGCCTGGGTAGATTCATCCTTTGAGATAAAGCATCAACAACTACATTCTCTTTCCATTTCTAGTATATTATCTCAAAATCATATCCCAAAATTTTTAGACCCATTTTGTTGTTCTTTTAATGATAAACGTTGCTCTAAGAAGTATTTCAAACTATCATGATCTGTCTTTACTTTGAAATTTTCATTAGCTATGTCTCCATTGCTCACTGCAAGAAGTATTCTAACATTTCTTTCTCATAAACTAGTTTAGATATATTCTTACCTTTGAATTGGTGGCTCTCGAAGGCAATGGGTTACCTTTTTACATGAGTACTTCCCCATATCATACCCTCGAAGCATCACATTCAACAATGAATGTTTTTGAAAAAAATGGGGTGGCTAGAACTAGAGTGGTGCACATGACCTCCTTGACTTCTCAAAGGCTATAGTAGCTTTCTCGTTCCAATGGAAAGAGTCCTTCTTCAATAAAGATGTGAGTGGTATGGATGATTCTGACATAATTCCTTACAAATCTACGATAATAACTTTCTAAACCCCAAAAATCCTCAAGAATTTTTTAGGGTTTTGAAACCTTCCATTCAAGCATGGTTTTTATCTTGTTAGGATCCACTTTAACACCTTCATAAGAGACAATATGAACCAAATATTCAACCTCCTTAACACCAAAAGAACACTTAGAAGGCTTTGCATAAAGTTGATGTTGTTCAAGAGTTTCTAACACCTTATTTACATGATGCAGGTGTTCCTCCCATGTTTTTCTATAGATTAATATATCATCAAAGAACACTAAAACAAAATTTCAAAGAAATGGATTAAAGATAGAATTCATCAAGATTTGAAATGTAGAGGGTGCATTTATTAGTCCAAAAGGCATTACCAAGAACTCATAACCTTCATCCGTCCTGAAGGTATTTTATGAATATCTTCATCCTGATTCTAATCTTATGATATCCGAATGAAGATCAAGTTTTGTAAGTAAATAGCACCATGTAACTCAGCTCTAGAAATCATCAATTACGAGGAATAGGAAACTTATCTTTGCTTGCCTACTTATTGAGTTCCACATGTAACTGGACACATGCGACAATTGTCATATTTTTGTACCATCACTATAGGAGAAGAGTAAGCACTTTAACTATGATGAATAAGTCTTACTTCTAACATCTCTTGAACTATCTTCTTAATCTCACTCTTTTACATAAAGGGGTACCTATAAGGTCTAATGTTGGGTGGTTGATCCCTAGATACTTCTGGATGGCATGGTCATTGTCTCTTTTTGGAGGCGAGTGCCCTTGGGTATTTCTTCAAACACCACCGAGTGCTCATCTATAACTACTTGCATATCTCAAGGGGTATAAATGTATTGGAATTATGTGCTTCCAATGAAAATACTTGTGCCACAAACCCTTCTCGCACTTCTAAGCAATTTTTTTCATCCGATGAAAACTTTCCATATGTGGGGACTTTGCTCTTAGTCCTTTTAGTTTAAAATTCCTCCCTTCTGACTAAAATTGCATGAACAACTCTTGGAAATTCATTTCAATGGTTCCCAAGGTGGTAAGCCATTGAACTCCTAACACAATGTCTACTCCTCCCATGGAAATGACATACATATTGCTAGTTAGCAAGTAATCTCCCATGGTGAGATTAATGTTATGGAATTTTCCTGAACAACTAACAATTTTCCCATCAATGATCATGACTTGACATTCGGAGCTGGATAAACAAAGCAGTTCAAGCATACCACCAACTTATGATTGATGAAATTATGAGTACTTCCCAAATCAATCAACATTGTTACCCTCTATTTTTTTAAGAATCCAACTACTTTGAGAGTTTGGGGAGTGCTAATACTGAAATTACATGGCATGATATTATTGGCTAGGGATCTCCTAATTCCTCCTATGGCTCTACCTCTTCATTTCATCATTCTTTCTTCTTCCTTAGGCCCTCAATGTAGAAAAAATTCTTTTCAAAACACTTATGTCTTGGTCCAAATTTTTTGTCACCATTAAAACAGAACCCTTTGTCTCTCTTTTCCTTCAATTTGTTGAGGTGTCATTCTTACTGGCCAAGGGAATGATGGTGGAAGGGTGCTACGATCTCTGATATTACTGATAGTTTATTTCCTACTGGAAATAAATTTTTCCTCTGCCCTACGTGCCATGATCATAGAGTCTAAAACCTTATGAGGATTAAACATACGCACCTCAGTCTCAATTTGTTCTTTAAGACCCCCAAGAAATAAGTCATTCAAATTATCTTTAAGAATATTTTCCACCCATAAGGAAAGGTTTTGGAATTGATGGATGTAATCTTTGACTATTCATGTTTGTCTGAGCTTTTCTAATTGATTGAAATAATTCTCTAACACACTAGAAGTATAGTGCAATTACAACTCTTCGGTGAATATTTTCATGTAACATTGAGGCCACTCTTTTTCCTTTGAGCACATAACCATTGATACCAAATGAATTGGTCGGTTTAAGATACAACAATGCTTATGGTAACCTTTTTGTTCGATGGAATCAGATGAAGATCAAATAAAGTATCCATCTGTTTAATCCAATTGAGTGGATCCTTTCCATCAAACTTACGTATTTTTACTTTTGGAATCATGTTACGAGATTGCAGAGTGTTTGTATTTGGATTGGTCATGTTTGCAGATCCACCTTGGCTAGTTTGTTTATTACTTTGACCTAAAGATCCACCCTTGGTTAATATGAGTATGATTGAGTTGTGGCTGATTAGGAAGGATATGATGACCCATGATATTGTAACTAAATTGGTGAATGAAATCCTCCAATCTTTGTCCAATATTTTCTACATCTTCTTTGTTGGCCACTCTACCCTCAAGGTTTCACAACTCTAACTCAAGATAGTTGACCTTATGGTCAATTGAAGTAAACCCTAACCCTGAGGACTCTATAGATACCCCTTCTAACTCTAACTCCTCAAATATTATCTTATCCTTATCATGTATTTTACCCAAAGTGATGGGATTCTTTTTTTCCTCTTGTTGATCGTGAGAAAACACTTAGTAGAACTCACACACGTATTCTGCAAGCTAGAGAATAGCACAAGAGAAAAGGTGCAAAGGTATAGGAAGGTGTCACATGCAGAGGTGTAGAGTCGACTTTCGAGAATTAGCCGATTTTGGAGATTATGGCTATTTTTAGAGGTTGGAATGCGGAGCACACAAAGAGATCTTTGAGACTTGTATGACGCCACTCTTCGTGGAGATTTCAAAGAGCATGTCAAATCACTCTTGCATGGACATAAGCTAAGAATAGATCCACCACTATAGTTAACTATTAGCGATCTATAGATAGCATACTTGCATGTATGGCTATAGTTGTAAAAGGCGCGTGGCTATTATTAGCATGCGACCTATTTTGGTAGAGTTAAGTGGTGAAGGGATAGTCCCCACCCTATATATATGTAATGAATTACTTAGTAAGATATAGACAGAGACACATACTGCTTTGAAGGGTTAGAGATACATGAGTGCATGAGACTGGATAATTGTAACAGATCCATGCGCGCATGTCTGGTATTGTATGAAGCTTTTGTACTATTGGTACGATGAATATATGAAGAATATTGGCCAAACAACAGTGTCTGATATGTTTTTCATTGTATACTATTATTATCATGATGATTTATACTTAAGTGCTTATAGATCTGGTACAGTGTAATGATGTATAGATGGATTAGTTTCTAAATATATGTTTGTTATACTACTTCATCATGCTACCATTCTACTACAACAACCCTAAAGAGGGACCTGGTACCTTTGCGTGCCAGGTGAGCACTCACCTATCTTTGAGTGATGTGCCGTGATTAGGTGTTATCCGATAATTCTAGGCTGCATCATTAGTTCCGTTGTTGGGACCTCTTTTTCAATTGTTTCGTAAATGGTTTCTGAATGAAGACATATCGGCTAACTTTGGTGAGTGTTGAAGAGTGGATTCATGATCTGGAGGAAGAATACACATGGAGGTTTGACATTGGATCTAGATTTAGCACATGCACTTGGGTAGAGCAGAATTTATATGATAGTTTATACAAGAGCTTCTTTGTTATCTTTCTAGTAGAATTATACGAGTGGTTGACTGCATATGCATCTAAGTGGAATTGGAGGTATCGCACACTTTTTTGGACACAGGAGGAATTTCAAACACTATATGATGCTAACTTGATATGGACTTGCATGGTAGATACCTGGTTTTGTGGTGTTCTAAATAGCTATATTTTGGAGTATTCAATTTCGACTTATTCGTGCCCGGAGGTAGCAGAGTTCTAGTTCCTATGGTATCCTAGAGGGACGTATTTGCAAGGTATTCTGTTGGTAATCAAAATACTAATGGTAACATTGAACTTGGAAGATAAACCCATGGAAAGATAAAAATCTCCACGTGCGGGGGTAGGAACAGGATTGGTGAAAGATGACAGAGACTCAGTGGTAGCAGACGATGAGGGAAGAGAGGTGGCTGAAGTATGATGAGGCACACGAGAGGGAAATATGGAAGAAACAAGAAATTGCAGAATGGATGGTGTTGTGGAGAGAGATGGCTCGTGAAGGATTTAAGGCTCATGGGGAGGAAGAAGAGAAAGAGCATCAGGAACTCCCCCATCTAGGAAAGCATGACAGAGAACCCTCTTCAGCCTCACATGGAAGTGCACTAGTAGATATGACTTGGGCAGCGGGTGTGCATCTAAGCCAACCTACTAAACTAGCCCTTGTGCTTGGTTTACAAGTATATAGTACAACAGGTAAGAAAAGTTTTCATTTAGGAAGTGAAAGAGTAGAAATAAGTCAAACAACAAGTACATCAATGGTAACATGCATAACTTCATTATTCTTTGGGGTACGTTTTGCTCATTAGGCTGCATAGAATATGAGCATGCTTTGAGTGTGGGATTCAACTCTGGAACTGCAGGACTACTTCGGACTATAGGGGTACAAAGATAGTACCACCGTGTCAGACACAAGGGAGTGCATCCATGAGCCCTATTCTAAATTTTGGAGGAGGATCGGTGATATGGGCGTTCTAGTTCGTGTGGTTCGGGTGGTTTTGGAGGAAGAGGAAACTAAGGAGGTTTTGGGTCGGGTGGTCAAGTCCCGTAAGAACCCCAAAACATTTATATAGATATTTCCCTTTGTCTCCTAGAGTAAAAAGGTATTGAGGATGCTACTTGAACATGTTCATATGTGTGAAATATTATGGCGCATGAAAGGTATCACAACTTCACGAGAATTTGCTACTACATTACAGGCACGTGCGCATGACAACTAGTATAAGAAGTTTGATCCCAATAAAACTTGTATTGACTATGCACCATTGAAAGATGCTTTCTTGAAAGAGTTCCATATCCCAAAGTTTGAGCAGAAGAGTATAAGCGCACTCACGGATATAAAGCAAGGCACTACTGAAAGTGTACGTGAGTATGATGCCCATTTTAAAACACTTCTATCCAAACTCTCCCGTGAAATTCATACAATTCGGCATGCACAATGGTTTTGGGGATTGATTACCCCATTTCGAAGAGCACTTTATCGCATAAAACTTACATCGACTGCAAAGCATTGGGAGTAGCTTTACGCACCAAGCAGTTGGGAGTATTGACACTAGAGTTAGTCCATTCTTGGAGGCTTAGATAGCAGCTATGGAAAAATAGTTAGAGAAATTATCAAAAACTCAGCTCATGAAATGCACTCAGGAATTTGGTGTATAGATTGTGAAGTAGAAGGCCACACCATGGATAGTTTCCCTCTCAAAATTGTACGTACGCTGATTGTTGTTAGACTATGAGATTTTCCATTTGAATCATGATGCTAGGCACTGCCCCTACTACAACGTGTGATCAGGAAGAATGTATCCTCCTTTTGTAAAATTTGTAGGTCCATGACCCATGATACCAAATATTTTAGATCGATTGGCCGGATCAATGATGCCATTGATATTGGGTTGCGGCTGACAAGTGTGGGCGATAGTTATAAAGGAAAGAATGAGCATCAAGATAGGGATTATAATCAAACATGCTATGATAGGAATGATAGAATGTTTGAAGGGGTTTGTGAAAGAGGATGAGGATATTGAGGTGGATATGGAGGACGAGGCCGAGGTGGAGGAAGGAGTGAATTCTCTCAAGGAACTTGCTATACATGTGGCTCACCCGACCATTATAGGTGTGAATTCTGTAGAATATTTCTCATTCATTTTTGGAATGGGGAATAGTTATGAAGAGTGTCCTGGACTTGTATGAGCATCTCGAGAAGCAAAGCACAAGCAAGACAATAAAGGTACAAGGATGGTTAGAATCCAACACGTATTAGAGAATCAATGGATGCCCAAGTTAACACCAAAACCTAAGATAGTAACAGTTAAGATAACCACACGAGATGAGGTGACACGTGCAAGAGAGGTTTTGCAATAGAAGCTGACAATCACTAGGGAGGAGGTTTTGTATGCTAGGTATCTAGATCTAGCTCATTAGAAAGAAGTCTATCAGGAAACTATGGAGGTCCTTAGAAGCCTTCAAGGTGAAATACAGGGTTTGAAAGAGTAGTCTCAAAAATTGGAGCATAAGGATACAGAAAAGGCCCCGTCTCGATATCGATTGACGACATCAAATAGATATGGGAACATTATGCCAGAGAATATTATTCCTTTATTAGGAAATTGGTTAAAGGGGAATACTCTGCACATAGAACTAAGACTAGAAGACAAATACTTCATGTGAATCTTCCCTCGATAGCATTAACTATGACAAGGAGATCACTTTGAATGTTGTTGTGGATGGGTGGTTGTTGAGCAATATTTTGATTGACATAGGTGCGGAAGTGAATGTACTTACATTGGATGCATGGGTACAAATGGGGAGACCCCCATTGCAGCCATCATCTAATGTATTGTTCATGGCAAACAGAACAAAAGCTACTCCCATAGGAGTTTTGAAGGATGCATCTATCACTATACAAGGGGCCAAGTTCACAGGAGACTTCAAAGTGTTAGCGCTTGTGGAAGCAGATAGCTTCCCAGCTTTGCTTGGGCACCCTTGGTGTTATGCAAACAATGTTGATTTGAGGTTTAACAAGGGGTATATCAGCTTTGAGAACAAGGAGGAAAGGGTCATAATACCATTGAAAGATGGGAAATCCATACCATATGTGGAACCTTTAAGCGAAGAGGACTTGAACAGTATCTATGTACGTGCTATTTTTGGGACCCAGAGGTCAATGAGCCATCTAAGGAAGGAATCCTTCATTGGGAAGATTCTCGACCAATTAGCGATACTACTAGTATTGCTTGTGATAATTAGGTTCATGACACTTATGAACTTGAAGGGCATGAAGTTAAGCACGTGGCTACTTCCAAAAGGGTTTTCGCTCTATCTAGTGTATAGGTCGCTCAGTACCCGCTATACTGGATCTAAAGATTTGGCTGGATTCTTACAGGCCATGGAAGTAAATTGGGCTGACCAACTTAAAAGATGAGATATGTTGTCATATACTTTAGGTGGGATAGTAGCACACTTTGGTGGGTGGTCCATAGGGATAATCTCTTAGAATGGGGAAAGATTGGGACCACCTTATCAACCAGGTTTTCAAGAAGTAATGCACCTACAAAATTTTTCCCTTATCATGGTGATCAACCTGCTTAGCATCATATCTAGCAGTGTGAGAGACTCTGGATAGTAAGATAGGAAGCATTACCGCCCTCACTTTGGGTGCATTGGTTTTATTCTACTCTACAAGGTTGTGTGCATGCTTGGTATGTATATGCTTGAATTACATCGTGACACTGGAAATTGGAAAAATTTGACTGCAAGGATGATCCAAACTTTTGACTTCTTTTCATCTACACCACCAGTGAACAAAGCTTTAAGCTTTATCAAGCACTTAACCATATGATACAATGGGAAAGCAGAAGAACTTAATTAGAAATTATTTGGTGAGACAGAGACAGGGCGCTTTTGAGGATGAAGAAGATGATATAATACTACTTGAGCACTCTTCTCCGGAAAAGACAAGGGAAGTTGGTTTACATAATTGATGATGATGAATTTGAGCACTTGGAAGTGTATCATTCACATGAAGCACGTGAAGTGTTAGCCAGTGTGGATATAAATGCGCACACATATCATGAACCTATAAAGACAACAAAGGTAAATATAGGCACGTGTTTGAAGCCAAGGAGGTGATAATTGGGGATCACTAGTCGAATCAAAAGTAGTAAAGATCATAGAGTTACTTAGAGACTATGAGGAATTATTCTCAAGAGGATACCATGAACTTAAAGGCATGCATAAATCACTTGGAGAAATGAAGATAAAGCTCAAGGAAGGTGCGCGCCCTATTAGGAAGTGACCTTATTGAATGAATCCTAATTTGCGTGAGAAAGTAAAGGAGGAAATTGACAAGATGTTGAAATCAGGATCATTCGACCATTGGATGAATCAAAATGGGTCAGTCCTATGGTGATAAGCATAAAAAAGGATGGTAGGATTCAAATTTTTGTTGATTATAGAGAGTTGAATGCAACATGTGTTACAGATCCCTTTCCTACACCATTCACAAAGGAAATATTAGGAGTGGCTGGGCACGAGATATATTCATTTACAGATGGGTTCTCAAGGTATCATTAGGTTAGGATTGCCCTAGAAGATCAAGAGAAGACCACCTTCACTACTGAATGGGGAAGCTTTGCCTATACTGTGATGCCCTTTGGATTAAAGAATGCACCTGCTATATTTTCAAGGATAGTGGTATAAGCATTCAAGGATTTTATTCACAACTTCTTATAGGTCTATCTTGATGATTGGACAATTTATGGTCTAATTAAGGATCATTGTGACAATCTGCACTTAATGTTTGAAAGATGTAGATAGTTGAGTATCTCATTGAACATCAAGAAGTGCATCTTTGCTACTCCCTTTGGCATACTTTTAGGACACATTATCTGTAAGGAAGGGTTGTTGGTCAATCCAGCTAAAGTTGTGGTCATTTTAGGCTTGAAAGTGCCCTCCAGTTAGAGAGAGGTGCATGGATTTTTGGGTCATACAGGGTATTTCGGAAGTTTATAAAAGGGTATGTAAAAGTTACCGCACCCTTGGAAGACTTACTCAAGGGAAAAGGTACATTCTATTGGAGGGAAGCATAGCAATGTGCGTTCGAGATACTGAAGGAGAGGCTTACTACCGCACCTATCTTGTGCTTTCCTTCATGGGATAAACCTTTTCATGTTCATGTGGATGCCTCTAACACGGCCATTGGTGTTGTTTTAGCTCAACCTGGTGAAGGTATAGTAGATCATCCCATTTGTTTTGCTAGTAGGAAGTTGACCCCTGTAGAACAGAATTATACCACTACAGAGCACAAAGCTTTGTCCATGATCTATGCCTTACACAAATTTCATTAGTATTTGTTGGCCACACCATTTGTGTTTTATACAGATCACATAGCATTGAATTATTTGCTAAACAAGACCATTTTACAGGTAAGTGCATATGCCGATGGATACTCTTATTTCAAGAGTTTGACTTTATAGTTGTGGTAAAACCAAGAAAAAGCAATTCTAGACCAGATCACTTGTCTAGAATTCAATCAGAGAAGAGGCACAAACAATAGAAGAGACCATGCCTGATGCACACTGTATAGGTTACAACGTGCGCCATCGTAATTAGAGGACATTGTTATCTTTCTAAGGACTGGTATGGCACCAGAAGGCATGAAATATTTAGAGAAGAAGGAACTTGCTATACGCAGCACCATTCATGTTAATCAAAGGTGGTGATTTGTAAAAATTAGGAAGAGATGAGGTGTTACACCATTGTGTATTGGAGCATGAACGAAAGGATATGATGGAAGAAGCACATGGTGGTATTGTAGGTGGCCACTATGCAGTGATACCATAACGCACAAGATCCTACTTGCTGGTTTGTTGTAGGAAACATCAGATAAGGATTGTAAAGGAATATCAGTAAGGCATGTGACCATTGTTAGTGTCTAGGTCGACTAGGACAGAGGGATGAGATTCCTTTACGACCAATTACAAGTACAAAACCCTTTGAGAAATGGACGATTGACTTTGTCAGTGCCTATTTCACCAGCCGCGTGTAAGAATGTATCGCGTTATATCATCACTTGTGTAGATTATCTTACTAGATGGGCAGAAGTAGCACCTATAAAGGACTGTATAATAGCTACAATAGTAAGGTTCTTATGGGAGAATGTTCTTACAAGGTATGGCGATCCTTTAAGTTTAACAAGTGATAAGGCACACATTTCTTGAATGAGACAATAAGAATTTGGTTAGATGAGTTTATGGTTACCCACCATAAGACTACACCCTATCACCCTTAGGGAAATGGAACTGCTGAGGCTTTTAACAAGATTTTGAGCCACACATTGACCAAGATTTGTGATGTTGGAAGGAAATATTGGGATGATAAAGTATTTGTTGTTCTTTGGGCTTATAGAACAACATACAAGAGATGAACAAAGCCACACCTTTTCAATTAGTGTTTAGCATGGAAGTTATTCTCCTATAGAATTTATGTTACCTTCTTTGCGCATTGTGTGCACTAGAGGTCTAGCTAATGATCAATCTTAGAAGAATATATTGAGAAGATGGTTCAACTAGATGAGTACCGAGCCATAACATGCTGGAGTCAGAAATAGGAGAAAGTGTGCCAAAAGGCATGGCATGATAGACATATCAGGGATAAGAAAATTACGGTTAGACAAATGGTACTTCTGTATGAATCCAAGTTTTTGCACCATCCAGGGAAGCTCAAGGTGCATTGGTTGGGGCCGTATATTATAACTCATATACTTGAGTCAAGTGCTTGCTAGTTAGAAGAAATTGATGGCACGAGGCTTCCCGATTATTTTAACGGGAGTAGGTTGAAGCCCTACTATAAATAAGTCTTCTTGGTGTTTGTAATAAGGTAGTATTACCAGATAGATTAGGTTTCCCTTTTTGCATTCCCTTAATGTGTTTCTTTCATCGTTGCTATGCTTTGTCAATTTAGTTCTTGTTTGTGTGTAATAAGTGCACTTGCGCGCATGAAGCTAACTACAATATGAAGCATGTTGATGCGTAGAGGACTGCACATACTTTTAGTGTGGGGTGGATTGTTGGTGACTCTCAGGTATATGCTGCAAAGATTTAATGTTGTGGGTGTTGAGAAAGAAGGTTGCTAAGGGTGATTGACAAAATATTGCTTCTCAAAGATAACCAAGGATGGAGATGAATGAGGGAAAGTATAACGCGAGGTAAGCGGTGGCCATGGTAACTACCAGGAGATGGTGCAGTGACGAGGTACTCGGGTGCTAGAGCACGCGCTAAAGAGAAGTCTATGAAAAAGGGTAAAAAGGTGTGCTAGAAGGTTATAGCTTTTGGCGCGAAGATGTACTGCATGGAAATGAAAAAAATGGGTAATAAATGAGGAGAATTTGGTAGGTGGAGGAGTAATTAATGCAATGAAAAGTGGAAATCTATATAAGGATGGGATGTGATTTCATTTTTACCCTTGTGACTATGAGAATTCAACAAAGAGCTACATGCGAAGAGCCAAGTAAAGTGATTCAAGGTGCGAAGCAAGCGAACCAGGCATGAAAGACAGATCTATGTATTGGAAAGGCTTGTATCCCCGTAGGAGAAGGGTTTGAATGAAGTAGAGTGACGAACAAAGCTAGGGTATGTAGTCTCACGATTGTAAATTAGGGCATTGAATCAAGTTAGGGTTTGAATGAAACTAATAAAAACTTGCGTGAAGGTCTAGAAAACAAAACCCAAAGAAAAAATGGCTCTAAATAAGAAAGCAAAGACAAAAAGGAAAAGAAGAAGGTGGTAGTAGAAGAAGAGGAAGAGATGGCCCCGGAAATCAATTTTTTAGAGATGCAGTACCCTAAGGATGTAATTATGGGCCAGGAATGGGATACCCACATACGACAGAGAAAGATAAGCGAGTATAACCACCAGACCAAGGATAACCAGAAGAAATTAGATGACTTGCTCACCTCCCAAACAAATAGATGAACTGAGGATGGCATGCCAGTATATGATGACACTAGGGAAAGGCTACTGAAGAGGATTGGTGTCTACCAACTGTATGAGCTCCCATACTTTGGGAAATATGCACCATTGTATAGATGGTGATGATCCAAGTATGATTGACACCCATTCTTATTACCACAGTAAATAGATTAAAGGCAATAGGCGAGGATATTAAGATTGACCTAGCTGACAAAAGTTCCATTTTAGAGACACACAAAGCTACTGTGCTTGAGAAAGGACCGCATGGAATGGACATTGATGAACTCGCAAAATTATCCAAGTGAGTGCAAAGTAACAAAGACACCTTATTACAAAGTTGAATAACCAAGAATGTTGGTCACAAGTTCACTTAATGTGGCTACATGTGGCAAAGTGCATGTCAGAAGGAGTCACTTACAACATTGCTAGCTTCATTACAGAGCAAATAGTAGAGGAATCATGCACAGGAAACAAGATAAGTTTTGGCTGTGTTTTGCTAAGTTTGGTATTCATGAAGATTGAGGTACCAGGATGGCCTAGAAGAGAATATATGGGAATACCACATAAATCACAAGTCTCCAAATTTGAATGATTCAAAAGTATCTATGTAAGGGGTCTATGACATGATGAGGTAAAGGAGTGAGTGGAGATGTGGTATGACAGATCTCAGTGTGGCTTTTGAAGAAGAGTGGCACATACCAAAGGCATTGTTTGTGGTATTGGGAAAGCAAGCATAATTTTCAGTCTACCAACACTTTTGTCTTTGTGTAATTTCCAATGGTAGATGGGCCATGGATCCTGTTCAAACTTCCTTACGCATTTTCCATGCGATATTTCCAAGCTTCAGTTCATCGGTTCACCGACACATGAAGGTTAGTATTTAATGTAGACAAGGTGGACTGTGAATACCACACCTTATGGAAAACATATGGATATCCAAGGAAGAATGCATACAATGAGAGTATTATCTTGGAGATTTTGAGCATTAAACCAGAGACACTTGCCATTTCGGATATTGGGGCCGCGCTGAATATACCTTCAACTTAAGCTAAAAATGGAAAATAACAAGTATGCGGAAAAAAAATTCGCACTTCCAGGGCCACCGAAGGGGAAGCATACCATGGAGAACGTCCCAACACCTAGGCCCTCTGAACCCAAGCAAGATGATGAGGAAGAGGATGAAGAGCAGGAGGATAGCAGTGGCTTGGTGCGAAGGAGGAAGCAACCATCTGGCCAAAAGGAGAAGGAGCGCGCGATGGATTCACAGGGAGAAGGAGTTACTGGGGAAGAGCAGGGTGACCAAAGATTTAAGAAGGTATTCAAGCACACAAGGGTGCAAGGAGAAACCCAACAAGTAAAGGAGCCAGAGGAGAAGAAAAGAAGAAAACTCAGGCTAGGCGAGGAAGCAGAAGAATCTAAGGAGAAGGTGCCCTCATCTCCAGCAGAAGAGGAGCCTCATCACGCAGGAGGAGAAGGGGAACAGTCAAAGGCCACACAAGACAAGGGTGAGGATACATCTAGTATTCCTAACCTTGATGCAGCCATTCCAAAAGGGCCAAGGTCCCGTCGGACAAGCGAGGACGTAAGGGTGCAAACTATGGGTTATGTAGAGGACCAAGAGAAGATTGTTCACGCTCGGTTCCAGAGCACCGTCATGTAAAAAGATTTATTCAGATGGGCACTTATGGACAAGAACAAGGTGACGTTGCAAACACAAAAAAAAATTCATGGTCAATACATACACATATGGATGAACTGGATTTTGATGTCTAGTGAAGAATCATGTGCGTCTAGGTGATTGAAAAAGACACTAGAAGCCCAACACATGACAATTAAACCAACTGTTATGACAGATGAGTAGGTAAGCAATGCATTGGTAAAAGTATCTACTGAGGTAGCTAGAAGGAACATTGACAAATCTGCTACAATTAAAGTGCTTATAGAGGAGCTGAAGGTGAAGAATGTGGAAATAGTGCATTTAGTACAGGAGAGGGATTTGAGAAAAAGGAAATATGACACTTTTGTTAGTATGGCGAGGAAATTGGAGATGATGTCCTAAAGGTATGCCTGCATTTAGAATCCCAAGTACCAAAAGAATTTCCTTTTGCGATGCACTATGTAAAGACAATGATAAAATTAGTATTGGAGGATGAAAAGGTGCGTATACCAAAACAGCCCAAGGACCCAGCAGAAGAGGCAGAGAAAGCACAGGCTGTAGTAGCAAGGAAGATTGCTACTTATGAAGGCCTACTGCAAGCCATCCGTGACAAGCTGAAGAAATCCAATCATGCACTAATGATATGCATAGCTCCAGATGCGCTAATCGTGGTAAAAACATTGGAGGAAGATAATGAAGTGCAAAAGGCTATGAAGGATGCAACCCTAGGCCACGCTAAATGATTAATCCTAGTGAAGCAGAAGCGTGAGACACTAGCTATGACATAGGCACCACATAAGGAAAGGTTAGATGAGCTTGGAAAGCTCATTTCTCAAAAGATGGATATATTGGAAGGGGTGCAAACCTCTATGTCAAGCGTAATGCTTGTGATACATAATGAGTAGGGAAAGCTAACTATGGATGAGCTAGAGTCTATCATTATAGACGTGCGAGAAGGTAGGAAAACGACATTGACAGAGTGGGAGAACTTGGAAGTAGATATAAAAGAGGAATATCTAGAGTTACTGCTTCAGAATGAAATGGAGGAGCCTGAGGCCTGAACAGTTTTTGTTGTGTATACCTTATTCAAAAAAATTATTCAACCATTCTTTGTGAAAGTTTTGGACATGACCATTGTCGGGGCGACAATGAGATTAGTGTGGGGTAATGTTGATCAGAGAAAACACTTAGTAGAACTCACACACAGAGTCCATGTGGGAGAACAACACAAGAGCAAAGGTGCAAAGGTATAGGAAGGCATCGCGTGTAGAGGTGTAGAGTCAAACTTTCGGGACTTAGCCGATTTTGGAGATCGGGCTATTTTTAGAGGTTGGCGTGTGGAGCACATAAAGTGATGTCGAGACTTGCGCACCACTCTTTGTGGAGATTTCAAAGAGCACATCAAATCACTCTTTCATGGACATAAGCTAAGAATAGATCCACCATTATAGTTAACTATCAACGATCTATAGTTAGCATACTTACATGAATGGCTATGGTCGTAAAAGGTGCATGGCTATTATTAGCATGTGACCTATTTTGGTAGAGTTAAGTGGTGAAGGGCTAGTCCCCCACCCTATATATATGTAATGAATTACTTAGTAAGATATAGATAGAGACACATACTGCTTTGAAGGGTTAGAGATACATGAGTGCATGAGACTGGATAATTATAACAGATCCATGTGCACATGTCTGGTATTGTATGAAGATTTTGTACTATTGGTATGATGAATATATGAAGAATATTGGCCAAAAAATAGTGTCTGATATGTTTTTCATTGTATACTATTGTTATCATGATGATTTATACTTAAGTGCTTATAGATCTGGTACGGTGTAACGATGTATAGATGGATTAGTTTCTAAATATATGTTTGTTATACTACTTCATCATGCTACCATTCTGCTACAACAACCCTAAAGAGGACCTGGTACCTTTGCGCGCTTTGGTGAGCACTCATCCTATGCTGAGTTATGTGCCAAAGATGACTAGGTGTTATCTCGAGAATTCTAGGTCAGCATCACCTCTTGTCGAAGGTCCAACCATGATGCCCCAAAATGGTAAGATTTAAGGATCAAGGTCAAAATTTAGGGTTTGGGATTTCAATAGGAATTCAGAATTTTTTTATAAAACTCAAAGAACGAACTCAAACTAATTTTTAATCTTCTTTCTCGAAATGTAAATAAATTTGAAAAATTCCACAAATTGCACCCTAGGTAGCTGAATTATGAAACAACATAAAACTGCTATAACTTTTGCAAAACAAGTCAAAAATTTGTAAAATTTGGAGGGAATATTACTTTATTGATTTCACTACACCACGTAAAAAATTTGAAAAAATTCACTATGTATTTTGAGATATGGACGAACCTTCACAATTAGGGTTTGATGCAATGACTGATCGAGTTCAAGCTCTGATACCACTTGTAATGTAATTACTTGTATAAATCTGATTATCAGCAGCAATATAACACCAATGAACACAATATTTCAGATAAATGATCTCAATGTGCAAGAAGAATAGCTTAGCCACTTCGAGGGGGCAACCTCCAAACCAGACAATAAGACTCAAATGCTGAATATGATGATCAACTACTACCTACTAACCCCTATATATACTATTCCTATGCTATGGCCAACACCAAGGCCGACCCACTAATGAAAATATAACATATATGAAAGAGATACATAATGATAAGAAGTTATGATAGCCATAAGTCAGCTATATACATCCAATATAAGATATATGATTAAGGGCATAACACTATTCCATATTTTCATAAAGGTATGGTAGAATGTTTGGTGATGAATGGACCCCACTCAAATAGGCATGTTTTTGAAGAAGTTCAGTTTGGGACAAGGTTGTACAAAGGAGTTACAAAACAAATAGAATTTTTTTATCATGATATTTTTCTTGATTTCTATGATGGTTTCAATTCATGGTGATTCTTCTAAATGGTAAAGTGTACCTTATTTGTGAAGACTAGTCAAAGGGCATTTTGGGGGTAGTTTTAGGAAGTTTGTAGAGATGGTCTTTGTTGAAGGCATTCTACCTAGATTTGGAAGGAGTTATGTTCTGGAAATAATATTTAGAGATATTTCCATTGATATATGTTTTATCTCATGATGATGAGATTTGATGGGTTATTCGAGCTAGTTTGTGAGGAAGAAGATTGTTGGTTTTACAGATAGGATTGCTCAGGGATGAAAAAGTAAAGTGATATGATTAGTTGATGATTTATATCAGTTGGAGAGTGAAGAGGGACTAAATGTTTTTCCTATTGAATAAATTTAGAATTATTGTAAGTGACATAAAGGTCAGTAAACTAGTTATGTTTGTAAAATTGGTTTCTAGATAGCTTAGTTTGGTGAAGAGAAAAGTTATTTTCTTTTAAACATATAGATGTTTCATTTTCTCTAACATGGATGGATGTGATGTACAAGTCCTGATTATTCCATAGTTGAATTTTTATTTGGTGATATTGATACCTAAAGATGAAGACAAGGGGCTGGAAACAACTATTTGGTGAAGGTTTTGAGCCTTTTGAGTTGTGTTATGATTTTTTTGATTGGTGAAAGATAATTAATGACCATGGTTGATGTTTTTAATGTCATATTACACATTTATGGTGAATTTTGGAACTTGAAAAATCATAGTTTCAACATTTTTGGTTTTAGCCGATCCGTGTGATGGGGTTTTGAGCTCATTTAGTGCAAGTTTGATGGTTTTGGGCATGACCAACCTATATGGGTCATATGTGAATGTTTTAATGATTTAATTGGTATTTTTAAGTGTAATGTTTTGAACCAAAGGAGGGAAACCAACTTTGTGTGTGTTTTAATCAAGAGAAGGGTATAAAAGTGAAGTTTAAGTTCAAATTTGAACTAGTTCTTCAAGAGGGAAAAAGTGTGACCTATGTGAGTGTGTGTTATAGGTATGGAGGCTGAGTTTTAGAGATGAGAGATTTTCATGAAATTTTGAATAATTTTTAGAATTTTGTGTGAATGTGTTTGAGTCCAAGTTAAGTGAATAAGGAAAGAGAAAAGGTGAGCTATGTGAACAAGGGTTTGAGCAAGGTTCTAAAGGAGTCTCTTCATCAAAAGATTTTGTAATGAGTCATATTCATGAAATTATCTTGTTATGATTTATATCAATAAGGGTTTAGGTGTTTGTTATCCTTTTGGGGTTGGTTCCACACCAAACAAATCTCTTGTGATGTTTAATATTCACTCGAGTCTTTGTTGTGTGTAATATCGAAAAAATTTCAATGTGTTTTTGTTAGTGTAGGATATTTATTTTCCTTATATTTGTTTATTTACTTGGAGATTTCCTACACTCATGGGATATGATTTCTTATTTGTAGTTGTTTTCTTGATTTGGCTTACCAATTTTGTTGAGTTAGCATAATAGTTCTGTTGAGTTAGCCTACTAGTTGTGTGGAGTCAACTCTACTTCTAGTATCAGTTAGTGAGAATTATTCCCCACTGATCTAGGAGGAGGTTGCACATTCACCACCTAATGTACTTGAATTGAATTATTCTATCATATGAAATATGGAGAACATAGAGAATTGAGATGATTTGGAGCCATTTTTACCTTGTGAGTTCTTGATCATATCACATATTATCATTAGTTATTTTTATTGGTACCCATTTATGTTTATCCTATTTTCAGTGTTATTATGCCCTTTGAATAATTTTTTAGGAAGACAAATTGATGAGGGTTTGATTTTGGGGAGTATTTCTCCTTCCCATTGTGTCTGCTACAATCAGATGGCTAAGTATGTAAATGGTCATGTTGTTGTTATAAAGGTTCATGAGGATTTCACATAATCAAATGAATGGGACAGACTATGCCTTAATGCAAAATTAGTATTTTGGGATTTCGTGATTCTCAGTACTAAATATAAGTATTGTGCAGACAGGAAGGTCTTCCCCATGGCCTTAGGATTGGTCCTTGCCGTAGAAATTTGGTTTGATTTCTAGACTTTTATTAATGATAGACAAAGTGTGATGTTGGGGATAATTCGGTACCTAGTATTTTCATGAGATTGCATTTATGGTTTGAAATCTTCTGTGCACATGGATACTCGATTTGGATGGATTTTGGGCCCTAGAGTTGAATGTAATACTTTGGCCGAAAAAATTGAAAATGATTATAGGCTCATTAGTTTCGACTTTGGAATCTTTATTTTTAAGTTAGGTTGAAAATCATTTTGGTACTTAACTTTGTTTTAATTGCTTCATGTCACTAGAAACATGTGTAGTCAATTACGGGATAGTTTTTCATGTATTTAAATATTAAACAAATTAAATATTAAGAACCTATAAAAATTGTTGTGTGCATTGTAAATGAAACATGATTTATGAGAAAATTGGGGTTCTATTTAAGGGGGCTCGACCTCTCATTGTATAAGTATACAAACAAAATAAGAAAACAAGATACATTCAGATATATATAACATAGTGGAACTTAAGTAAAACTTCCATTTTCTTAGATACATGGGGGAAACCCTTCAAGAACTCGGTCACAAAACTGAATAAAATCTTCATGGGCCACGACACTGGAGATGAATTGCATGTCTCTTACCATGCCCCTTAACATCCCTTTCTAAAGTAACTTAGGGATTCTCACTCTCCCCATTAAAAATGTCAACTAGTTCCTTCCTCCACTCAAGTGAGTTCAAAAATTAATGTAGAGAAAACCATCCTCCTTCATATGATTTAGTACACCTAGGCCTTTTTCAAACGGGCCTCTAGAATTGGTGTCACATCACTAATTTGAGCGTTAGGTAAGGTATGCATCTTCTAGGATGAAAATCCCTGCAGTCTAATAATAGTAATGATATTTTTAGATTGGAATCTAATTCCACAAGCCACTCACTTGTTTTGCTCATGTAAAACTATGAGGATGTATATTCAATTTTTTTCTTATGTTGGGATTGACAGAGGGAGCTCATGTTTATAGGAGGGGGACATAATATGCCTTCAACATATGTCAATGGTTTTCATGAATGCATGTGTAATGATGAGACTAGTGATTCCTTAAGGACTCTAAATTTAAATGGAACTTTGGGTAGACCAAGTGGAAGTGCAAGGTTTGAAAATCGGGGGAAGGACACATCTCATCCAAAAGGTTCAAGAAGGATAACACCAAGACTACCTGTTGAGGGAAATCTTGTGGATTGGCTCTAACATTTGACACATTAAAAACTTGATAAATTAGGGCCTCATTCAGCCCTAAGAGTTGGAAGAATCAGCCCATGTGGACAAATTCATCTCCTCCGATGAACTTGCACTCAAATAATACAAGGCCATTTCTAAGAGCACTGATATGGAATGGAACAACAGGAAGGGAAATGGCTCAAACATTAAAGTAGAAGGCTCTAAAAATAATGGTGATTAATGTGAAGGATGGTAGACTATTTAAATAATAATGGATCTTATGGTGATGTTGTCAAAGGCATCATTTCGCTATTAATACCATATCTCATTCCGATTGATGTACGTGGGAAATTTTAAATGATAATAAACTATTTATAAGGAACATATCACGCAAAAAATATTAAAAGCATGTGCATTTCAAGAATGTCTTGTCACATTAAGATTTATGTCCATGTCATGCTTATACACATGTATAAATTCTAAATATTAAATGTGACATGACCTGGAAAAATTTTGGTTGCATCATGATAATGTATGAAGGACACGGTGGCAGTTGGAAAAATTGGTAGCCATTTTTGAATAATCATTTGCATTTCTTCATGGTAGCTCCAAGCAATTGAGGGAAGTGACAGCTTGTTTGAATATCTAAGGAGTATACTCTAAAACCCTAAGATGATAAGGCAATATATAATAGGTAAGGAGGGTTTTTTAGAGATGAGGTGGTGTTTCTTAAGAGGAATTCTCGGTGACAGTGGGGAGAGAAGAAGGGTGACAAGCTATCGAGGGGGAAATTTTGGAGGGAATTTGCAAATGCATTGCACAACCATGGAGATGGTATAATTTTCTCGATGAAGGTTTTTTCTATGTAACTCAATTATCAAGAATCTATGTTAATATGATTACATGTGTACAATCATTAACTAGATTTGAGAGCGTAAATATATGTCTCCCTTATTTTTCCTAATTTTAATGAGTCTCACTTGGCAAATTCATCAAGATTTGTGATTTTTTTTTTTTGTGAAATGATATTGAGAAGGAAGTGATATGTGTCTTTTGTTATGATTATGTGTGAAGCATAGTTATATTTCAATCTTAAAAATATCCCGCAACTAATTAAGTCTTGTCTAGGAAGGGTGTGAGAATTTGAAATTTTCTGGGGGTACCTGAAAACATAATTTCTAAAGCTTATAAAAATCTCCCTATGGATTGAGTAGGATTTGGGGGTATGATTTGTAAATATTGGGGATCCCTTAGTACAGACTATTCAAAGATTATTTACATAAGATAATTTAGCCTCAGGTGTACTAAGCTAGATTGTCATGAATTCGAGGTTGGTTTTCCCGAATCTTTCCTCATGCGAACCAGCCTCCTACAAAAGGCCCATTAATTTCTTCACTTGTATTCATGAAATAATTAGGAAACATGATAGATCGACATTTTGTATTTTGATTTACCCCAGCTTACCCTTGAAATATTTTCCCCTCTTCCCATTTTTTAGTTGAAGTTCCTCTTATCCCCACTAAAAATCTGAACAACATTTCATAAACATTTTAACACACTAAGTAGATCTCATACTGTCCATTCCTACTTTACAAGATCCACCCTAGAGAACACATTGTCAATACATACACCTTACGTGTTCTCACCCCCGATCTGAGATCCCCATCATTGATCTATAAATAAATTTTGTGAATCCTCGAGATCAACATGTGCGTTGGGTCGACACTACCTTTAGCGATTCATATTGGGGCTTCAGTGCTTACAACACTTAAGTGACCACTCTTTCAAGTGATCATTGCATCCGGAGGATGTGCCTAACCCCGATATTCTACTCCAATGGATCTGGGGATTTTTTTCTTATATATGGCCCTTCCCCGTGCTCCCTAACCGCATCTCAGTCCTCTCACCCATACCGAGGTAGAGTCAAAAGTGTATGGGATATCAGCCTCACCCTTTGTTTGGGTGCCTCTCGTTCACTCACTTAGGAATGGTTGGTGGGTGAATATAGGAGGACCCTACCCATAGCTACAAAATGAAATTTTACGTGGTCCGACTTCATTTCCCCATCTCCTTGTCAATTTCTAATCCAACTCCCCTTACCCTAGGGGTGTGAATCCAAGATCAAACACCTTTTTCTCGGTGTTGTTTTCAGGGATCAAAATACATTGGGTATTCATCCGGGTTTTTATTTGGCCTTCTTTTGTGGTTATTTGTGACATTCAAAAATAAATCTTGATTTTGATTTACTCTCTAGTTTTCATATGTTTTATTTTCTAGATTTATCACTCTAGTGGTGAATCATTTACCCTTTTGAGTCAAGTAGACCATTTTTTCATCTTGATGTATTAAGAGTGAATTTTTATATCTTGTTTAAGTTTTGATTTTAATGTTTACCATTGTGCCTTTCTAGATTTATAAAGATACATTTTTGTTAGAAATTATCAATTTAGTGCTCACATTTTGGGTTAATAATGTGTGAGTAATTATTAATTGTAAATGAGTTGTTACAAAACAACTTAGTTTGTTTTATATATTATTGTTGTTAATAGCAACAATAATATACGACTAGATTTATAGATTCATTTGGGTAACAAGTTGAGTATTTTTAGGAGATATTGTGGGTATAAGTTCTTCGTGAACATAGGAACCATTTCCTATATATTTATATTGGACTCGAATGAAAGAGATCAATAGAAAAAAAAATATTATTGTCCATGAAATTAATTATCTATTTATTTTGTGCAATGCTCTCCTAATTCCTATCTGGTATCATAGTGATCTAAAAATCTTGAGAGTCTTAGATAATGTTATCTCCTAGTGTAACCCATTTAACATCGTGCGATCTCCATTTTTCCTTAAGACTAGTTCATAAGAGCTTCTACGCAAGATTCTTGGAGTTGGATATATTTACAAAGGAATTTGGTCTATTTGATTTGTACACATTGGATGTGTATGTACTAAGTATATTCTCAACTCCAACTAATTGGTGATTCATTTGTTCATTCATTCAATGTTTGATCTGTATGTAAATTTCCTTAGCTCTACACGTCCCTTATCTAGGTGGATTGTAAATAATCACTTGCTAGATCTTTGACAACATTATTTTTTTTTAGAGATCACTCACTAGATCCTCCATTGCCCAACACTAGGCATTGTTCACAGCTACATTTAGTGGATTTCTACAATCCACCAAATCTGTCAAAATGGATTCATGATTTTCTTGGTAACATAGGACCAATACTGCAAGCCCATGTGTTTTTTTGATCTCAATATACTTGTTATTCAAAATATATTTTTGCATAGACACAAGAGCATCACGTAATGGTACGATGCACATTTTATAGAAAACCCATAAAATAGTCATCATTAGTGGTAACAATTTTGTGTATTGTTCAAATTCGTTGGAGTCCATAATTTTTTATAGATCTTATAAGTTAGTTTCAGTATTTTATTTTATGTAGTCAAAGAGTATTAGTAAAAAAATGTTTTATCATCGTTTCATGTTTAGTGTGTAGTATTTACTTGGAATTGTCATCTATATCAAAAGTAAGTTTTTACAAATTTTTATCGAGTCGTTGTAATAGGTTGTAATAATGGTGTATGGTTAAATCTATTACATGTCTTTTCAATTAATTTTTCATAAGTCTCTGTTACCATTTGCTTCATCCACCAAATTGAAGTATTCATATAGTTGTTGTCATTTATAATATAGTCATCTATTGTCATTAAATGTCTTTCCATCAAAAGTCATTTATTTCATTATATGTTATTTACTATCATTAATAGAGTCACCGTCATAGTAAAAATAATTGTGTTGTAAAATTAAAGTATCATTTTTTTAAAGTATAGTTTTGTGAGTTGTCAAAAGTATGAAAAATTAAAAAAATTCCTTACAGATGCATTTTCGTGTTACCCAATGTCCGAGTTATATTTGATATCCACGATCAAATTCAGCTTAGCTAGTGGCATGTATACTAGATGATGGAGGCATCAAAGGTCGAGGTCAATCAATGACCTCTCGTCAATTGCCAACAACGAGACCGCACAAAGTTTTGGTGGAATTTTTTCAGTTTGTTTTCAATTACATGTGGTATTCTTCATATTTTAGTGTTTTTGTATGTTGTGTTCTAGCTGCTTTGTTTACACAATAAGTAGAAATTTCACATTGTTGGGGGGAATATGATTCAATGTCCCATTTATAATTTCTAGTTTATATGTATGAGTAGCATAATTCAACATATTTTCCTATGTTATTCCCTACATTGAGATAGTGATGAGAGCTGATGATATTACTCGTTAAAATCATAATATTTTGGTTGTTAGTAATCCACTGGAAAAACTATCCAGAGGTTGTTGGTTCTGTCCTAAAAAACCATCCATTGTGTGGTTGTTAGTAATCCACTAAAAACTATCTAGAGGTTGTTGGTATTGTCCTAAAAACCATCTCATTGTGTGGTTGTTGGTTAACCACTTGGAAAACCATCTAGAGGGTGTTGGAATTGTCCTTGAACACATCTAGATCATGAGCATGATACATAGCGGCACATTACAATACAAGGTAGGTTTTTCTCATGTTCACACAAAGGGGGAATGTTAGGAAATTATCAATTTAGTGATCACATTTTGGGTTAATAATGTGTGAGTAATTATTAATTGTAAATGAGTTGTTACAAAACAACTTAGTTTGTTTTATATGTTATTGTTGTTAATAACAACAATAATATATAGGTGGATTTATAGAGTTGTTTAGTTAATAGGTTGAGTATTTTTAGGAGATATTGTGGGTAGAATTTCTCCATGAATATAGGGAACCATTTCCTATATATTTGTAATGGACCCAAATGAAAAAGATCAATAGAAGAAAATATATTATTGTCTGTGAAATTAATTATCTGGTTATTTTGTGCAATGCTCTCCTAATTCATATCAGATTTATCTGTAAAATAAGTTATATATGAATCATTCCATGGGTGTCGGTGATAGGGGTGAGGTTTGTATTCCTTATAAGTTCTCATTTAAAGTAAATACATTCAAACCGCTTGATTGTGGAAAAATATCTGGATACCCCCATCGATCCCTATGGGAATCGACTCAAACTACATATGTTTCATGGGTATGGCAATACCTCACAAACAACATCTTGACATGTTTTCCAAAATGATGCATTAGTACTTGAATAAGTTTATGACGATATTTTTATAAGGTTATTTGTGTAGACACTAGAAGGAGATGCTACAAAGTAGTTTAATTCTTTATGTTAGGTTGTCTTTTTTTCATGGATGGAGATGGTAATGGTTTTGGAAATCATTTAAGTGATGAACATATCTCCCTTTCCTCAGTAAGCATGATGGAAATTCCATGTTGTCGATGATTGGAATGAGGTTCAAATTTCTTAAAGAAGAAATAATTTACACTCCAAAATATGTCTCAAGTGTTAAGAAAATGATTGAAGAATGTGTTGAGCAAAATGATTAGATTAGTTATGCTTGTGTCTGGTGTGAAAAATGTTTTATGCCATATGCCCCTTGTGTTGTGGAAAATATGCTTAATGTTGAAAAATCAAACCGAATATGAAGGAAGAAATGTGCCACATGGTTCCATAAACCAAATTAGTGGGGTGTCTTCTACTAACCTCCTACGTACAAAAACAACTTGATGAGTTTTGGAATTTTTTTCTCTAGAGTATGCCAGTTTTGATAAAAGATTTTTATAGAGTGGTTTTGGACACAAGATATACTTCATCTGTTCATGATTTTATTCTTCTAAAATATGAAATGATTGCTAAGTATGAAGGAGGTGTTCCCTTAGTAGAAGACATATGCCTTTTGTTTTACGCAATAGTGGAATAAGAGAATTAGTTTCAAGTACAATGTAAATTTTCAGATGAATTTGCAAAACTGGATGTGGAGGATTTGATCCTCAGTATGCTCCTAAACTGGTATAGTGGTCTTGGATAAAGAGGAACATCACTTTGGTGATAATTGTATTAGAAATGTTGTATCAATTGATAAAAAGATAGAGAAGATGATGTGGTTCTATTTCTAGGAGGTGTTTGTGCTGGATTTACTATGGAACTAGGCTTGGGTGTTTGTGATCCCTGTTTTCTAATTAGGTATCCAAACATACCTTGCTTCCCAAGCCTTTGGAGATGTAGGGGTTACTCCACTTTATGATTATGAGATACTAGTAAAAGATAATTATTTCCTTTTGAGGAATCATACTAAGGTATGTATGGGGATTGATGTTGGTCCCTTTCCTGCTAAATGAGATATGTAAAGAATAGATGATCTACCTTCGAAAATGGATATAACAAATACAGGGAAAAAATGGGCAAATAGAGTTATGTCTTATTTCCTATATTGAGTTTGAAAGGGAATGGATGAAGAGTGATTTAGTTGCTCGTAAAAGGGAGAAATTCATCGACATCTTGAGGAACACATGCAGGTCCTAAGATTGTTATACCATATGGTGTGTTGTGAAATAGGAAGTATTTGTGAATGGACTATACCTTATGAGTAAGATGAATTCATGAATTTGAATGATGGTATATGTAAGCTATGAAAAATCACAGTGAATGAAAGACAAACAATAAACTTGTAAACCTTCTAGTAACCTTCCAATACAAACCTCAGTAGGAGAGATTTTGAAGTTGTATAACCTTTGCAAGTGATTGATTTGTGGATGCTCTTGAATGACCTCCAAAGATGAGTGCAATTTCTACAAACATAGTAGTTGGAAAGCTTCTAATACAAATTGACAGAGTTTATTTAAAAATAATTTAGGAGGATTTGGGATAAGACAAACTTGCAATTGATAGAAGAATAAACAGTTAGAAATTAGTTGAACATAGTTGAATGCACATGGTAAAATAACATCGAGGAAGTCATGCAGTAGTGTTGGGGTATTTAGGAGCAATAAATGAATTAAATGCAAAAGATGCATTCAGAAAGGTGGTTGTACGTGCAATGCAATTTCTCCCACCTTTCTAGAATTCTAGATGTGTAGTTAACTAGGATGAGGATGTGGAGTCCAACTAGTTGTTAATCGAAATAGGTGGAATTAAATAAATGGATTTAATTAGTATTTAATTGTGAGGAGATAATTAACCATTTAAATAAATAAATGTTTAAATTGTATTAGCTAGAAGGTGTTAGGAATTAATTTAATTAATTCCAAGAGAATGGTATAATTAAATTAATTTAATTGTGAGGAGATAATTAACCATTTAAATAAATAAATGTTTAATTATATTAGCTAGAGAGGGTGTAGGAATTAATTTAATTAATTCCAAAGACATGTTATAATTAAATTATTTAATTCCAATGGGTAGGAATATAGCTTAGGTAATAGAATTAATTTTAATTAATTCTAAAGGGGAATATTTGAATGATGAAATTAATTTAATTAATTCCAAAGGGGTGTACTGTGGTGAGATAGAATTAATTTAATTAATTATAATTGGATAGAAGTGGGATAGAAATATGTATGTATTTTTAGGGTGTCTACAAAGTATGATCCTATTTCTTCAAGGTGAGATGGCTTTAGGTAATCACAATTAGTTGATGATTGGGGTTTCATTTGTAGTAATTTGGATCATTATCCTTTAAATATGGCATGTTAATTTGTGTATCCTGGAAGGGACAAATGCATTATTTATGGGATATTGGTAGATTCTAATGGAAATGTTTGGGTCCTTTAGAACCTAATGTTTTCCTATATAGTGTATAGTTGTAAGTTTTGTCCTTTCTTATTCCTTTTTGGGTTGCGCTGGTTGTTGTTTTTTGCTCTCATGGTGGTGATTTGCAGTTTTGATCATCTTTTAATTTAATTTCCTAATGGATAACCATCTGATCTTTGTGTTTTAGTAGTGTTTCTAGTTTTCTTTAGACACTTGTTGCGGTAGTCCATCCCCGAGCTAGAGTTGATGTTGGTACACATTTGTTTCCATCCTATTTTCAATGTTATTCTACCTTTTGAATATTTTTCAGAAGACATATCGATGAGGGTTCTATTTGGGGAGTATTTCTCGTTCCCATTGGTATGCTAAAATCATATGGATAAGTATGAAAATGGTCATGTTGTTATTATAAAGGCTTATGAGGATTTCACATAACCAAATGAATGGGACAGACTATACCTTAATGCAAAATTGTAATTTTGGGATTTTGGGATTCTATGCTAAAGATAAGTATTGTGCGAGATAAGAGGGTATTTTCTAAAGGTCCGAGGACTGGTCCTTTTCAAAATCCAATTCAGATTTTCAGACTTGTATTAATGATCAACTAAGTGTGATATTGGGGATAAGTCAACCGGATCCTTCCTTCACTTAGGTGAGTTCACCCATTCACACAAAACAATTCCTCCTCTTTCATATGTGTTGATGTGAAAGCATTTGGTCAAGGGCCTTTGAAATTGATGTCACATCACTAATTTGGGCATTAAGGAGGGTATGCATCTTCTAGGATGAAAATCCCCGTAGTCCAACCACATAATAGATATATTGCAGTATCAAAATCTAATTCCACAAGACACTCCTTTATTCTAATCATGCAAAAATCTAAGGATGGATCTTCACTTTTGGTTCCTATGTTGGGGTCGAAAGAGGGAGCTCTATTTCTAGTAGGGAGGGGGAGTAATATAGCTTCAACATATGTCAATGGTCGCCGTCATGAACACATGGGTAATGGTGAGACCGGTGATTCCTCAAGGACTATGGGTTTAAATGGAACTCTAGGCAGACCAAGTGGAAGTGCAAGGTTTGAAAAATTGGGAAGGAAGGACACATCTCAACCAAACGGTTAAAGAAAGATAACACCGAGGATACCTATTGAGGGAAATATTAGGAATTGGCTCTAACATTCATGCACTAAAAATCAATGAATTAGGGCCTCATTCATCCCTGAGAGTTGGAAAAATTGGCCCATGTGGGCCAATTCCTCTCCCGAAGGACTTGCACTCAAAGAAGACAAGGCCATTACTAAGAGCACTGATATGGAATGGAACAATAGGAAGGGAAATGGAGCTGAGATTATAATAGAAGGCTCTATAAAATAATGGTGATGAATGGGAAGGATGGTAGACTATTTAAATAGGCATGGTGCTTATGTTGATGTGGCCAAAGACATCATTTCACTATTAATACCATATCCCATTCTGATTGACAGGTACGTGGGAAATTTTAAATGAAGATCAACTATTTATGAGGAACGTGTCACCGAGAAAAAGATTAAAATCCCAAACATTTTAAGACTATCTTGTCACATTAAGATTTATGTCCACATCATACTTATACACATGTGGAAATTCTAAATATTAAATGTGACATGACCTGGAAAACATTTGGTTGCATCATGATGACATATGAAGGACACAATGCCGGTTGGCAAAATATGTGTCCATTTGTGAGTAGTCATTTGCATTTCTTTGTATGGCTCCAAGTAATGATAGTTTGTTTGAATATCTAAGGAGTATTTTCCAAAACCATAAGATGATAAGTATTTATATATAAGAAGAAAGGAGGGTTTTTAGAGAGGAGGTGTGTGTTCTTAAGAGGACTTCTTGGCAACAAGGAGAAGAAGGGTGGGAATCACTTCGGGGAAAAATTGGAGGAATTTATAGATGCATTGCCAACCATTTAGATGACACAATATTGTGATGAAGGTTTTTTCTATATAACTCATTTATCGGGAATCTATGTCAAGATGATCATGTGATGTGTACAAATACTAACTAGATTTGAGAGCATGAAAATATGTCTCACTTGGTAAATTCATCGATTTGTTATTTTTTATTTTTTCTTGTTTTGAAATGACGTTGAGAAGGAACTGATATGTGTCTTTTGTTATGATTTTGTGTAAAACATAGTTGTATTCCAATATTGAAAATATCGTGTAACTACTTAGCTCTTGTCTAGGAATGGTGTGAGCATTTGAGGTTTTTTGGGGGTACCTGAAAGCATAATTTCTGAAGCCTATAAAAATATCCTTGCAAAATGAGTAGGATTTGGGGGTACGATTTGTAAATCTTAGGGGTCCTTTGATACAAACTATTCAGCTTTTGTACTAAGTTGGATTGTTAGGAATTTAGAGGTTGGTTTACCCGAGCTTTCCTTTGAACTAGTCTCCTACAAAAGGCCCATTCATTTCTTCACTTGTATTCATGTAATAATGGGGACATATGATAGTTGAAAATTTGTTTCTATATTTCCCTCGGTTACCCTTGAAATATTTTCCCTCTTCCCATTTTTCAATTGAAGTTCCTCTTATCCCTACTAAAAATATGAATAAAATTTGGCAAACATATCAACACACCGTATGGATATCGATTGTCTATTCCCACTTTACAAGATCCACCCTAGAGAACACATGTTCGATGCATATACCTTATGTGTTCTCACCCCCAATCCAAGATCCCCATCATCAATTTGCAAACAACTTGTGTGAACCCTTGGGATCAATGTGTGGGTTGGGCTAACACTCCTTTAGTGGTCCATATCATGGCTTTGGGTGCTTTTGGGATCAAGAGAGCATTGAATTCAAAAATTTCCATGACCTTGATAGTCTACTCTAATGGATCTGGGATTTGATTCCTAAATATGGACCTACCCCGTGCTCCTCGACTAAATCTTAGGTCCTCTCACCCCGACTCGAGGTAGAGTCAAAAGTGGTAGGGATATCAACCATACCCTTTGTTTGGGTACCTCCTTTCACTCCCTTAGGAAGGGTTTACGGGTGAGTAGAGGAGGACCCCACCCCCGTGATACTGCATAATGTTTCACATGGGTATGACTTTGTTTCCCCGTCTCTCTTTTTGTAGCCTATATTTTATCAAAATATAGTCTAGATTTTATCACTAACATCCCAAGGTGCACTTTGACACATCACTCAACTAGAGATGAGCGCTCACTCGGCGCACAAGGGTACCAGTTCCTCTTTTATGTCGCTTGTTCCAAGAATTAGCATGATTATACAACTATTCCATATCCATAACAAATACTCAATTATATTACATAACATAAACCAGATCTAGATCTCAATCATAAACAAGATTAACTCATACTAGAATCAAGATTAACTTTACCATGCAAGAAGTAGTAATAGATGTGTCAAAAATCAATATTCAGCCAAAAATACCCATTATATTAATTTTTGTAAAACACAAAGACTTTCATACATACAAAATATTGTCACCATATTCATGCACGCCCATAAACCAACACCATAAGTATATTCCAAACCAACCTATGTAGGTCATACATATATATAGGGTGGGTACTTACCCTTCAATGCCCATGCATCCTAAAGATAGACTACATGTTAAGAATATCCATGGGCCCTTACATGATAAACACAAAAGCATACAAGATTACTAATAATAGAACTGTCATCTAATGGTATTAATAGCCTCAAAACTATGCATTTCGATTAGTCTTCTACTCTCCTACAATAACCTATGTGTTATGTAAGTCTCCATACAAAACTTACTCTTCACTCCATGTCCAAAATTAGCCTCATACTACAAAATGGATAAGTTTTGACTTCTTGATTTCCTAGGCATGCCATGTTCCACTATATTTCCACGTGAATCCATGCACCTTATGCCCACACACCCAATCCTTATGTGCTTTTCATACTTAGGTTGTATTCTAACAACCCAACATGAACCCACACTCATTTCATTTCCATCCTCGTAAATGGATAATCCTCGATCCATCACTTCATGAATCAAGAGTAAGGAATGAAATATTAATCGTAAAAAAGAATAAAAATACTTGCGCCTTCTATACTTCTATAAATAGAATTAACTCGGATATTTTTCTTTGATTTCGCTCTAATTCATTACACTCACTCAATGCTTTATTTGTTTTATCTCGGGATGTCTTCCAATAATCCCTCCATCTCATATAATTTCATGTTCTCCCATTCGCTTTGTAATACTCGAGAAAATTGGCCATGTTGGAGACCATCCCTTCTATAAAATCCATCTTCCATGTGACGAGTTTCCAAATCTCCTTAATTCTTTTTATGAGGGATTTGGGTGGTCAAAAGACGTCACATTTTTCTTCTACCAATCTTAGCCTCTCTTCATGCCCAAGTGCTTCATTCTTAGCTGCCTTAAAAACTTCATTTTCTTCATCCATATTAATTTTTTTATTATTACATTTGGGGTCACACATATATTCAATGCCATTTCGTATTTCTTTAGTTCATCCTATAAAGTCTATATAATGGATTCATAACTCGTGATCTTTTATGCAACCACAACTTTGGCCTTCTCCACTTGAGTTACAACATCTTTCGGTCTAGGCATGCATACTGATTCTTGTCTAACACTAGATGAGCTAATGTTTGTAAATAAATTAGAGAAGAGGGGAATTATTCAACCACCTTTTCTTCATATTGTGGTCTTTCTTTTAAAATATTTGTTCAATCTATTTCACCATCCAAGAAATTTATGCACTTTTTCCTCGATTTTTATTTCTCCTCTTTCAAGATCTTGATGTCAATATTATTATCTTTTTATCCTCTAATAAAGTCTAAATAGTCATCGTTTTATCAATATTTCAGCGCACAACTTCTGCAGACACCTTAGTTAGATCATTACTAACCATTTCATCTGATAATTGAGTTGGCTTAATGATTACATATTGAGAATGTGATGCCCTCTTCATTCTTCATGAGACATATGATTCCTAAAAAACATCAAAGTCAGCTCATCCATATGAGTTTGTATAGTCCATGATAATTGTTTGTGGGTGTGTGTGTCGCCATGTCCTGATCCATCAAGTCCCATCCATATAAATGCTCCATATGTAAAGTGTTCTATAATCTAGCATGAATTATCATGGGAACGTCTTCAACATAGCCAAGGTTTCATGTTCTTATAACCTCTTCTTCCTTGGGATAACTTGCATGCTCTCCCTCATGATATTTCACTTTGGTGCCTACATTTTTCTCCACTTCTTCTCCTTTTTCATTTTCTTTATTTCCATGTAGGGCGTATTATTACCCATGTATCTCCACTAGTGTTTCTTTCATTTCTAGATCCTCGCGCACTTCTACTGTGGAATCCTCCTCATACATAGGTTGTTCTTCACCTATCTCCTCATCTTCTCTTACTTCTAGGCTAGGTGTGGTAACATTATTATGTGTGTTCTTGTGTGAAGACTTCTCATCATCACAATACTTGATAGGCACATACCTTCGGCTTTCTTTCTTTCTTCCCGAACACTCTTCACCGGTGTCACATGCAAAGTGATGTCCCGACTAGCTATGATATCCCAAATCTAGAACTCATGCTCGTACATGTCCTACACAACACTCTTATGGTATGGCCCAATCCAAGACTATCTTCTTGTTCTTCTTCTTCCTACTCCAAGACATTTTGTAATCCTTCCGTACCAACTCTCCTTTCTGGGGCGCATGCTCGAATAGCTTCCTTATTCCCACCATTTTCTTCCCCTTTAGAGGACATGGAAAAGCTAAGTCCTCTCTTGCGATCATATTTCCATGCTTAAAATGTGGCCTTAGATAAACATAGATGTGCACAGCTCAATGTTTCCCATGTCCATAATCTTCAGTGGTTATATCAATATTGTCATTCTCCATTGTCTCTACACAAGCTTCCCTGTTTAGCCACACATTATGTTTTACACAAGATATGTATATTTTCATCTACCTTATCAACATCAAATTGAAGCTTTTGTGTGTTATGAAGCTTTTTCACTAAATCTTTAAAATAGCGCACGGTAAAGGAAAAGGGTAACTTACACCAAGTGTTCTTTTCACCCATATTCATACGTAACCTTCCCACTAAAGTGTTGGTATAATGTGAACTCATCCCGCCCATCCAACACAATCGTAAGCTCGCGTGGTATGCATCACTCCCCTTCAAATTCCATGTGCATATCTCTAAACCATTTATTTTGGCACTCCTCGTAGGTGTTCGAGATGGAACTGACATGTATACTTCAAAATTTTCTACACTAGTGACTTATTTTTGAAGGGATACTCCCAAACCTTCTTTGTTGGCCCGTCAGCACACCGATTTCATCGAATACAATTTAAAGCAAAATTACACCCCAAGTAAATTTTTCACCTTTATCATCTTGTATGTGTGCCTCCGCTACTAATATCTCTACAATATAACCAAAGTGATTTTTTAGTAGGTCTTGTTCACCATATTATGTACTATGTGTAGCCAAAAATTGGTTGATTCTCTCATCCACCTCTCCGAGGCACCTAACTTTCCATGTTTTTATAGTTTGGGGGAATTTTGTTTTGTGTGAAGGGATTTTTTCAATTTGGAGCCACATTTTTTCTAGTCTCAAGGGGAATTTTTGTTGTTTAGGGTGTTTTATACTACTTTAGGAGCTCTACAGACCATTGGAGAGGTGTTTTCCCTTCCCTGGTAGTGTAAACATTTAGTTTTGACATGGTTTTTCCCCTTGGTATGATAAAAACGACCCTTGGTATGTTGTCTTCAACTCCAATGTGCCCTAGCTAATTTGGCATTTTATTTTATCGTAATTATCTCCAATTTTGACTCTAAAGTTATTTCAAAACCTAGCATTATTTTCTTTTTTGGAAAACAAAGTCATTTGGAAAAAAAATTGCATCAGAAGGAATTAAGTGTTTAATTAAACTTGTATCTTCGCCTGACGAAGATGAAGGGTGAGGCCCTTGGCCTACAGAGGAAAATTCCCCTCATAAATTAAACCATTATGTTCTTAATTCTGTCTCGGTTCCAATGAGTAATGCATAACCCCTTTCCTCTCATTTTCAAAATTTTTAATCAATTTGCAAAATTTAAATTAAATAAGCCATTATTTATGGGAAATTGTATTTTTATAACTTTTGATCAGCTAGCTTCAGATTTGAGCGTCATTTCGGTCAAAAGTGCATATTTTCTTGTGATCTACATGATGGTTTTGTTATCCAAAATAAGCCCCTTGCTTATTTTTTGGCTAACTCCTCCTTCTCCTTTGTTGGCACTTAAATGAATTTTTGGCATGCTTCAGGGACTTAAATTTTTCTAGAAATGGCTCCATCAGATAGGAAATTCTCTCACCTTTCCAAAAAGGTAAAATTTTCCTCCTAACTCCAAGTATTTCTCAAGTTATGGCTCGGTGGAGTTTTTGGGGTAAATTTTCCCTGAGCAGCCCATGGCCAATAGAAACGTGCCATGTGGCAGCAGGTCGGGGAGCGTAGCGAAGTTGGGAAATTTTCCAAAGTGGGCAAAGAGTGCAAAGGGGAAATTTTGGCCCGCAGCCCGCCGAGCATCTAGGGGCCACCACGTGTCTAGTGGCGGAGGGGTCGAGGCGTGGGGTGATTTTGGAAATATTTCTAGAGTGGTCAAAAAGTACCCAGGTGAAAATTCAAAGCACATCCCCGCCGACCAATGAGGATGTACCATGTGGCAATGGGGCAGCGGAGTGTGGGGGTGTTTGGGGAATTTTTCCTAAATGAAATCAAAGGAGAAAGGGACAGGTTTAGCCCGCGCTCCCATTAACTGGGCCAACAGGCTAGCACATTTCCCGAGTGGTAGATGTGCAGAGGTTTTTGGAAAATTTTCCCAAATTCAAAAAGGGAAAATTTTAAAGTTTCAGCCCGCCAATCCATTTTTGCCCTATTTTTTCCCTAAATCTTCAAAGGGGCATAACTTTTGATCTAGAGCTCAGATTTTTGCGTTTTAGTGTCATTGGAAAGTCAGGTGAAATTTTCTACATGATGCGGGTTCAATTTTGTATTTTGATGGATATTTGTGGGATAAAAATAGGAAAATGTCTATGGCATGCAAAAAACATAGAAAATGACTCCAACCACCAAAATTAATGAAGTATGGACCTTTGTTTTGCTCGTAAGGAAATGCACTTTGACGTATGGGATTTTTTGTGGAAAATCATCATTGTTTAGGCCCATTGATGAATCTTGTCGGTGGTTGAAGTCCCAAATCGATTTTCCCACGTTTTTTTACCTTTTCTTCCATTTTGCTCATGATTAAAAGCTAGTTTTGGCTCATTTGTAAAAGGTTGGATGTTCTTGCTTCTACAAGCTCTTCATTTCTCCTTAGCAGTTCATTTGAAGGAGTTTCGAACCTCCCATGGAGATTGTAACACGTTTTTTCCTTCTTTGTTATTTGCAATGTATTGTATCAATTTTGGAACTGACAATACATGCTCTGTGATTGATTTTCCAATCCTCTCTTGCATTGGTTTGTTTCCTTCTGATCTTTCTTTGTATTTTGGAAAATTTGTGCATGTTTTGTTGCTGCATCCTCATGATATGTGTCTATTTTTGTAAAGCAAGGAGTTTAGCACTCCTTTGGTGTATCACCTTTCCATTTTTGCTTAGTTTTGTTTCCATTTCCTTGTTTCTCTCAACCCTATCTCCTTGGTAGTTTTAGAGTAGGAATTTTGAATCAAAACCTCTGTAGAGATTGCATGCATACACCTAAATAGAGGAGTAAGAACCACCTTCAACTGAGAGTTTTCTCACTCAGTAAGGTCCCAAACCTTGAAAAACTCAATGTTGTGCATTCACACCGATGAGTTTTCCTTAGAAAAGAAACATCTATAACTCATTTGGGGTGCTATGAATTTACACTAATAGGTTTCATTTATTTTTATAAATGCACTACTTTATAAAGTGCCACATTTTGGGGAGGTTCTTACAAAACTCACTAGGGACTTGTACTTTTCACATTAATTTATAAATTTCCATCCGGGATAAGTTTGGGGGTTTATCTCGTATGGGAGTTTAAATTTCACCGTTCTATTGTTATGCTTGACTTTGGGGACTTTCTCTGCTTGAAGGAAGGCATTATCGATCATTACACTATACATGATTTATTGCCCTACCTCCATGGTCTTGTTTCTCACCTCTACAGAAGTATGAGTGGTTTAACCACAACGATGAGGTCTATGCCCTTCTTGGTATTAATTTTTCTAGGGATACATTACATTTTTCGGAGCAAACTTAGTGCCTTTTCACTTCCGACCATTATCTAACAATTGTATCGTAACCTTGATTCACCATCTAAGAGCGATGCTTCCCGAACCACTCTAATGCCTCCATAGATTATCCCACTTCTCACATCCATTTCATTGTTGAGTGTTCCTTTACATCTATTGCTAATCACGAGTCCCATGTTGACCATTCACTAGAGCATCTTGATATTGAGCACACTCTCCCTATTTTTTCCTCCACATATTTTATTGTCATTCATGTTCATGCTTCCATTCACTCTCTACAACAATGTTCTATTAGAGAACCTTCCTCTGAGATAGATGTGACCATTGCCTCTCGTGCTCCATCAGCATCTTGATTTATTATTCGATGACACTCCACATACACAGATACTACCTTTGAGTGCAATGTTTCTTCGTATTGACTTCCAAAGAGTTATTCACGTAGTCTTATCCTCCTACTTCATGTTGTGATGTTAATACATTCTTGTCAGACATTTCTCTCATTAAGAAACCCCATTGGGATGATTATCTTCCCAACATGAGTTATTCATATTTATATTCCACTTGTGTTTCATTACAATAATATGCTCTGATTGAGCCATCACACATTTTGGAGGACCCATTCATCTCTCTCATTGGGAGTTCCCACCTTAGGACATTTGTCACTTCCACTATTTTAGAGATGTTTCATGATCAACCTCTTCTTTTCGGATCCCTTTGTGATGGTTATCGGGATCCCACCATCTTCTCTCTCAATTATGTATAGTACAATAATGTTACCATTATCTTTTATACACATGTTCAGTAAGACATATACCACCTTTCATTGTAGACTAGATGCAGAGATCAAAGTACTATAGGTTTCTTCTTCCTTTGTGGAGTGGGTTGAATTTCAGTGCTCCTTTTTTGTCCTTCCCAAGGGTAGGAACATTGTTTGGTGTAGGTGGATTCTCTTCAGTCTTTATGCAGAAGACCACATCATCGAAAATTTTCTTAGAGGACCTTCTTGTCGTCACTTATTTCTCTCTCTAATCTCAAGGAGTATTTTTGTATGTGGGTACCTCATTAGGATGAGCTACAGAGACCCACTACTTCTTCTTCTTGAGTTTCTCTTAAGTGAGTTTCATGTCTCTCTTTTAGGGGGAGTTTTTTCCACTGGTTTTCTCCCTTTCTCCACTTTATGAGAGATATTCATTTGTATGTTGGTGATTAACTAAAAATAGACTAAGTAGTGTGTGGATAGTTAATCTAAGCTATGAACAGTTGTAATAAAGTAAATAAATGTAAGAAATAAGAATGTAAATGAATTAAACAACTATACAAAAGGAAATACTAACCCTAATGTGTAAAAAGGATGAGGAAATAACTCAAATGAATAACAAATGCTTGTTAGAGAGTGTCATACTGTGACTTGAAAAATTAGGAGTAGGAAAACTCGCAGAATTCGTGAAAAGAATGGATATGAAGGATCTATCTAGACTAGAGCACCTGGAGGAGGAATGGGGCACCAAAGTGGGAAATTTGGTCTGTAAGATAACAAAAACAAGCATCAAACCCTAAAAATGCATATAAAGCGGTCGAATTACCTCAACTACCAAAATGGTGGAATTACTAACTAAGTGTTATACTACATCTCCGATTTAATGTAGTTCTATGTGCAAGTGTGTTTTAGCATGGCCTAGGTTTCTCTTGTGTCACCACACAATGTGAAGTAGTGTGCAATAACTATGTGTATAACATATAATAAATTGTGTGCATGGAATAGAATAGAATCCCTCCCTTTATGAAGTGTGATGTAGATATCCCGGCCTTGTGCCTTGATGATAGAGCTATGTGGATGCAAGTGATCTTCAATGTAATGGATGATGCAACTCTAGATGGAGTGATAGTAGTAAGTGATGTTAGGTCACTCATTATGGTCTCATAAATTTATATTTGTAGGGTTCTCTTGATCTAGTTTCATAATTAACCCCGAAAAAGGTTGACCACAAGAAATATAAAGATGTAAAATGGATAGAAATATCCTAAAAAGTGGAGGGAAAGTGTCAAAGGGACTAGGGTTCCCATGAGCACCCTTGTACTTAGCCCAGGTGCCCCAATTGTGGCTAAAACAATGGTAAATGACCGAAATAAATCGGGCATGTATATGAAAAGGGCTGGTAATGATGAAATAAAATAAAATAATATGGCCAAAAGACAGGGTTAATTATTACTTTATTCACTCAAGAACCTTCTAAATAGTAGTATGAAACTCGGAATAAATAAATTTCTAAAGTACATGATTTTGTGACTACATTTTCCCCACTTTATGTTGGTGAGCTGAAATATCAAGAACATAAAGTAGATAGATATGTGTACCTGATTTCCATAAAGAGTGTAGTATACATGCGCCGAAGGACTAGACAAAGCGTGAAATGACAAAAATATGGAGTGTGGAAACTAAAGTTGAAAAATGTACAAAGAAAAACTCGACGAGATTGAACTTAGAGTGGAACGTGTGTGTAGCTGATTTGGTGTGTAATGTACCTACATGGTTAGGAAAGTGTGTGGTGTCATGAAGATTTTTTTGTTGATGTTGTTGTATTTATTTCCCTAATTTGACTACTTGTTTCTCATACAAATTAGACCTGCAAGGAGAAAATGATCAAGTAGTCAAACATGTATGTATGTGTAAAAACGAAATGTAAAAGACACATGTATATGTAAAATACACAAATGTAAATGGAAAATTTAAATGTGTAAATGTAAATGGAACATGTGCACCTGATCCATGTCGAGAAAGAGTGTAGAAGGATATCCTGTATTGTAAGTTTTTTTGGGCAATCTCACGCTACCCTAGCCAAATAAGTTAGGGACAAAATGCTCATGTCCTCTAAGATCTAACTAATTACCTAAATATATGTAAAGGGATATCTATATCATCTTGGTTTTTTGGGTGATCCAATGCCACTAGCCAAAGTAGTGTAGGGAGGCACACCCACTGTAACCTCCAATCCTCAGAATCGCTATTTACCCAAAATGTTAAAAACACCATTTTTGTAAAATTTATTGTTTTTGGGGTTTGTATACAGTGTCCGAACCCACTCGTTGTATATAACTAAACCAAAATGGTGTAGAATCTATATATGTAAAAACCCCAAATGATGCCTCCTCTTTGGGGGCACATGTGACGTCACTGAAAGGAGAATGCATCCCCAAAAGAGGACCAACCGCATGTACTCTATAACTCTACCCTATAGGGGAAGGGAATGCACTTGGTAGAAACAAGGGCACACACAAACAAGGATGGATATTCAAAGATAAGTGTAAGTAAGATGATGCATGTATGTAAAATACAAAGTGTAATCTATGCAAACAATGTAAAACTACCATATTATAAACATGCAAGAAGAAAATTAAGATACACAAATTGAGTCACAAATGAGATATCACTCATGATGTTACAAGAAATACAAGGCCATAATGACCACAAACAACAAACAAGTGTGCACACCAAACATAGGTAAAGGCCTATATACAAGAAACACACAATGAAAAACAAGCAAAAGAAGTAGTCATGGAAACATATAATCATGTAAAACAAGTGGTGCACATGGAACACTTGTTAGCGAGTTATAAAAATAACCAATATGTCAAAGTATGAATAACAAAGTGATATAAAGTTCTAAGTACAAAATGAAATAATAACACTTGAAAGACATGAATGCAGATGCCCCCAGCGTGACTAGTGTAGGAAGGGTAGAAGGTGACCATCCATGTTGCATGTAAAATATTTGTATATGTGATCACAAGTAGAAAAAGGTGTGAATGCGCATGTCTAGTTGGTATAGATAATGACATAGAAGAAATCCATCTAAGATGTGTAGTAAAGTGATCATGTAAAATAATAGTAAATGAGTAAATACCCCAAGACAATGCAATATGTTATGGATGGATGGAATGGAATGCAATATGGAATAATATGAGCCATGTGCCACCTAATTGAATGGAAGTGTATGAAATGAGGTTAATTTTTCCCCTCAACAGTCAAGAATGAACCGTAAACAAGAGTGTTTCATCGAGAAATGGTAAAAGTGTATGTTGTGTCTAGTGCGTTGTGATGAATGTGTAAGTGTAGTGATGAGATGCAACCTAGAAATGAAGTCTATGTGAACCTTATAGCAAAATTTTATATCATGAATAGATGAACGTATAAGTGATGATTTATCCTAAGCGTATATCACTATAATATGAATATATGAGTGATGATTTATCCCTAAGCATATATCACTACAAGATGAAATGATGGAGTGGTGATGTAGTCTAAGGTGTATACAACTACGAAATGATAGAATGGGTGATGATTTTTCCTAAATTGTATGTCACTAGTATAGTATTGGTGCATGTTTAATGAGTGTAAGTTCCATTTGATTTGTAAACCCTTGGTAGTTGAGTATGAACCGAGGAATTAAATTCCATATATATCACCGCAAAGTAGAGATAAAACAGATAATAGGTAAAGTACGTAAGAGGTGTACTGTGATATTTGAAGATGGGTTGTGCACACATAGAATGTTGACTAAGATGATTATAGAGAGCTTACCTTTGGCTAGGAGGAATGACCTGTATAAGAAACACAACAAGACCACCAAATGATATTAAATAACAAATGACAGAGAACTACCTAGCAAAGGCTAGATCCGGAAGCATGATGCTTCCTTGAATGGCTATCAATCCCCTATTTATAACAACTTAATGTAAGAAGAAATTGTAAATGAATGATTCCTACTGTAGTTGATAAGATTTAGGTATCTCCTATAACATACAATAAGTAAATTTAATCTAACATGAAAAGTTATGATTAAATCTAGATGGCTAGTATGCTTGAATGATTCCTACTATAGTTGATAAGATTTAGGTATCTCCTATAACATACAATAAGTAAATTTAATCTAACAAGAAAAGTTACGATTAAATCTAGATGGCTAATAGGTTGGTTTGGGTCTACAGGTATAATAGAGGTTGTAGGTGAGGTCTGGGAAAAGTTGGGTAAGATTCTGGGTTGTTTGGAGGAAGTTATAAGCTTGTTGGTTTAGAATATATTACTAGTATCGATACCTGACACCGGTCAATGACCGATTTTGGCTATTGGGTAATGGAATGATGTCGGTAGGGTGACCGTGTTGGTAGGGGAAATTTGGAAATAATATTAAAAATGGGGTTTTGGAGCACTCTTTGTGATTACACAGAGAGTGAGGGGAGTTTAGGTGATGTTTTGGGATTTCTATAAGGACTCAGAGGTAGAAATATAGAGGTTTGGGCAAGGTATGATGGGTAAATGGGAAGATAGTTAGATAGAGGTGGTACGAGAGAGATCTAGGTGAGGTAGAATATGGAATGAAACAAATAGCTAATAAAATAACTAATCTACTAAAAATGAAAAAGAAGGAATAATACTTACTTGTGGAATGTAGGTAATAAGGCATAAGGGTGATGGTTGTGAAGAAAGGTGGTCCCGAATGAATGGAGTAGCAACTAGAAGGTGTGGTGCTGCCCAAGAGTGTACTTTGAGCTCTAGATAAATCGTGGATGGTTGGTATGGTCTCTGAATGTAGTGAGGATCTTTGGAGTGTCAAAAACTCGTGAATCGAGAATTCTAGGTCGCAAAATCCAAATGAAAAATTCAACTCAATACATGAGTTAATATTTTCTTTTAACCTAAACGATGATGGTTCGATGAATCGAATCTGGTTGAGGAATAACCAAGATCGGTTAAGGAGAATTGGTCTAAATTTCTAAAAATAGGGTTTTTCTTCCAAATTTGGCATGGTCTTTAGTTTAGTCTAGGTCTGGATTGTTGAATGACATAAATTATAGCATAGAATTAGCTAGAGGATTAATATTTCATGAATAGTTAGGGTTGGAAAGAGTCCCGAGTTGGTTAGGATAAGTCAGTGAATTGGTCTAATTTCATTAATAGGCTAGGAATAGGTCCTTAGATGAGATGGAAATTAACTTAATTAAGATATTTAAATTAATTTTGGGGTAAGGTGGGGATTAATTTAATTATGGGTAGTTAAATTAATTAAAATGTGTGTGAATGGGCATTGTGATGGGTTAGTATTGAATTAATTAATCAAGGGAGTTTAGAGGATCGTGAAATAATTTAGGTGTCTACATTTTCCCCTTTTTATCACGTAGCTTATATTAATAAGTGATGATGAAACAAATAGGAGGTGGTTGCCCCAATTAAGGGTAGAGATGAGGTTCTCCCAAGTATGGGTGGAGATGATCCCCCATAAAATCAAGAACTGATGAAGTGAGAATCTAAGTTGGTTTCCATGGGTTTGATAAGGTAATAGGTGATGAAGTGGTTTTTTTTTGAAACATAATGTTCTCATGTTTACTTAAAGTATAGAATACTTTATGTATACTATACTACCGATATTCCATGACTCGGTTCAACCTACCCTATTCTACTACGGGTACCTACCCTATTCCTGAGTGATCTATTTAAAGAACCTATCTGAATATTTGTTACCAATATTCATCTGACATCACGTTGCTTTAAACTAGGTGACATAGGACAACACAACCAACAACTTGTGATACTTTGGCCAAATATTTTCAACATACTATTCATGTTACTATTCCTAGATGGCATACTCATCATTCTAGAATACGTCCTTCACCTCACTCTTCTGTTATCTAGAATGGTCTTTACTGACTACCATCAGTCCACTTGCCCAAGGTTCGACCCTAGCCCTGTTAGTTTAGCAACATAATTTGTTATAGGAAGATGCTCACGATGACTTAGGGTATATGGGCATACTCGGCTGACCTAAGTCATCCGAATGTGCCAAGGTACCCTAAGTCATAGAAAGCTACTACCTATCCCGAACATGCTACTAACTTGACCTAGAGAGAAACTAAGTTCAAGTCCAGATGTGTGTAGATCTAGATGAACAAATACGGAAGGGTGTTTCCACATGTCAACTACAACATTATATCCTTGAGAAGTCCAGGACTCCTCGAGGGTACAATCCTACAGTTGGCGTGTGCCAACATCCGTTAGAACTAAATCATCAAGATGTACATACCCCTTAGTGGTTATTAATCATAATTAAATTGGATTAAGATTCAGATTACAACAACCATGCCTAACCCTAATTCCAATATTCCTTAAGTTCTTTATCCAACACTATCCTGATTAGATATAGAGAACTTCATTAATTCATGTTTGCATTTGTTATTAGTTATCGTGGCATAACAAGCAGTTATCCCAAAAATAGGTCAACAAACATCAAACATTTAATCCTTAACGCAACCTAGCTGTCCAAATCAAGTGTGTCATTCACTTAGATTCAACTAGTGTTTACTTTAAAAATGAAGTATAACGATTAAAGATCATACCACTATTCCTTTTACCTTTCATTCCATGAGAGAGGAAGATTCTTCCTCTTCATGGTTAGATGTTAGGTTTAACATAACCTTTTTATCGTTCATTACTTATATAGTTTAATTGTATGTCCAAAGCATATTTCATTATTAAACTATAGTTGTGTAATTAGAGAATGACATCCTTACAATTTAACAAGTTCATTAATATAAGGGAGATTATACTATCTCCTTAATCCAACTCATTATCTTATATCAGCAATAGTATAAACAGATATAAAGAATACCACAAAGATATCACTATTATCTCCATCATACAAGTACAAAAGTATTCACATCACAAATTGTAGTCCAACACAAAACCTTTCAATTCATGATTTTAAATATACATTTACAAGACTATGCAATTCAGACATTCTGCATGTCAATCATAATTAAGATCTTAAAAGAACATCACTTTTCTTTTTCATTACAACTCAAGAATGATTCAAAACTCTTTACATAAGATCCAAATTAAATAAGCCAATACATCATGAAATTTCTTGCCTTCTTTTATCACTTATGATGTCCATCTACAAAAATTGCTAGCACGGGTCAATTCAATGAACTGAGCATGATAAGCACTAAGCATTAAAGTGAAGTGCATTCCACTAATTGTTCCATTAAAACAACTCGCTTTAATGAAACAATTAATATATCATAAAAATAATCATAAGTAATAACATCCAGAAAAGAAGTACAATTAAAGAGTCTGAATTCACTTTTAAGAAAAGAGCATAATATAATCTACAACACCTACATTTATATCATATGGTTTAATTGATCCTATCAATTACTTTAAAACAATCAACAAGTCTTGTCATCCAATTGTTTCATAATTCCATAAGAATAGAAATACACATTTATCTTTTCTAAGCAACAAAAGAAGTTAATTTCAGCCTAGCTCATATTAGGATGATTCATCCTACAACTTAAGCAAAGAAGAAGAATCAATACATACTACTTCTTACACACTTCATCATCTGAAAGATAGAAATAGGTTTAGAACTCACCTAACTGCTTCAGTTCAAGGATATCAATATAAGGATTCTATAAATAAGAGACAACATCTAAACAAGAATCCCAAATCCATCCAAGAAGGGTTCATAATAAAAAAGAGTGCAAAAAGAGACAACCCTCCAATATCAATCCAAATGGAGTGTGACTCAATCAAGAAAAATAATCAGTCTATGTATGTTATTATTTTCTTTCCAACATACCGATTCAGTTAATTTCTTTCCACTTCATAACAACCAATGACTTATACAAAGTAGACCAAACAATCCACAAGAAGTTTCCATCTCAGAAGAGAATCAAATTCAGAGAAGCTCAGTCAATGAACTTATCCAAACAATAGAAAAAGATCTCAAATAGAAAAGGACCCAATCCATAATTCATTTCATTTATACTATGAAATGAATTCTCATTTCTATTTCAAAATTAGAATTCCTTAACTGGTTTCCAAAAGAGAACATAAAACCGAACACACAGTTAAAGAAAGCACACTTCAAACTTTCCATTACAAATCTTACAAACTGGTTTACCTATTCCATTCATCAAACACAAGTTCAAATTTAGTTCACAGAATGAATTACATAGTACAGTCCCTAAAACAATATATTGTCCCCAAGAGATCATGTTCATTTCTCTTTTCAAAACCCGGAGATTCATTCAATGAACCCAACAAGGAATAGAAATCTGCAAATAGTGTAAGATATATAGGGTTCAATACAACTTACGACACAAAGACAAAAATCCCATTACAAGGCTTCAACAACATAATGCAACAGAATAAGTAGTTCATGATCCCAAATAAGAACATTAATTCAAAGCATTCTGAATAGTGATATTGTATCCTTCCATACAAAATTTAGTATAATAGGTTTAAATTCAACTTCTAATAAAACCCAAGAATCAAATAATAGATCAGAAGAGAGTAAGAAACCCCAACGATGTTTAAGTCAAGATATGTTCCAATCTTACTTCCAACTCAACTAAAATAGAATCACAACCAGGACTCTCAAGTTCTAGCTAAAAAGATTAAGATAGGGAAAGTATTTGTTTCAACATCTAAAACAAGAAGGAGAGTAAATATTGCATTTCCATAAGTCTCCAAAATTGTTACGACTGTTCCAAACGAACTACAAAAATCAATCAAACCCACAACAAGACATTGTTACAGACCATTAATCCTATGAACAAAATAGTCAAACTTCATCAGGACATGGGTTCACTCAGGGAAGAGAAGAATATGATACACTTCGTATTCACATGCCCTATCATGAGTTCAAAGAAGGTGGTATAGTCTAAAGACAAGTACCACAATCGGTCCAACAAGAAGCTACAAGAAGAAGATCTCAAAAGAGATTACCAGGTCTACTTCAAAACAAACAAATCTCTCAAGACCCTTTCGAGCAAGATAGTCCATAATGAGTTTAAAGCTTTTCAAATCCTTAATACCCACAAAACTCTAGCTCAAAATACAAGTATAGAATCAAACACGTCGATTCCAACACAAGTTCAAACATGCACAAATGGAATACCAATAAAGTATTGAACACGAGATTCAAACAAAATTTCAGAACTTCATAAGACTATAATACTGGTTCAAACAAACACAAAGTTCAAATACGAGTTCAAGTAGTTTCAAATCCTTGAAAAAGAATAACCTTCCAGTTCAGAGTATATGTACAAAACAAAACTCATCAGTTTGACTTCAAGTTCAATCACGCAAGTACTGAACACGAGTACAACGTCGATCACGGAGCTTCAATGAAATTTCAAAAACAATACAAGCTCCAACTCAACTCAGAATAACACGAAGTTTAATTACAAGCTCTTGAAAAATCAATGCTCCAATACAAGCTCAACAAAACATAAGACTACAATAGAGATTCAAACCATACAAGCAACAAATGCCAGTCCAAAACAACCAAGAAGCTCCACTGCAAATTCAAACAAAACACAGGCTCTAAAAATAGTTCAGAATAAAGCATAAGGCAACGAATGCCAGTTTAGTCAACACCAACCTCACATACAAATTTCAGAATGCAATACAGAGCTCCCAAAACAAGTTTCGCATGCATGCCACCATTAAACTAACATAGAGAAAGTTTCCTAAAAACTATCATTTCTAGCAATGGATTTGCATTCCAAAAACCACAGAGATTTCCTAAAATATGCAAGTAAATAACTGCAAAATCCAACAAACAATTATCTCATGAGAGCAGAGTTGTTTTAATGATTCATTTAGAAGAAAGCAAGAGATCTTAATGGGTAGAGCCTATCATGCCTGATAGTGCCTCTACCAATTCAAAGGAGACTTCCAACCAGCTTCCAACCCTTTTTCTTCTCCATGATAGATCAACAAACCAAAAAAAATTTTTCTTCCAATGCCTCTTATACATTCCCTTGATCAAAATAGACCAGAGAAACCAAAAATAGCCAAGAAGAAGAAGAAGTCAAACTGTGGTTCAAAGAACCAGATAGCTCCATGCAGAGAAAAATTCGTGAGGCATGCAAAACCAAACAACCTCCCAAAAATCTACCTCCCTTGTTTCCAAGATGGTTTGCACACAAAAATTAAGATCATTAATGCCATAACTCCCAATTCTCCCACTTCTCTCTCCTTGCCACCGCCTCCCAAAACTGGCGAATACCAATTCCAAATCAACATGCAATTCCATACTTAGTGAAGCCTCCACGTAAGCCCCACTAAATTTAACTAGCCCTTGCCAAAACTGGTAGTACCACCTTGCATTAATACCCAATCAAATCAAATAAAATCCATTGGAACCATCGTCATCCATAGTGTCATGCGACCATAGGCCCCTCTTTAATTAGTTTAGGCTAGATGTCCCCAAAACTTAGGTTAGTCAAAAATCATTTCCTAAATAATTTCCTTAGGTCTAAAACATTTCCATAGGTAATACCACCTTAGGTTAGATTAAATTCACAACCATTAGTATTAGGCATTAGGTTAACATAGTCTAGTATTACCATAGTAATCTCCCCTTATTCATTTAGCACTAGAGCTTAGGTTAGATTATAACCTCATTAAGTAGACGTAGCTAGGAAGTAGGTGCTCTTACCTAGTTTAGGATACCATTAGGATAGTCCTTTTGTTTTAGGATTCTGATCCCCTTCGTAGTCATGAAGCAGACTATTTTTATTTATGCCAATAATGTCCTGCAGAGGTCAATCCCAAAGACCCAAGCACAACATACAACCGAATGAAGACACAATCACTCAAGCCCAAAGAACTTGTAACATACAAGGTTCAATCTGCTATGTCTCTTCACCAATGAATGTCAATTTACCATTCAATCTGTTAAGAAGATTTAAAACATTCCTTGGATCACTGAAATTGATCCAAGGATGAGTCAGTACATGAGATAAGTTTGTAACTCTCAAAACCAGATTGCAGCTTATCAATAAGAAGTGAAAGTGATTTGATTATTTCTACTTTTGGAAAATTACGAGAGAGAAAGGTTTGATGAGAAGAATGCTAGAGAAGACTAGAGGGCTAAGTTGGTGAGCTAAAGAGGGTGATAGGAGTGGAGTTTGATAGGCCCATGAGATCGAGATGAGGGATTTTATTGGTTGAAAGCTAAGAGGGTGATTTAGTCATGGCAGAGGAAGGAGAGGGTGTTAGAGGACCTCTAGTTTAGATACCAAACATCCCATCGAGGAGACAACACCAATTAGAGGTAGGATTCGATCTCCATTTGGTGTTTTTGATAATAAAACTAACGTAAAGAAATGAAGATTTCAGCTTTTGAATTTTTATTGGAAATTTGGGAAGGGAAAATTAGGTATGGGAAGGTCAAATGTAGGGTAAGTATCTCATTAAAATGAATTAGATGCAATTTGGGGAAGTATAGGTAGGTTTTAGGTGTTTTTGTTAATTTTTGAAAAATGAAGATATGGGATTCACCCTAGGGTCGAACTAATGTAACTCGACTTCTGGTAGGGAATCAAATGATCTCAAGAGGTAATCGACATTGGTGGGGATGATTAAGGACCGGTACCAATCATGGTGATCAATGTCAATCACTATTAAAAGTGGCTAATGCTTAAAAATGGGAGTTGGGATGGTAAAAAGGTAAGAGTAAGGTGGGTAAATGTGTACTGAAATAGGTGTGGATAGGTTAGGGTCCGGGAAAAATAGATTTAGTGAGATATAGGGTTATTATATATATGAATGGGTGGTTTAAGGAAAAATAAGTAAAATTGGTAAAGAAAGGAAAGTAGTGAATCTAAATAGATGTAGCATTATAGGCTAGATAGAGTAGATGATAAAAAGTGAATTGAGTAAAAGGTAGATAGGCTAGTAAATTCATAGGTGAGATGTGACTAGGTAGAATCAAATAGATGATCTAAAAGGGGTAATTGATTGACATGTTTAAATGGTAATGATGTAGGCGCATCGATAGTTGACTATGTGAGATAGGGTGCTACCTCTTTTGGTAGAGATGTGGCCTAGTGTTACAAATGATGAGTGGTCACATATGCAGGATGTTGGGCTTGCACCGTGAGGTGATATTGGCACATCATATGATATCATATTTTTATGGTCACTCTCATCGATATATGGGACTCAGTGACCAACACCTTTAATTTACCTACTGGTGAGATGACGATCATGTTAGAGGATTTCTATAGGATTTTTTGGTTGTTGATTGTTGGGGAGCCATTATATCAAATTTCTTCAGAGGCATCAGTGGAGCCTATAGTGATAGTATTTGGTAAGGCATTGGGTGACTTGAGATATCACAAAGTTAGTATCAATTATGGGGATATGTACGTTACACACCCTCGTGATACCAGATTAGTAGTTGTGATGATGGTAGTCAGGGATGCTATTCTCTCCTAGAATCATAGGGTGGGAGATTTCCTCGAGCATTGATGGGTGTATTAGAGGACATGATAGAGGAGCGAGTGTGCTTTGCATGGGTGTCATCCTATTTAGTACAGCTTTATAGATAAGTGTGGGTGTATAAGAGGATTCAAAGGTTTGGGATTTGTTACACGTATCTACTACATTACTTGGACATATGAGAACATCACGTGTCTATGTCTAGTAGACCTTATAGGAAAGGACTAGCATAGAGGTTTCTATAGAGATAGATATAGAGATGGCTACCAATAAGGGCACATCGATGAGTGGATGAGGCATCACAAGATGTAACATATTATTAGAGGATACTAGAGGGGCTATACACTTTGGATATTATATGGTGACCTTATGTTGATTTTACTTCATATGGGGACATGGTCGAGGAGTTGGTAGGATTACAATGTGCTAGATGGGCAGGGGATGAAGGCTAGGGAGTATGAGATGATTCAAGTCGATTGGGTCCGACGTGAGTTCGGATTCAAGAAGATGTGCCTCCATCATTTCCATAGTATCACAAGAATGATGTGGAGATACTTTATCTCTACCACATCCGATGTGTCCAGAGATCAAGAGGACCAGGTGGCTAACAAATAGATTGATGACGATGACACTCACTGATGGATATAGGCATTGGTGGATAGGTTTAAGCCTCAAATATTGGCTAAGTGTTAAAGGGTGCATGCGTGCGTAGGACAAGTAAGAATAAGGGCACATGGTGAGAATCATTGAGGAAAATGGTTTAAGAAGAGTTTAGAGAAACCAGGCATGAGCAAAAGATAATATGAAGGATCTAAGGACTTATCCATATTCAGCATTCTAGAGGCACTTGAGAAAAATGTGACCCGACTAGGTGTGTCGAGTGGATAAGGTGCCAGCTTGGAGACTTGGTGGTCAAGGAAATAATATTCCACACATGGAATATTCTTAGGAAGACATCATTACAGAAAGTGGAGAGCTTGGAATATAATAAGCATGTACCATTGGAGGACCACTTTGACACTTGGCATCCAATCTGCTCCTGAAGGAAGGCATGGTGGTGGGTATTGATCTTATAAGAAGAGATTCTTGGGTAGAATAAGAAACATGCTAAATAGATAAGACCGAAGGAGATGAAGGCATGAATAGAGACACCGAGGGATATGGCATGGGAAGAGTGAGGCTCTGTAGAATATATTAGGAGGTTCTAGGAGCTGGGGTTCTCATTAGAGGACTGTAGGAATGTTATCATGTCTAAGGGATGGGTCTGTAAGCTATCTATAATAAGGGAAGCATAGCTATAACTTCTGATACATGATTTAGATCTCTATCTTGATACATTTGGTCTGATACGACCCTTTTGAATGTAATGTGGTTACTGATACTATGATCAATATAAATATATGGCTCTGTTCTGAATATCTGGTCCATGGGTGCAAACCCTAGTGTCTTTCTTCATGTTATGAATTAGATATGTTTGTTTGTATGATGTTTCTCTTGTTATTAAAATATTGGGTATAAGGATATGATAGCTCATGTTCTTGTATATGAATATTTACTTTCTGCAACTAATTCTTTGTCAATGACAAACCCTTCTCATAGTGCTCACATAAAGGAGGGTCTCGATGCTCATGCATGCCTCAGTGAGCACCCAACACCCACTGGTGATAGGACGGTGTGCATGGGATTATAATTTGGTAGGTGGGTAAAAATGAATACATCTTGGTTCTATTTCTAAGACCTATTTTTGAAGTTGTTGTGATAATGATGCGTGATGACAGAGTGCTTGACCTTGGACATTGTCGAAGCATGGTTTAAGAGAACAGAGGATGAGTTTTCTCAAATATTAAGTACCGGACTTGAGTTTAATGCATGCAAATGGGTAGAATAAAATTTGTATCATAAGCTATATGAAACCTTCTTTTTTTGTTTCCCAGTAGAGTTGTATGAATGTTTTTTAGCATATGCATCTAGATCAAGTTGGTACTATATATCTTTCATAAGGACCCAAGATGAGTATCGATACTCATAGGATGATGATATGAATTGGACATGTGTTGTTGATCACTTGTGGAGAAGAGTGTTGACCAGCTTATATACCACTCGGAATACGCTATTTCTACATATACTTGTCTAGAGGTTGTTGAGTTTGAGTTCCTAAGGGAACTTAGAGGATCATTTTTGCATGTTATCCCTTTGACCATGAAGATCTTGATCATTTCAATAAGTTTGGAAGCATTTCCTATGGATGGATAAAGCTTCTATGACTATTGGGAGAGGAAGCTAGGGTAGAGGAAGATGGTAGACCTTGTGGCTGAAAAAGAGAGTGAAGAGATACAACTCAAGTATAGTGAGGTACATGAAAGGGAGTTGGTTAGACAACGTGAGGTTACAGGAGTGATGGATCTATGGGGGCAGGACATAGCAGGAGGTTATTGAGGTTCACACATAGGATGTGGAGCCCGAGCAATTGGTGCTACCCCATCTTAACAAGCATGGGAGAAAGACCCCTTTAGCTTCCGATGAGATTTCATCCCTTGGAGAAATAATAGTCATCGGTGCGCATCTAAACCCATCTAGTGACCAACCCTTTGTGCTTATTTTTCCAAATCAAGAGATAAGTACTAGTAAACGTGTTGGTATCAAAGGAATGACTAATTTTACCTAGAGATATAACTTTTCATTTGGTACATCTATGGCTACACAATCATTCCCTATGTTTAGAGGGATATTGTCTGGAAATTTTTTTGGGAAAAGTGTGAGTACACAAAGTTTGGGTATCACATCTAGAAGTGGCATGAGACACACATCTAGTAGTGGTGAAATATCACAAACCATTGGTGGATAGTTCAATGGGAGGTTGGCAATGCTAGGCACAACCACTTCTATCCCATTACCAGCTATAGGAGGTGGATCTAGAGGAGTGGGAGCCGGAGGACCTAACGGATCTAGAGGATCCGGTAGATCGAGGATCAAGACCTAGTGGATCTAGTGGAGGAAACATTAGAGGAAATGAAGGTTATGGATCAGGTGGAAAGGGGCATCAACCACCTTAGTAAGTATTTTTCAAGATTTATTTTCACCTACCAGACTACAAGGGTGTCGAGGATGTTATAGAGCATGTACACAAGTGTGAACTGCTATGGTGCATGAAGGGGATCACTACCTCATAATGGAAGGTAAGTCAGTTTTCAACAATTTTGCAAGATGTGTGCATAGTAGGTACCATAAGTATGACCCCATCGACAATGGTAGATTACATCGTGCTTTATGAAATTCCTTCTTGTCTAAATTCCATATCCCCAAGTTTGAGAAGAAGAGCATCAACACCCTAACAGAGATCCAATGAGGAATGGTAGAGAATGTTCGGAGTATGACGCATGTTTCAAAACTCTCTTGTAAAAAGTATCCTATGATATTCATCCTTCTCAAAGCATGCTCGGGTGGTTTGTTGGAGGATTGATGATTTCATTTAGGAGAGAATTTTTACACAAAACTTACATGCACTCCGCACAAGGCCTTGGAGTCTTCCCTAAATGTGAGGTCATGTTAGAAGCATGGATACCAGTTTTAGCCCTTTCCTTGAGGCTCATATTGTTGTAATGGCCAAACAACTGGAGAAGTTATCTATGAACTTGGCACATGAGACTCACAGTGGTCTATGGTGCATGATTGTGAGGTAGAGGGGCATACAAAGGAAAATTTTCCTAGGAGATTAGTACATACCATGATAGTGGATTGTGAAATTTTCCATAGAGATCATGATGTAAGTAGGTGCCCACTATTGTAGTGCACGATCCGTAAGAATGTGTCTTGTTATTGTAATATCTACACCTCTACTATTCATGACACCAAGGATTGTAGATTGATTGACCAAATACATGATGCCATTGATATTGGTGTGCACTAGACCAACCTCACAAAAAATTCCAAGGATGATGGTCATCACTATGAAGGACGTGCGCAGATGGAGGGTGCATGGAAGAGGCTTCCACTTGAGGATTTTGTGGTCATATTTACCACGAGAGGAAGAAGTGAGTTCCCGTGATGGAACTTGTTACAACTATGGGTCTATAGAACACTATAAGCGTGAATGCCCAAATTTTTATAATGCTCTTGGTGTTGAAATAAGAATAAGTATGAAGAGTTCCCAAAACTATTTGAACATATGATCCAATAGCACCGTAAGGACAAAGGTACTAGAATGGAAAGCATAAATAAGGCCAACTCACAATGGATGCCAAGGGTGAAGCGTGAGTCGAACTACAACATGTATTGGTGATGACGTAAGTAAAGGGTGTATGCACTAGGGAGATACCCAGGAAGAAATCGGTTATAAGAGAAGAGGTGATACATGATAAGTATTCGACCTGCGCTCATGTAAAGAAGGGTATCGAGAGACCATGGATGTGATTCAAATCTTAAAAGGAGAGATCCAGCTCTCGAAGGAGAAGTCAAGGTAGTTAGAAAAAGGGAAGGATGTTGAGGCTCCAAAGAATGACCTCCGGATGAGGTCGTGGGAAGTATGAAAAATGTTGAAGCAAGAGAATAACATTCCCTTGCTAGGATAATGGTTACGAGAGAAGATATTGTGCACTTGACGAGAACGTGAGAGGTAGGTTCTGCATGCTAACCTTCCTCCCCATATCCTCGACTATGATAAGGAGATTATTTTGAATGTTGGTGTAGATGGGTGGCTTCTAAGTAATATTTTATCGACACATGTACAGAAGTCAATGTTCTCACTCTAAATTTTTGGCATCAAATGGGAAGGCCCCCATTACAACCATCTTTTAATGTGTTATATATGGCTAAATAGATGAAGGAAATACCAATGGTGTCTTGAAATATGTTGTTATCATCATCCAAGGGAAAACATTTACTAGAGAATTCAAAGTCTTGGCACTATTCAAGGTGGAAAATTCCAAGCATTTCTTAGGCACCCCTAGTGTTACAAGAACAATGCTGACCTACGCTTCAATAAGGGTATATAATCTTTGAGAACAAGGAAGAACGAGTTATCATCCCATCGACATATGGAAATTCAATGCCCTATACTTGAGCGCTTGGGAGAATAATTTCTTGACAAGATTGTGATAGGAGATGGGACACTTTGAGCTTACCATTAAAGCGAAGGGAGGTTATCTCACCTTAGAATTTGAGTTGGAGTATGTGACGAGGTGATGCCCTCATAACAATCATAACGTAGTTGTTTAAAAAAATAGTAAACAATGACACCGATGAATGGGTAGGACTTCAGATGTGACCACCTCTCCTCTTGAGTCATACTACCACATTTATATCATTCTTATGATTAATAAATTGTCATTTAGATATGATTTGCTAATGCATGGGGATGCTTTGTATAGTTATATCTTAGTGAGTTTAATGCATTTTCCTTGCTTTTTCTCATGCAACCTGATTACCATATAACTTCCTACTAACTACCTTCATGAGAGAAATGTGATGATGTGTGTAGGGAAATAATGAACATTTATTTCCAATGTAATTAAGAAGTCCAAGTTTGGAGCTGGAATGCGGAAGCAAAAGACTTTTTCCACCTATCGACCTATAAGTATGGGACTTGTTTCTAGCATTCCTATAGGAATTTATGAGTCTTGATTAATGTTGATTAGTGGGAGATGTTAGTGTCAGCTATTATGGTGTATTTTATAACTACTTGTGTCTATATAAAGACACCTTCTTATGAACACTGTAGTAGCTATTATTTTGAAATATAATCTTCAATATATAGCCTTTGTATTTAGCACTCTTTTTTCTATGTACTGGAAATGTCATGGAAATTTTTTAAATTAATTTAAGTGAGAATCATTTTGAGGATCAAGATCTGTTGAGATTTCCTCTATTCCAAGGGAGAGCAAGTACCAACTTGACCAAGGAGGTAGGAGATTATTTACATTCACATGCGCATATTGTTTTCTGATAAGTTTTACTAATATCTATTTCAATATGTTTCATGAAATCTCCATTTGAATGTATTTGTTTTCCTTATTGAAATTTCTATTTAGAATGTGTGTTTCCTTTTATGCAAAATCTAGTTAGCATGTGGTTTTAATTTTACTGAGTTTTAGTTACAAGTGTGCAATTTCAATTCCATTCCTTCAAATTTTATGTAGGCATTTCCTTTTAAATTAAAAGTATAGATTTTAAACTTTATCTCATCAAAGTAACTTAATTCCATAGATTTATATTGAGTTTCTGTAGATTAGTAACCAACTTAGAAAGATCTCATAATAAACCCCAATGAGAATACCTAATAGGAAAACTAGTTACATAAAGCTCCATCAAGCATACAAATGACACAACCCTAATTTATAATGACAGTAACATAAGATCGTGTTATTTAAATGATTGGAGAATACAACAACCCATAATTTTGGCCCCATTTTTGGGGACACCATAAGCGCACCACATGATTTTTCTCACTTTTACATTCTATGGGTGTTAATGGAGTTCACATATGCAACCAGTAGAAGTCTTGGGCCTTTTTTCAATAACCAACCTTGATGCATAGGCCACAAGACGAACAAGGGATATTTACACCATGCAACATCCAAAAAATATCTCCAAACAGATTACATGTAGGGAACACTGAGAGTGACACTCGAATCTAATTGAATGCCTCAAGTCTTTATGAGCATTCTCATCCTCCGACCAATAATAAAAAAGGGGACCATGGGCATCATGGAGACCGACCCTTGGGTCAAACCTTTACTTATCCCATTGTCTTGGATGAGGATGAGGATGCACCCATGAAAAATATCTCACCATCCATCCTCCCTATCTTTCAAGGCATGTCTATGGAAGACCCCGATCAATTCTTGTTTGAATTAAAAGTTCTTTTCCAAACATATGACTACATAACAAACAATCAAAAACTCAAACTCTTTCCTTCCACTCTCAAAGAATTTTCTATGAGATGGTTCATGGGGTTGTCCTCTAACTCCATTGATTCTTGGGAAGCCATGGAGACAACATTTTTGGATAAATACCAAGACTACTGCAGGGAAGGGATAGGAAAGAAGAGTTCTTCCAGATATGGCAAAAAGAAGATGAAAATCTAGAGGATTATCTAGGATATATTTCTCTTTCTCCATCGACGAGTGGTTATGAGTTACATGCAGACATCACTAAGACAATTTTCCTTAAAGGAATTGATGAGGAAACCAAGGATTCCCTCCATCTTATGGGAGGAGGAGATGTGCATAAACTTACTATGGAACAAATCATTGAGCTATGCAGAAGTTACTCCAGAACACGAGGGGGTATAAGGAAGAGAAAAACATCCAAGCTTGCCCTAGGTACCTCTAAAATTTTGGAGGAAATGGCTAACATGAAAATAAACATTTTGTTACAATTAACATCAACCATAGATGGGCTTAAGGCCAAAACCAGTGCTTCCAAAGAACCTCTGGACATATATTTCCCTAAGTGTAGGAAGAGACATCCCCTGAGAGAATGTCCTTTGGATGTTACAGACATGTGTTTGATCTGTGAAGTTGCTGACCATGACACTAAGCATTGCACCTTCTTATCACAGTTGAAAGGAGGCTTGAATGTTGTCTCTCAAGATGATGCAGAGGTAAACTTTGTTCAAAGGCCAAATAATCAAGTTGTATATTCCCTTGTCTTTCTCGTAACCCCGGAGGATTTCATGGCCCAAATGAGTTCCTCATCCTACTTGGGGAAAACCTAAGTGGATAATATCAAATTTTATGAATTACCCACATTCACCACCCTAGATGATTCCATACACTTAGCCAAGTTGGACACCACTGACCCCAAAGAGTCCATGGCATGACCAACAGTGGGTACCTTAATAGAATCCTAACCAAAACTAGAAGAGGACACCACAACAGAACATTAATCAACAACAAAGGTTCTAGAAACCACATCAAAATTTAATGGCCCCACCACAAACCTATTAACAACATAGATAGGAAACACAAACACAACTTCCATCCCATCCTATAACGAAACCCTAAAATCAGCAGACAACTTCAATTGATGAAGTAGGACCAAGTAATACAATGCATGTTAATACTATTGGTAATTTGCGACTAAGGTCTGGGAAAACATTGAATCCTCCTATTGTTATCATGGAAATTCCTGTAGACACTGATAAAGAAGAGACACTTGAGGAAAATGAAGGAACTGCACCTTCTCCACAAACACAAAACACTCAGAATGGTCAAGAAACTAATCAAAATTCCCATAAAGCTCCTTTTCCTAAGTGGTTACAGGACACTTGAACTACAGATGAAACAACACTAGTTCAAGAGTTGAAAAAGGTGCACATTGAGGTCCCACTTCGTGAGCAATAAGGGACATTCCAGAATTAAACCAAACAATTAGAAACGAGTGTATAAAGACACTAGGAAGAAAGAAGAAATACCCAAAGACCGTCAGGGTGGAAGGAAATTTGGTTGATCTTGTTGCTAGCACACTTATTTCACCAAAATATGGGGATCTTGGGAGTCCAGTCATTACCATTTGTATAAACAATCAGTCAATATCTAACGTTTTGGTGGATCTTGGTGCTGCCATAAATGTTATAACAATAGATATGTTCAATCTGTTGTCCTTAACAGACTATAGCCTACCAATACCATTCTTCAATTAGCAGATCAATCCATTGTTGTACCAGATGGTGTGATTGAGGATATAATGGTCACTATTGAATCTTGGAGTATCCTGTTGATTTTATGGTCTTACAACCTAAAGCTTGGAAATTGGGATATCTAGTCATCTTGGGAAGACCCCGGTTGACACTATTATCAGTATATATTGACTATAGGTCGGGAAAAATGACCATTCTAAATGGGTATAAATCCAAACATATTTCATTATATCCTCCTTTGTCTTTATGTGTATACTTGTGAACATGTATGGGTAGATTATTTGGATACTAACTCTCTAAGTTATTCTTATTTAGCCACCATTGCAATGCAAAACCATATGACAAATTTGTTAAGTCATACACACTAACTAATGCGTAAGGCTCTATGACTACGGAAATCAACACTGTGTCTATGGAAATTGGAACTCTTCTACCGACACATTTGATACTATCAGCATTGGTAAGTGATACTTATAATGAAGCTTGTAAAGAAATCTATGCTTATAATGTGGAATACACAGTCTCTGATTTCTATTGTCCTTTGACCAATATTTTGTCTCTTGATAATGTACCCATTTTGCACATGCTTCAAAGACATTCTTCAGCCCCATTTTGAGAATGTGTTTTCCACTTAACTTGACAATGTAAGTGATACTTCTAATGAATCTTGAAAAACAAATCTATGCTTATAATGTGGAATACACAATCTCTAATTTCTATTGTCCTTTGACCAAGATTTTGTCTCTTGACAATGTACCCATTTTACACATGCTTTAGCCCCATATTTTCCCATTGAATTCTTTAATCACCAATGCAAAGCTCTCCATTTTTAAAAGATACCAAACAAGTTAATTTTGACATAGGGAAAGAACTGAACATTGGTAATAATTTGGAGGCCAACCAAGAGGCTAGGGTTATCAAGATTTTGAGGAAACATTCCCACTTTTTCTTGGGATTACACTGATATGAGGGGAATTCATCCTAACATCTGTACTCACCATATCTACACTGAATATTTTAAACCCATAAGGCAGCCACAATGAATAATTAACCCAACACTCAGAGACATAGTAAAAATGAAATAGAAAAATTTCTCAAGGTAGGATTCATCTACCCTATATCTGATAGTTAGTGGGTCTCACCATTAGTTATAGTTCCCAAGAAAAATGGTAAATGGAGAATCATGTTGACTATAGGGAACTTAATAAAGCCACCAAGAAATATTATTTTCCCCTGCCTTTTATTGACCAGGTTTTGGACAATCTCACCGGTAAGAAATATTTTTCTTTCTTGGATGGGTTTAGTGGGTATAACCAAATAAGTATTTCCCCTGACGAGGATAAAACCACCTTTACTTGCCCTTGGGGTACATTTTCTTATCAAGTCTTACCTTTTAGATTTGTAATGCACTTGCTACGTTTTAGAGAGTAGTCTTGGCCATTTTTGCAGATCTTACAAATGACTGTGTTGAAGTTTACATGGATGATTTCACTGTCCACAGATCCACTTTTGACGAATCTCTGAATAACCTTGAAAAAGTATTGAGTAGATGTGAGCAACACCAACTATCCCTGAGTCATGAAAAATGTCTTATGATGGTTGATTAGGGAATTTTCTTAGGTCACCATGTTTCTACCAAAGGTATATAGGTTGACCCCAAAAAGATTGCAGTCATCACTCAACTACCTACACCAACAAATCAGACTGACATCAAAATTTTCCTTGACATGCAGGGTATTATCGGCGATTCATTAAATAATTTAGTAAAATTTTTGCACCTATGTTTTCATTGCTGACAAAATATTGTGTTTTTGAATGGTCCCCTCAGTGATGCATTCAATATTATCAAGGAGAAGCTGACCACAACCCTAGTCTTACGAGGCCCTAATTGGGGGAAACCTTTCCATATCCACATTGATGCCTCCAATACAGCCATGGGAGTTGTTCTTGGGTAGAAAGATGAAGAGGATCACATGTATGCCATTTACTTTATCAACAAGAACCTGAATCCTACGGAAAGAAACTATACCACTATGGAAAAGGAGTTTTTAGTTATTGTTTATTCCTTGAATAAATTTTGACATTACATCACTGGGTATAAAATCTTTGTTTATACTGACCACTCTCATATGATATTTGATGAATAAACCAAAGAGTTGGAGGTTGGATTATTAGATGATTGCTCTTATTACTGTGAATTTAATCTAACCATTATTGATAAGCCTGAAAATCTAATGTTGTTGCTGATTTTATTTTGAGATTGAATGTTTCAGGTAATGATGAGGTAGTCCAGGATCAATTTCCAGATAAAAATTTGTTTGCTATATCAACTCAGACTCTGTGGTTCACCGATCTTGCAAATTATTTAACTACATGGAAGTTTCCTTCTATTTTACTCATAAAGAGAGACAAAGATTGGTTAAAAATAGTGCAACATATAAATGGTGTAATGGAATTTTATTCAAATGTTGTCCTGATATGGTTCTTTGTAGGTGTATTCAAGAAGATGAAGTATACGACATACTGTGAGCTTGTCATGATGAGCCAGGAGGAGGACATTACTCAGTAAAGAGGACAATTCACAAAATCCTTAGAGTTGGGTACTATTGGCCTTCCCTCCACAAGAATATCAAGAAGTATGTGTGGAAGTGTGATGCATGTCAAAGAATGGGGAAGCCTACACTATCCATGGAAATGCCTCTTAATCCTCAGCTGGTCTTAGGACCATTTGAGAAATGGGGAATTGATTTTGTTGGACCTTTTGATCCTCCATATTTTGGGAAAGAATACCTCTTGGTATGCACAGACTACATCATGAAATGGGCTAAAGTTCAAGTATTGGCATCTTCCAATGAGGATGTTGTTGTTGATTTCCTATACAATTGGATATTAATATGATTTATTGCCCCTGTGTCTATTATGTTTGATCAAGGTCCTCAATTTGTGTCTAAAATGATTAAGGATTTTTTTGTAAATATACCGAATCAAGCACCGGAAATCATCACCATATCACCCCCAATCTAATGGGTAGGTGGAAGTCACCAACAAAGAACTTGAGAACATTCTAACTAAAGTGGTCAATGCTGACAGGAAAAATTGGGTACCAAAACTTCCCGAGGCAGTTTGGGCCTATAACACGACCTGGAAACCCACTATTGGTTTTTCTCCCTATGAGTTGGTATATGGGAAGAAGAAGCTATTACCTATAGAGTTTGATTTATGCACCTAAAGAACAAAACTGGAAGTCCGCATAAATTTGGATGAAGCACAATGTGAACAAGTGATGCATCTGAACAAATTGGATGAAATACGGATGGAAGCAAAACAACATTGAGAAATTATCCAACATCAAAGGAAGACGTGGCATGATGCTCATATAAAATTTAGGATTTTTCATGAGGGAGAATGGGCTTGATTTTTATTCCAAATATCAACAGTTTAAAGGTAAGTTATGGACACGCTGGTTGGGCCCATATTAGATCGACAAAGTGTTTGATAATGGCTCTATGCAACTATTACCAATCGATGGAAATAGAAGGACTCTTCTTGTGAATGGACACAGACTCAGGATTTATCAACAACCTCTTGACAAGGGAACTTTCACCAGTGACATCATGTTGAGTGAGGAAATGCATGCTAAGGTGGCTCTTCACCCCTCTGCCAAGAGTAATTATTTTCTTTCAATTTCAATAAAGGAGGATGGTCATGACCTTGATCTTCTTCCCTTAGTTAGCTATTTTGTTTTCAATAAATGTAGAAATATTCATTGTTTAAAGGCCACTAATCACATTTTATCTCAAACTGTAGGACGTGGAAATCTATGGATATCAGATGTTGAACTAGCATGGGTAAGTGCATTCTAATTCACTATGGATATTTCCTTATGAAGAAACTCCCCATGCATGAACTTATCATAATTGCATCCATACACAATGTTTGATGTATTTATTATGGATATCCTTCCAAATATGACATGACAACATGATGGCATGAGGGTGTAATGAGTCATGATTTCCATACACACCACATGTGTCACATTCTATGAAAGGGACAGGTGGAATTTTTGTTTCAAGCGATGGGATGTGCACCATCTCACATATCAAAACTACTCACAGATACCTAGTCTTGTCAACCTTTTACACCGCCAAATTTGCTCTACTTTTATGTGATTCGAGGACCCGGGTGTATTTCAAATTGATAGTTCCTAACCACTTCCTATCGTTGCTTCATGAATATTGAACACACCATTCTACCTACCATCACACCATGAATTCAAGCATGCCCTTGTTCTTATTTCTCTACTATCTGGATTCATTCACCTTCATCATGGGACAAAAGAAAAATTTAGAGCCCAATTCTTTGGACCCATTACTCAGAATGTTGCACTTTCATAGGTATTTTATGATTCCATTTGGCTTGAATTCATCCAAAAATTTGAAGGTTTTGATGAAGGTGTAGTGGATGAATTCCTGGAGAATTTTGAAGCTACTTTCTCATGCGTTGGAGGGAAGTGAGTGGATATTACCAACCAGGTAGTTTCTAAACTATCTGGTTTACCAGATTTTGGTCTGAAAGTCATGAAAAATTCTCCCCTCAAAGACTTGTTTTCTCTATTTCATGAGGAGGGTGAGGCATTTCTTGAGGTAATCCTTACCTCCTGGGTGTTCAAAAAGGAGTTAAGAGGGACAATTTTTCTGGAATTTGGAGGGAGATGGCCAAATGGGTTTATAGATACTTCATATTCGATGACAAAATGTCTCATGGGTAGCAATTCACTCAAAATTATCATTCATTTAAATAAAGGATACGCAACCTGTACTATGGGAAAATTTACTAGAATAATTGGCAGATGCAGTTATCAAAGTCGGCCAAAAATACAAGACTAGAGGAGGAAAGGCAGTGCTAAAGCACCCAGGGCTCATTCAATTACTATGCTCACATCAATTTTTTTAAGCCAAAGTGAAGGCTTGAAAGGATGAATGTGGGGGAAGGTTCCAAGTTAAAGCAGCTCAAACTAGGGCCATCTTCCACACCTCGACCCACTATCGCATCATTCAATCACCCTACACACAAGAAGGAGGAACCTGATGCTCTAAAAACATGGAAAAATATGGTGATCAAGTGAGCCCATCTTCAACACCTTCTAGTTCTAAAGGTAGGAATACCTTGACTCCCTCTTCTTCTATTTTCCTATAGCCACAAAGGTCTTGTGCATTACATAAACCTGGAAGTTCTGGTCGAGGGTTTTGTCTGATGCTTTTTCCCTTGTGTGGGAGGTAAGGGATGAGGTAGGAAACCTGGTTATCCCCACTAAAAATCACCAGACACTATATTAAATGTAGTTATTCTGACCCCACAAAGCTTGGCCATGCCCACATCTTCGAAGTTCACCCGCAGCTCCAAAACTACTTCGGTACCTAAAGCACATAATCCAGCTCTAAAATCAATTACAATGGAAATTGGTCACCTCGGGTTATGTCAAGCTACCGATCCTCATAGTTATTTGGAAGATATTTCACTCCTTAAAGCCTAGTTTAAAGGTATGGAGGAAACAAATATGTCTTTACAAACTAAATTTACTCAATGCACAATAGTAGAAAAGGTTAGAGAAATCAAAACTTTACAAATAGAAGTTAGCAGCCTAAAGTGACAAAGAGATAGAGGTCTTAGCATTTTGAATGATGTCCACAAATTGTCTCTTCAGAATTTAGAATTAAAGAATGAAAACAAGAAATTAAAGGGGGAGATGGAAATCATCCAAGATGAAAAACAAAAATTACAATCTCTTTTGGACTATGTCTGTCCTCTAGCTTGTAAGCTCTTATCTTGTAGGAAACCATCTTCAATTTACAACATGTTTGTTTAGGAGCAGTTTTACTCTTGGCAGTTATTACAGTTGTGTTGTCAGGCACCTTACAAAGCTCTGATGGTAATGTTTTCTTATCCATTTACAAATCTAGTACCCCAAAATTCAAAACCTACTCTGTGAGTTCTACCTCCATAATATGTTAGTTCCCAATGTCCCTGAATTCTTCATTAACTTTTTCATGGGGATTTTCAATTAAAATCCTTTCAGTCTTTGCTTTGAAATCAGATCATGTGGGGTGAAAAATGGATATCTTCAATCACACAACTTAAACAATCGATTCAATATTTGGCCTACACATCACACTGATGTGGCTATGTAGAAAACTTCATATCTCTTTACTACCAAGTTGGTATTGGAGAGAATACTTCAAAAATATTACTAAAATGTGTGGAGGAATTTGAAACCTATAGTCAACAACACTTTAGGGCAGCAAGGCAGGCCTGTGATAGGAGATGGGACACTTTGAGCTTACCATTAAAGTGAAGGGAGGTTATTTCACCTCAGAATTTGAGTTGGAGTATGTGACAAGGTGATGCCCTCATCACAATCATAAGGTAGTTTTTAGAAAAAACTAGCAAGCAACATTGATGAATGGGTAGGACTTCAGGTGTGACCACCTCTCCTCTTGAGTCCTACTACTACATTTATATCATTCCTATGATTAATAAATTGTCATTTAGATATGATTTGATAATGCATGGGGATTCTTTGTATAGTTATATCTTAGTGAGATTAATGCATTTTCCTTTCTTTTCTCATGCAACCTAATCACCATATAACTTCCTATAAACCGACTTCGTAAGAAATATGTGATGATGTGTGTAGGGAAATAATGAACATTTATTTCCAATGTAATTAAGAAGTCTGAGTTTGGAGCTGGAATGCGGAAGCGGAATACTTTTTCCACCTATCGACCTATAAGTATGGGACTTGTTTCTAGAAGTCCTATAGGAATTTATGAGTCTTGATTAATGTTGATTAGTGGGAGATGTTAGTGCCAGCTATTATGGTGTATTATGTAACTACTTGTGTCTATATAAATACACCTTCTTATGAAAATTGTGGTAGTTGATTATTTTGAAATATAATCTGTATATATAGCTTGTTTTATTTAGCACTATTTTTTCTATGTACTGAAATGTCATGGAACTTATTTGAATTAATATAAGTGAGAATCATTTTGAGGATCTAGATCTGTTGAGATTTCCTCTATCCCAAGGGAGAGAAAGGGCCCACTCGACCAAGGAGACAGGAGGTTGTTTACATTCACATACACATATGGTTTTCTGATAAGTTTTACTACAATCTCTATTTTAGTATGTTTCATGCAATCTCAGTTTGAATGTATTTGTTTTCCTTTATGCAAAGTCTAGTTAGCATTTGTTTTTAATTCTATAGATTTTTAGTTACAAGTGTGCAATTTAAATTTTGTTCCTTCAAATTATGTGTGCACATTTCCATTTAAATTAGAAGTATATATTTTAAACTTCATTTCATAAAAGTAACTTAATTACACATATTTACATTGATTTTTCATAGTAGATTAGTAACCAACTTAGAAAGATCTCACAACAACCCCCAACATAAGACCTAATAGGAAAACTGGTTACATAAAGCTCCATTGCATACAACCTAGGACACAACCTTAGTTTATAATGACACTAACAGAATATCATGTTAGTTAAATGATTGGATAATAAAATGACCCTTCGATGGAGTAATAAACCATCAATGGATAGGGCGTTGTAGGTTTTCAAGTGCCTTACGATGGGATGTAGTGCCATGGTGGAAGATAGGATATTGGAATTATTAGGTGAACTGGTTTGGAGACATGCCCGGATGAAGAATAATCGAGAAGAGATAAAACTTGAGTGCACTTGTATGGAGAAAGAAAAAGGAAAATTGGTATATTTGATTGATGGTGAAGAGGTGAAAACTTGAATTTTAACCATAATGAAGGTACGCATGCAAAGCTTGGAATAGTTCATATGAGCAAGCGTGCACCTACCATGAACCCCTAAAGATAAAGAAGGTTTACATTGTTTTGGAGTAGAACCTAAAGAGGTTACTATTGGGGACTATTGGTTAGAGAAGGAGGTTTCCAAGATCATTGATTTGTTGCATGAGTTTCAAGAATTATTCCCACATGGGTACCGTGAGCTTAATGGCGTTCACCACTCCTTAGGGAAATGAAAATCAAGCTGAAGGAAGGTGTACACCCAATTTGGAAAAGGCCTTACCAAATGAATCTTAACCTTCGTGTAAATTTCAAGGAGGAGATAGAAAATATGATCATATCGTGCATCATTGAGGTCATCAAGGAATCGTAATGGATAAGTCCAATGGCCATAAGCATTAAGAAGGATGGGAGGATAAGGATTTGTGTTGATTACAAGGATTTAAACACGGTATGTGTAATTGATCCCTTTCTAACCCCTTTTATTGAGGATATTCGGAAGGAGTAGCCGGGCACGAGGTATATTCTTTCACATATGGGCTCTCGGGTATCACCAAGTTAGGATTACAAACGAAGACCAGGAAAAGAAAAATTTCACCACTAAATGGGGAATCTTTGTTTACACGGTCATGCCTTTTGTATTGAAGAATGCACCTATTGTGTTCTTAGACATTGTGGTACAAACATTTCAATACTTCATCCATAAGTTTCTTTAAGTCTACCTTGATTAATTGAATAATATATGGACCGGTGAAAGACCATTGTGACAATTTAAGGCTGATGTTTAAGAGATGCTTTGGTAGTTGAGGATATCCCTCAACATTAAGAAATGTGCTTTTCCTACTCCATTTGGAACTCTTCCTGGGAATATTATATGTAAGGTAGGTTTACTAGTGGATCCCTCCAATATTGTCATTATTGTGGGATTGGGGAGCCTACTACCGGTCAGAGTGCAATGCACAAATTCCTTGGACATACAAGGTACTACCAAAAACTCATTGAGGTATTCCAAGATCGCCATGCCATTGGAGGAATTAATGAAACATAAGAGTACCTTTCACTTTGGAATATGTGTAGTATAAGGTGTTTGACACTTTGAAGGATAAGCTTGTCATTGCGCTTTAATATTATGTTTTCCTTCTTGGGATAAGCCTTTCCATGTGTATGTTCATTCCTCAAGGATAACCATTAGAACAAAGGCTAGCACAACAACCCGGTGAGGGGATTTTGATCAACCCCTCTTGTTTGCAAGAAGGAAGTTGACACTAGTAGAGTAGAACTATACTACTACTAAGCGTGAAGCTCTATCAATGATTGATGCACTACATAATTTTAGGCGATGTCATTGGTGACACCCTTCATATTCTACATGGATCACATAACATTGAAGTACTTGGTCTACAAGCTCATTTTACAATGGCACATATGTCGGTGGGTCCTCTTGTTTCAAGAATTTGTGTTTATAGTGGTTGTGAAAATAATTGAGGATACAATGTCGGATGGACAACTATCAGGTTGTGACACATGCCCTTTGACTTGGAGGATATTGTTGTATTTCTCAAAAGGGGTGTTGTGCGGAAGGAATGAAAAATTTGGAAAGGAAGCATAGCTATACGTGTTATGCCATACATGCTAATTGGTGGAGACTTATATAAGTTATTTCATGTTTAGGTTCCTCGTCGATGCACGTTAGAACATGAGTGCATTACAAGCATGGAAGAATCACATGGTGGTATTGTGGGAGGGCACTATGGAGGAAATTTGACATCATGGAAGATTCTACTTGTAAGGATTTGATGGGAAAGTATCTACCAGGATTGTATTGAATTTTGTAAGGCATGTGACCATTGCAGGTGCCTTGGAAAACCAGAATAAGAGATGAGATTCCCTTGAGGCTAATGGCCGGTGTGGATCCATTTAATAATTGGGCCATTGATTTTGTAGGACCTATTTCACCCACCACTTGAAGGACTAGTTTGTGCTATATCTTCACTTGCACTCGATTACTTAACTAGGTGGGTAGAGGAAGCACCTACAAGGGATTGCACATTGGAAAAAACTAATATATTCTTATGGGAGAACATAATCAATAGGTATGGATGTCCTTTAAGATCGAATAGTGATAGGGGTACACATTTTTTGAATGAGACAGTCAGGATTTTGTTGGCGGAGTTCATGGTGGCCCATCGGAAGAATAACCCTTATCACCCCCAAGAAAATGGAACTGCTAAGGCATTTAACAAGATATTAAGCAACACACTGCCAAAATTTTTGATGTGGGAAGATAAGATTGGGATGACAAGGTATCAACATTATGTGGACATATAGGACAACCTACAAGAGTTTAAACAAGGCCACACCATTTCAATTGGTGTTTGGCGCAGAGATTTTTTTACCAGTTGAATTTATACTACCATCTCTCATGTATTGCGTGCATAAGAGGGTTAGATGATGAACAAGAAATTCAAGATCTCATGGAAAATTTAATGCAACTAGATGAAAGGTGATCACTTGTTAGATGGAGTCGGAAGACCTAAAAGGAATGAAAAAAGCATAACATGATCTTCATATCAAAAACAAATAATTCAAGGTTAGGAAGATGGTTTTGTTATATGATTCCAATTTTCTAAGCGCCATCCTGGGAAACTCAAAGTCCGTTGGATGGGCCCATATATTGTCTCTTATACTTGATTCAATTGCTTACTAGTTACAAGTGCTAGATGAACATGGTTCTTGGGCCATTTTAATTAGAGTAGGTGAAGCCCTCCTATAAATAAGTCTTCCTTGTATTAATAAATAAGGTAGTATTTTCAATTAGCCTAGGATTTCCCTTAATGCATTTATTTTCCCGTATTTCCCTTAACATTGCTTTTTATCTTTCTTTTTGTTGTTTGTGCCTTGTGCAGACTTTGGTAACCACTTATTATCTTCAAAAATTATATATGCACAGAGGATCATGCATTAATTTTAGTGTGGGAGGAGTAATGTGGAGTAAAATGAAAGTGGGTGGTGGAAGTTGTGTTTTAATGGTCTAGATTGAAGGATAAAAAGTGCGTAATATGGAAGGGCACGCGTAGAAAAGGTGGACATGAGGAATTTTTGTGTCAGGATAGCTTTACAAAGACCATGTACAAATGATGAAAAGCATAGGAACAACATGAGGTAAGCGAGGAGAAAAATCAGGTCAAGGATAGAAGAAGTGCCTTTGAAAATCTGCTGCCAAGCGCTGCGCATGAGGATATTTGGCGATGAAGGATTTTTACACCGAAGGTTGTGGATATTTTTACGCAGGATTGGGTGTGGGGATAACGCACTTAAGATATTCTTTAGTGAAATATCTACATTTAATGCTAAAATACGTTAGTAGGTAGTATGGTATTTATTTGCGGGAGATGGGAAAAATCTATAAGTATAAGGTCGACACATTATTTTTACCTTGTTATCACGATATTGAAGAGCTCTAGTGAACTAGGGAATCCATAGAGAAGATTTGTATGAAGGAAGAATTGTGAAAATTTGAGTGTGTGATTAGTGTGATTTGCAAACTAGATGGGAAGGAGTACATGGGTGTAGGGAAGAAGGTTTCGTGGGGTACATCATCTTGTGGAAGGATTGTCCAGGTTAGGGTTTTCTGAACTAGGGCCTTTGGAGGGAAGGGATTTCTTGCAAAGTTGAGCCACATATTTGAGCATAGCAAGGAAGAGGAGAAAGGAAGAATTTTTTTACCCGACAAGAAAATGGCACCAAAGGAGGCAACCATCTCACTAAAGAAGGAAAGGACAAGGGAAACGCAGACTATTTCCACTAGTTTTAACAAAGAATGGTGTGTAAATATGTAATACCCAGTTGTGTGTTGCTTAGAAAGGAATGGGTATCCCATGTAAGGAATATGGTAGTGAGCAATTACAACCATCACACAAGCACCACAGAGAAGGAGATGGCATTAGAACTGGTTTTCCTGATAGACAAAAGGACGCTTGGAAGGGATTTTGATCTATGATGATGAGTTGAAGGTAAAATTAGAGAAGGTTGGATTTCTGTAACTTTATGATTTTCCCTACTTTGGAAAACCTGAGCGACTATACCAATGGTTGATGTCGTGCATGCATGAGTACCACTTTTACTTCACAAGACAAAGGATGCACATAACCCCTCAACTAATATTGAAGTTTACTTGCCTTGTCTATGAAGCGGAACTGCTAGATGATGACTTAGAGGATAAGGATTCCATTAAGGAGATTGTGAAAACTAATGACTATAAAGGGGTCTCGATACTTTGAAATCCCTTATATGTCTAACCTAGTGATGAGGATGGCCGTTCACTTGGTTTCCAAGATAAATGGACAAGAAAGGTGGACACAGTGAACAAGGATTAGATGAATGTGTGCTAGAAAATTCCGGAAGGAACTAGATATAACTTGTCTACTTTCATTGCAAATGAGATAATTAATGTCGTCCATGAAGGAGAGAATATTATGTTTGGAAATTTCCTCCTCACCATCATCTTCTCAAAAATTGGAGTGCTCAATGGTCTAGAGAAGTTTGTATGGGAATATCCAGATGAAGACCCTTCCCACGAAAATATTTAAAAAATAAACTTGTGACACCATGACGGATGCCCATAAGATGTTCCTGGAGAAATGGTATAAGATAATGCACAATTTGTTTAGGGCTGAATGGAGGATACCAAAAATTTTAACACTAGTAGAAGGATAATATGAGTTTGTTTTGTACGAGAATTTTTGCATTAGCGATTCACATTGACAGATGGGACCAAAAGCCCATGGTGTAAACTACCTTTCTCTTTCACCACACATACTTTCAAGCGGGGTTTTATCACTTTAAGGAGGTAAAAATACTAAAGTTTGACCTCAGCGAGGTAGACTAGAACCACTATGCCCTACGAAGAAATATTTTATACCCCAAAGTAAGTGCACTTATGTGGAGAAGTATGTCTCCCATGAGGTTCACAGGATAAAACATGTGGCGTTGCCACAATTCTTTGGAAGGATTTGCCGATGAGGTATGCCTATGTATTAGGCCAAAGTATGAGGAGGTCACCTACTTGGATAATGATGTCTCCATCCGGAGAATACCCCACCGAAAGAAATAAGGCCATGCAATGGAAGAGGGAGAGAGAGGATGCGCCGAGAAAAAGGCACCAAGTGTGTAGGTAACATAATCTATGTGTGTGCCGTAGTTAGGCACCAAGCCAAGCATATATACATGGAGGAAGAAGTCCCTATTAAGAAAAAATATAAGAAACCCAAGTAATATGTGCCGAGAACAAGAAGAGCCTCACGAACAAGAAGAATATCCAAGGAGGGAATCACCTTAAGAAGAAGAGAAGGAAGAATATCCTATACTATAATCACTAGTTAGGAAGAAGTAGCAGAGTAGCGAGAGAGACGAACTCGGATGAAATGGAGAGCATGGAGGCCTACGAGAGGCAAGAGGGATGATGACAAGCATGAAGATGCTCGGGACCATCCTACATATGATGTACATGAATCGAGGATGAAGAAAATGAAGAAAAGAATGGGGAATAAGAAGGTGTTCAAGGAAAGAGGAGAGTGAGGAAGTGAATAGAGAGGATCAAAGGACACCCATCCTCACCAAGGAGAAGATAGAAGAAGCCATAGAAAGAGAAGTAGAGGGAATAATAAATGATTTGGTGGAGGAGGAGGTGGAGCTCAAGGTCTTGACAAAGTGCTTAAGGAGATAGAGGAGGAAAGTGTAGGAAAATAGTATGGGAGCATGGGTGGAGATCCCAGCTTAGTAGTAAGCTTTCCTAAAGCAGCACTCATAGGAGGAAAAGGTGTGGCGGTGGCGCAGAGCGAGTAATGGACTATGTCAATAATCCAAATAAGGTATTGCATACACACTTCTAGAGTACCGTGCCTATAAAACAACTCCTTGTATGGTATTCATTCGAAGAATAAGGCACATACCCTCAAACAAGGAAGATGTTATCTTGGGATTTTGAGTCCTATGTTAATGAGATAGAGGTCAAGTTTAGCCAGGAGCTCTAATGAAGATACTAGATACCAAGGAGTGAACCCTAATAAAATCTCAATAGTTATTCGATGAGAAAGTTTATAATTCCTTTAACAAGGTATCGGTTGAGGTAGAGGTGAGGCTCTTTGGAAGGAATGATAGGGTAAGGTTCCTAGAGGAGGAGTTGGAGAAGAAGAAGAAAAACTCATTGAGAAGGGAAAAGATATAAAACATGAGGAGCTAATCAACGCATTACCCTAAGGCATGAAATAAAGGAGGAAAAGGTGAAGGTGCATGGGGTGTAAAGGAAGATTGAAATGGTCATGGATGCCATCATCTTGAAACACCCAAAATATAGCACCACCTGATCATAAATACGTGTCAAACTTTCAATTCGTAGAAGACTTGACCCACATCATCACTATGGAGAGGAAGCCACTCACTATAGAATCAATAGAAGAAGCATTGACATGCTAGAAGGAGGAAGAGAAACAAAGATTGGGGAGACAGTGACATAATATTTTGAACTCCTAAGCCATACAAACTTTCACACACATGGCCGAGGCTATGTATGATAATTATGATGACAGGGGACAAAGTAGCAAGAATAACAATTGATACACATGGGGTGGGTTTGAAGGAATATCAAGAGAAGAATAAAGGGAATAGGGAAGACCGGATAAGATCCTAGCCAAGGTAGAAAATAATATGTAAGTGATCGAAGCCCTATGGGGTTTGATCAAAAAATTTCTTAAGGAAGTGTACCCCCGAATCACCCATAGAATGGACACGTTGGATGACCTTAGCAATAAGCTAGAAGGGATTATAGATATGCTTTGAATGTTAAGGGTGATGAACTAAGTTTTGAGGAGGTGAGTGCTCTAGTGGGTGACCTACTCCAACATGTGTAGGGTGAAATGGATTCCAAGGAGAAGATCATGGTGATAGTAAGGAAGTATTTCCCATTCCTCTTGCAGGTAGTAGAAAGTTCTTTTATTATTTCATTCTTTTATTCTTTATCTCATTCTTCCATTATTTACTTCTTCATTCAATTTTTCTGGGTTCCACCATTCATTATTATTTAAAGGAGCAGTATGTTTCCAAGGATGGAGAACAAGCTTAGTGTGGGGTGATGTTGGGCCTCAAATATTACCTAAGTGCCAAAGTGTGCATGCATGTGTAGGGCCTTTAAGAAGAAGGGAACGTGGGAGAAGATCACATGACAAGGGTTTAAGAAGGGTTTAGGAGAAACCAGGTGCACATGCAAGATAGTCTGAAGGATCTAAGAAGTTAGACATATTTTGTATTCTGGATACACTTGAGGAAAAATGTGACCCAACTAGGTGTTCTTATTGGATAAGGTGCCAACATGGAGACTTGGTGGTCAAGGAAAGAATATTCCACACAGAATATACTTAGGAAGATATCATTGCGAAATTGGATAGCTCGAATAGATTAAGCATGCACCATTAGAGGACCACTTTGACACTTGGCATCTAATCTTCTCTAAAGGGAGCCATGGTTATGGGTATTGATCCTATAAGAAGAGATGCTCGGGTGGAAGAAGTGACACACTAAAAAGAGAAGACCGAAGGAGATGAAAGAGTGAAGAGATACACCAAGGGATATGGCATTGGAAGAGTAAGGCTCAAAGAATATATTAGGAGGTTCTAGGAGGTGGGGTTTTCATTAGAGGACTATAGGAATGTTATCATGTCTAAGTGTAGACACCAAAATTGGGTCACACTCCCCTTTGTCCCCTCAAATCGAATAACCAAATCAAACTCTTTACCCTAACCATGGCCCCTTCCACCCCAAATTAATATTAATTTAATTAACTTAATTAAATTAATACCCATCCTCACAATATTCATTAATTAATTATTTTAATTAAGTTAATGTCCACCTATCTAGTCACCTCACCCTAGACCTATTGTAACATCCTTGACAATTTTTATTTTTCTCCTTTGCATTTCAAGTGTTGACATGTGATTTTCCTTATAAATATATGTTCTTTAGATTGTTGGAGACCATACTTGATATGGAAAAATCATTTCATTCTTAAGATTCCTTTCTGAATTGGAATGGCTTTGAATCCATTTTTCACTTCTTTTAGATGAATTGCAATTTGATTTAAGAGCTGTAAACTTATCTATTAATCTGACTCATCCTTGGATCAATTTCGGTGATCCAAGGAATGCCTTAAATCTACTTTGTTGAATGAATGGTGAATTGAAATTCCATGAATTAATAGACATATTGACTGAAATTTTTGTTACAAGTTCTTTGATTTTTGTGTGAACGTATTTCCATTGAGTTCTATGTTGTGCTTGGGTCCTTGGAGATCGATCATGGTAGGACATTGCTGATGAACATGAAAATACAGCCTATTCATGGCATAGGATGGATTTGAAATCCTAAGCTAGGTAAAAATATTTTCTACCTAAGCTATGTCACTTAATAGAATTCTTATTCTATGGCATAGGAAGGATTTGGAATCCTAAGCTAGGTAAAAATATTTTCTACCTAAGCTATGTCACTTAATAAAATTCTTATTCTAACCTAAATCTTCCTATTTTAATTTGTTGGTTGATTGACATCCCAACCTAAGCTTTGTGCTAAAGGATATGGAAATGTTACTAGGCTATTAAAATTAACCTAGAACTTAATACTATAAGGTTTTATGATGATCTAACCCAATGCCTAAAACTATTAAGTTGTGATTTAATCTAACCTATGTGGAAAGTAACTAAGGCTATGTGTTGAGACCTATGGTGGAAATTTGTTGTTAGGGTTATAACCTAAGGTATATATTATAAACTACCTAAGGTCTAACCTAAGAAATTCTATTTATCCTAAACTAATGGGTATGAAAGGGAATTAGGTGGTCACATGCATTAAGAGCGATGGTTCTATGGCATTTATGTTATTGATAAGGTTTTGAATGCATAGGGCAACCTTTGCTAGTTTTGGTAGGGGCTAGTTGACTTGGTGGAGGCTTATGTGGAAGTGTCACTAAAATGGAATTTTATGTTAATTTTGATTTGGCATTCTCCGAGGTGGAAGGCGGTGGAAAGGAAGGATAGGCGGTAAAATTAGAATTAATGAAACTTATTGTTTTCGGTTTACGTGCACAAACCATCTTGGAAGGCATGCAAGAAGATTTTTCCAGGGTTGCTTCACTTTGCATGTTTAACAATTTTTGCTCTGCATGCTCTCTGGTTTTCTAACCAACAAATTGAACTACACTTAATGGATATTTTTGAAGTCTTAGACCTACTTTCGTTTCATGGGATGTATAAGAGGCATTTTGGAAAAGAATATGGTTGTTTGATCTTTCGTGGAGAAGAGGAGAAGTTGTGAGCTCGACCGAGGTCTCCTTCGATTTGGCAAAAGCACTATCGGGCATGATAAGCTCTAATCTTTAAGATCTCTTACTTTCTTATAAATGTTTCATTAAAACAAGTCGATCTTTTGATATTCTTTGCTTGCATGTTTTATCCGGTTACTTGCTTGTTGGGTTTTATAATATCTCATTATTTGGATATGAATCCATGGTAAAAAAATAATGTTGGTTTGGAAACTTTCTTTGTGTTAGTTTAATAATGAAACATGCATGTGAAGCTTGTTTTAGTAGCTCTGCTTTCCATTTCTAGAATTTGTATTCAAGGTTGTTGTGTTGGAACTGACCTTCATTGCAATATGTGAATTCTAAACTTTATGGGAACCTTGAGTTCCGTTTGAGCTTGTATTTGGGCTTCGTGTTTTGATATGAACTTGTCTTGGAGATTCTTGTTGTTCTAAACTGGTGTTTGGAATCTTGGGTAGCTCTGGACTATTGTTTGAAGTTCGTATATGGCTCTGTACATGTATTTTATTACTTGTGTTTCTCTGAACTGTTATTGAAGGGTTCATGTTCTACACCGCACTCATATTTTGTTACTTGTACATTTCAACTCTTCTTTGAAGCTCGTATTTCATTTTGAGCTAGTATTTGGGCTTCTTGTTTAAAATATAAACTGGAATGGGAACTTCATGTTGCCATGAACCTGTGATTAGAGACTCATGTAGCTCTGAAATGGATAATCCACTTTTCTTTTTGACAAGGCAACATAGGAAACCACCACATAACACACTTACAGTTCGGGCATGCCACATAGAAATTATTGAAGGTTATTTATTTTAATAAAACATCCTTTAATTCTTAGCTTATGTTTTCAGGGAGACTCAAGATATGATTCACACAATTCATCTTACAAAACTAAGTATTTTCTTATACATTGTAGAGTAGTTCCCTTAAAGTCTTCTCCTTTACGACTATTATTTGTTTTATTTATTTATTTAATAAATATGGTAATTTAATTCCACAAGGCCATCTATTCACACTTACGCTACTAAAACTTCATTCATACCCTTATGACAACATTAGTTCGCGTTCAACATACTTAAGAGAAAATTACAAGGCACCTTGGAAAAAGTTAAAGGAAGAAGGTCAAGTTGAATTCATCCTTAAGACGTCATTAGTTATTACCAAGATTTAATTGGAGCTTGAGATTTTATCCATAAATAATAAAGATTTTACTTAGGCTTCATTGAAAGAGCTTTACAAAAGGAACTATTTACTTTCCAAAAAGGATGAGAGATAAATTTCGTGGTTTCTATATTGTCTTCCCCCTACTTATTAAATCTTATTATCTTCTAAAACTAACATTTTTTCCTTAATTCTTGTTTAAGAGTTCACCAAAAAGGGGTAGTGTTCACTAGTTTAGCTAGGGATATCAAGTTATATAATTTCACTTTGCAATGATAGTCTCGCCTTTGATTACTTAAGGAATTGTTTGTTCTCAAGTAGATCACCTCTACAATAAATTTATTTGAATATAACTTTTAGGTAACTTCTATAAGGATTAACCACCCATTTTATTTTACATATAACACATCAATACAAAGTCTTAGAAAGTTTTAACTTAACACTTAATTCTCAAGATCAAGGTTTTACAATACTTATGCCAATGTAAAGATTGAATATCATTTCTCACTAAGATGAGTTACCAACCAAACTACAAAAGGACAAAACAACTTCATCACGTAATTTCCGATCAATCCCAGGCAAGAGATCTTATAAACTCTTTTGCAAGCAATGTTACAAAATTTACAACACATTGAACATTTTTACAAGGAACTTCATAATTTGAACTGATGAAACTTTTACACTCTTTTCCTTTAATCTACTCATAATCCATCTGCACAAATATTAACTAGAGTCAGTTCGCTAGAACTGAGCATGATAAGATATAATCCTCACCTAATAATTTATGCCATCTAGCATTTACATAAATGAAAGGTTGTAATAATCCCTATCAAAAATTTCTAACATGTATTCAAATCTTAACTGCACATCTCATGATAATACATCTCATACCCATTATTGTTCACTTCCTTAAGATCTGCTTACATAAGAACAAAATTCCAAGTGGCTAGATGTACAACCTTAACCTTACATTTAATCATAATTAAATTACAGTAATAATAATAACGCTCACTTAATACCTTCAATCTACTTCTCATATATAAGTATCCAATAATATTATCTTTCAATTAAAAATAAGCACCAACGACATTAAGTTTCTATAATAAATACAAGTATCAATCTTATATTATTCATCGATATTACCCAAGTATCAAACCTTTATAGATAATCAATGATATGTAAGTATAATTTTGATATTTATCTCACAATTTTAAGAATATACTTATGTTAACAAAGATTCCACCAATCAGAAAATTCATATATTATTTAAATATCCTTTTGGTTGCTTATTACCATGTCTTTATATGTTTCTATTAGTATAAGAGTCCAACTCATAGGAATGAGTTACGATCAACAATACTGTCATATTTTGCTAATATGTCAAAGATACATTTGACTAGCTAAGATATGTAAGCGTGGTCCAAGCCACTATAAATACAAGTATCAACATTATCTCAACTCCTAATGAGATGCAAGTATCAATTTTAGCTAACATAATAATCATCGTAAATGCCAGAAAATATTCCACTCGTTAACCAAGTATTTAAATAACATATTTACCCTTACGGGTTACCTGATAACATAATATAATATATATAAAATATCAAGTTATATGTACATTAAATAGGGTATTATTATATCCCATATATGATAGTTATATATATATACCATTGTTGTTCTACAATTATATCATGTATGTATTTATACTATATATCCCATTATATAAGTATATACCTTATAAATCATATTTAATAAGACACTATTTATACCTCGTAACAATTATATCTACTCACCAGTTGTTGTTCTACAATTATACAAGCAAAATTTTAAAAGGGAAAAAAATATTGCAATCACCACGTTGTTCTATCCTTAATCTTCTCAAATGCCTTAATGGAAAATTTCAAAATTAATCAAGTTAATAAATACAATAACTACCTCATTTATTAAATGAGATATCTTCTATGAAATAGTTAGGCAATCTATACATACCACAATTAATCATAAAACAAAATGTATATAGATACAATTAAATAAAATAAAAATAAAACTACTCACTACTAGAATCAACTTGTTCATAAATTCATTTATTTATGTTCAATGGTAATATGATATGAAAAGAAACTCATTCATGCATATTTCTCACAATACCAAGGAATTAAAACAAATATGGATTTAGTAAAAATTTTGATTGCAACTTGACATCATATACCACATCTAAAATAAATCTTGCAATCAATATTACAATGTGACCCATATCTTCAGGATAATCCTTTAATAAGCAATATTCCCAGATATTTCACAAGATGCTCATAACACAGTAATGGCGAACTCTAAAACTTCTTCAAAGATCTGCTACATGACCACAATCATGTAGGAAGTATAAACGATAGATCCCGAACTACCCAGATTCTATTTATGCAAATATGATTATAAGTCATTCGAAACCCATCTCTTTTTGGGCATCTCTTTCTAAGAAAGAGTCAAGATATATATATATTATATAATCTCAAGAGTCCAAATGTTATTTACTTAGTAAAAATAACACATCAACATTCCAAAAAAAACCCACATCCACAGAATTCGAACAAAAATTACAAAAATTGATTTACCCAAATACTAAAGGGGATAAACCATTAAGAGAGAGGGTTAGGCTTATCATGCCTATTTTAAATGCATCCACTAGCAACACGTCTAGCAAGGACTGCATAAGCCACACGTCCCACCGATCCACTTCTTTTAGCTTTGAAAAACACCACTCTAGGCTCCCCTTTTGACGGCCATGCCATAGGAAAGGAAAGGAGAAAAAAAAATGCGGCTATCTAACCCCTGCAAACTACATTAGGTGTTGAGCTCCAATGGTTTCAAAATCCCCAACAACATCCTCCCAAACTCACGTGGCCAGAGGCAAGGAAGGAACATATTAGAACAAAAAAACAATGCAGATTCCACAATTCACTCAATGAGAGTGGTGTGCGCCACCAAAAGAAAAACAACACGCCCAAAATCCTCCCACCAAGAAAACGTGCCAGCAAGACTACCTAAACGCATTGAAAAAATTAAATGGAGACCATAATTCTCCACCAACCGACATGGTACAGTGAAGAGAAAACAAGTTTAATCAACGTGAAGCAAGGGAAGAAAATGACAATAAATATAAGGATAAGAGAAAAGAGTAGATAATTGTTTTCTTCATTCGGTTAAATATTAACACATTAACTACACAAGACAAGGTCATAAAGACCTCCACCTTCCATCTTTCCAAAAGGTGTGAAGGAGGAAAAGCAAATTAATAAATAATTTAACAAAAATGAATGTAATAACAAGAGGGAACAAAAATTTCTAAGAACCCACGGTTTAAGCATAAAAAATTATCATGCTATGGGAAGTATTAAATTCTACCCTATGCTAAAAATTAAAAAATTACTTGATTGCTTTACCCCCTACCCATACAATTATGCTATCTAAAAAAGAAAGAATAATGTGGAACTATTCAACCCGAGAAGATCAAATCACATACACACGAGCAAGCTAGAGGAAGTAAGAATTAAATTCTCCATTACTCACAACGATTAAAACAACATGCGAAAAGGCCTAATCATCCCAGGGAAGAAGGCAAGGGGTTTTCATTCAAAATCAAACACGGATCAACAACCGTCCATGGCACCATGACGTGGTGAGCCCTTCTTCCGCTGCGGAACAAAGTTCGGCCTATGGGAGCAACCAAATGACACAACAACACGACATAGAGATAATTAATGTTAATAACGATTACAAATGACAATGAAATATAATAATAATAATATGAAATAATGGCCAATCGGCACATAACCTAATAATATCATTATTATCATTATTTATTTTATTTTATTATTTTATTTTTTTTTAATAAAACTTATCACTAAAAAAATAATAATTATAATTTATCATAATAATGACGGACAAACCAAGATCGATAATAATAATAAAAGACAATTACTATAAAAATATCGATGATAATCGATAATAAGGTAAAGTAATAGTTTAATAAAATGAAGGCCGATCGACAATTTAAATTAAAAATATCATTATTATCATCATTATCTTAATATTATATATATATATATATATATATATATATATTTACTATTTACATGAATAACGACCAACGATCAAGCTTAATAATGTGACAACAAGGTCCTCCGTTAATTGGTTAAACGTACAGGACATTACATGGTCCACATACAGAGGTGTCGATAATGACTTGAGAGGGCAAGATGGAGAGGGAAGGTGCTAAAACATCACTGAGACATGCTCTAAGACAATGGAATTACACACAATCATTCGACGCTCAACAAAAAGGGTCACTGCGACAAGAACCGGGTAACCACCGAATGGGGCATCACATCCTCCTCCCCTTAAGAAAAGCATCATCCTCGATGTGACATAACACAGAGGAAAAGAAATGGTACGCAACAAAGAATAGATAAAGGAGAAAGTGCACCCTATGGTTTAAAATTTTAGTTGATTAAAGCACAGCCACAGGGTAGCCTTAGGAACATTTGGTAGAAATTTTAACTTTCAAGGTTCTGTGAAGATTGGCAGTTCCCTCTTATTTATTATTTCATTGGTCTCTTTCCATTAACATTATTTTTAGTTTAATTTCCTTAAAATTTCATTGTTGAAGAGTTTTGGTTTATTCCTTATTGTAGGTGCCCAACGTGAACTACTAACACAACACCCTACCAGGGTCAGACAAGACACTACAGAATCACAACCACACAAGTATATACTTCATGACTGTATTACACCACACAAGATTACTCACCTCCGAAGGGAATAGGCACGGTCCACATAACATAGTACTGGTCACACAACCATGACTGACAATTATAATACTTGAACAAGGTGTACTACGACATCCAGACATTTCCTCAATTCCACAGATGAAAATTCACATAACTCCGAACAAAAGCTATAGGTACATAGTGTCCACAAGGGCATCAATGCCATATCCACAACATCACAAAATATATCCAACTGATATGAGTAACACATATATCATAACACCATAACCAAAACATCATAATACATCAGCATACCTCCTGAAGCATCAGTCACACATACATGTAAATCTCTTATGCCTCCCTCAAGCCCTTATGCCTCCCTCAAACTCTTATGCCTCCCCTCAAGTTTCTTTCACAATAAAATTGATGCCATTGGCATTCCCTTATGCCTCCCCACAAGGAGGCCGGTTGTCCCCATGGCCCAAGACACATAGGGTTTGGACACTCCTAACCCAAGTGACATAATAACATGTGGGTTCAACAACCCACTAGTTATCTATAACTCCTTGGGGCGTACCCCCATACAACGAAGTGGGTCCATAGGTCCAACCATTCCATGGTGCATCCCATGACCCTATTCCACACATCACGACAATAGAACCAGCATATCAATCCAATCAAAATGCCAAGTGGCAAAGTACAAGCCTTGGGCAAGGCGGTAAAATCTTAAAATTTAAAATAAGATCCAAAACCAAGAAAAATAAATAAATAAATGGCCAAATAGCCATAGTTAGTGCAAAAATCCATGTGTTAGTACCAAAACCAAGGAAATGCCCAAAATGTAAAACATGGCAATCAAGAAAACTGTTGGTCCTTACAAAATAAAGTAAAAAGCTCAATTTATGAATAAAATACACTTATAATAATGTCACATTACGATAACTATGTGGCCTTATCTGGCCACCAAAGGGGTACTCAACGAGTTGCTTGCTTTTCGAACATCGAGCCTCAGCTCGTAAAAATACATATCCATAATACAACTATCATCATCTCGATCTGAACCATCTCGCCACAACTTCAACAAGGCTCAACATAGTCAAAATCACATAGGTTGAGTCCATACGACAACCATATCGGGAGAGAGAAAGAAAGTACATGTCACCATCTACTGAGCCTAAGGTGTCTGCAAAACACAATATGCATGACACCCATTGAGCAAGTGCCACACATACCAAATGAACAAAAGTGGGTTTTCAGCCTATGTAAGGCTCCACTTCCTATCTCGTACTCAGCTCGAGTGACTGGGTCAAACGGTACACATTTTCTCACTCCAAACATACATAGTTTACCGATTTCCCTCAGGGTCGGTTAGTGTAAGGTTCACAACATAACATGTAACTACATCACTAACACAATGGTGGTACACACATAACTACCATAACGTCTTACGTATGGTATGTATATAGGGTAGATCACAATCATACATTCACCGGGTGCATTACATCACTTTACCACATTCTGCACCCAAAGTGCAATCACTACACAATAGGGTTCATAGGCTCACCATATGCCCCTAAATCATGACATGAATCATTACATATTACATAAATCATACATATGATGAACATAGTAACATCACAACATAACATTCATTTGCTACATACAAGGTGATGCATACATTTCTTCAAAACATGGTAAAACATCATGCTACAACTCAATTCACTTTACATCAATCCAGTCATACAACATATCGACACACCCACATATCACAATATGCCACAATGCTCTAACACTCCATCATCCACATTAGAATTCTTTTCACACATCACAAGTAGTAATTCACACGTGAACTCTTCATAGAATCCACAAGAAGGAGAGAGAATACTCCCATCCCCAGCACATCAACATGATGACAAACACACACTAAGTGACATACACATCATGTGCATTCACAATATCACAATTACGACATCAATCACATCACGCTTATACCACATTACTCTTCCAATATAAACCACCATCATGCAATACCATCATCTCCATGTAACACTATCATGTACACCATCATCATCATGTAATACCATCATAACTCCAATCTGGCCCATAGGTTCGAGAGCATGAACCTATGCTCTGATACCAAAGTGTAACGACCCAAAAATTCACACACACAACAACACAGTAAAATATAGGATAACTTTTTTTGACTTGCTTGACATATAACACGACACAACATGTCGTCGCCAAGGTTACAACTAACTCTGTGAACAACTTGGTACATGGATGACCACAAAGGTAACATGGAAATGTTCACACCCATTAAGGATAATCCACTTTTCTTTTTGACAGGACAACATAGTAGTCCAACCACATGATACTCTTACAGCTAGGGCAAGCCACAGTAAGAAATTATTGAAGGTTATTTATTTTGATAAAACACCCTTTACTTCTTAACTTATGTTTTCAGAGAGATTCAAGATATGATTCGCACAATTCATCTTACCAAACTGAATTATTTTCTTATACATTGTAGAGTAGTTCACTTAAAGTCTTCTCCTTTACGACAATTAATTGTTTAATTCCATTATTTAATAAAGGAGATAATTTAATTCCACAAGGCCATCTATCCATACTTACGTTACTAAAATTCGCTCATAACCTTGTTACAACATGGATTCATGTTCAACATAATTAAGAGGAAATTACAAAGCACCTTGGGAAAAGTTAAGAGAAGAAGGTCAAGTTGAATTCCTCCTTAAGACGTCATTAGTTATTACCAAGATTTAATTGGAGCTTGAGGTTTTATCCATAATTATTAAATGATTTTACTTAGGCTTCACTGAAAGAGCTTTACAAAAGGAAACTATTTACTTTCCAAAAGGCTGAGAGATAAATTGAGTGGTTTCTAAATTTTCTTCTCCTACTTGTTAAATCTTATTATCTTCTAAAACTAACCATTGTTTTCCCTTAAGCTTGTTTAAGAGTTCACCAAAAAGGGGTAGTGTTCACTAGTTTAGCTAGGGATATCAAATTATATAATTTCACTTTGTTGGGGTATTTAGCCTCTAATGATAGTCCTTTTTGTTCGGTTCTCTTTGATTACTTAAGGAATTTCAAAAAACTTTGTTCTCAACTAAAAAAAAAAAGCAAGTAGATCACCTCTACGATAAATTTATTTGAATATAACTTTTAGGTAACTTCTATAAGGATTAACCACCCCATTTTATTTTACATATAACACATCAATACAAAGTCTTAGAAAGGTTAAACTTAACACTTTATTCTCAAGATCAAGGTTTTACAATACTTATTCCAATGTAAAGATTGAATATCATTTCTCACTAAGATGAGTTACCAGTCAAACTACAAAAGGACAAAACAACTTCATCACGTAATTTCCGATCAATCCCAGGCAAGAGATCTTATAAACTCCTTTGCAAGCAATGTTACAAAATTTACAACACATTGAACATTTTTACAAGGAACTTCATAATTTGAACTGATGAAACTTTTACACTCTTTTCCTTTAATCTACTCACATAATCCATCTGCACAAATATTAACTAGAGTCAGTTCGCTAGAACTGAGCATGATAAGATATAATCCTCACCTAACAATTTATGCCATCTAGCATTTACATAAATGAAAGGTTGCAATAATCCCTATCAAATAATTTCTAACATGTATTCAAATCTTAACTGCACATCTCATGATAATACATTTCATACCCATTATTGTTCACTTCCCTAAAATCTGCTTTACATATGAACAAAATTCCAAGTGGCTAGATATACAACCTTAACCTTGCATTTAATCATAATTAAATTACAGTAATAATAATAACAATCACTTAATACCTTCAATCTACTTCTCATATATAAGTATCCAATAATATTATCTTTCAATTAAATATAAGCACCAACAACATTAAGTTCTATAATAAATACAAGTATCAATCTTATATTATTCATCGATAATACCCAAGTATCAAACCTTTATAGATAATCAATGATATGTAAGTATAATTTTGATATTTATCTCACAATTTTAAGAATATATTTATGTTAACAAAGATTCCACCAATCAGCAAGTTCATATATTATTTAGATATCCTTTTGGTTGCTTATTACCATGTCTTTATATGTTTCTTTTAGTATAAGAGTCCAACTCATAGGAATGAGTTACGATCAACAATACTGGTCATATTTTGCTAATATGTCAAAGATACATTTGACTAGCTAAGATATGTAAGAGTGGTCCAAGCCACCATAAATACAAGTATCAACATTATCTCAACTCCTAATGAGATGCAAGTATCAATTTTAGCTAACATAATAATCATCGTAAATGCCAAAATATTCCACTCGTTAACCAAGTATTTAAATAACATATTTACCTTACTTACGGGTTACATAATATAACATAATATATATATATATATATATATATATATTAATTATTATTCTATTAAATAGGCTTATATTTATCCCAGACATCGGTTATAGCTGCTCACCAACTTGTCGTTGGTATAATTATACATGTAAATTTTACTACTCTGTTTTATAGTTCTCTTAACAACCCATGTGTTTTCCTACCAAAAGCATTTCATATTTAATAGACACTATTTATACCTATACCTACACGTAACCATTATATCTCAATCTCACCATTCATGAGTTGTTGTTCTACAATTATACAAGCACAAATTTTAAAAGGGAAAAACAAATTGCAATCACCACGTTGTCTATCCTTAATCTTCTCTAATGCCTTAATGGAAAATTTCAAAATTAATCAAGTTAATAAATACAATAACTACCTCATTTATTAAATGAGATATCTTCTATGAAATAGTTAGGCAATCTATACATACCACAATTAATCATAGAACAAAATGTATATAGATACAATTAAATAAAATATAAATAAAAACTACTCACTAGCAATCAACTCGTTCATAAATTCATTTATTTATGTTCAATGGTAATACAGATATGAAAAGAAACTCATTCATGCATATTTCTCACAGCCAAGGAATTAAAACAAATATGGATTTAGTAAAAATTTTGATTGCAACTTGACATCGTATACCACATCTAAAATAAATCTTGCAATCAATATTACAGTGTGACCCATATCTTCAGGATAATCCTTTAATAAGCAATATTCCTAGATATTTCACAAGATGCTCATAACACAGTAATGGTGAACTCTAAAACTTCTTCAAAGATCCGCTACATGACCACAATCATGTAGGAAGTATAAATATATATCCCAAACTACCCAGATTCTATTTATGCAAATATGATTATAAGTCATTCGAAACCCATCTCTTTTTGGGCATCTCTTTCTAAGAAAGAGTCAAGATATATATCTCAAAAGTCAAATTTATATACGTCTGAGTCCAAACATTTTTTATAAAACATAACACATCATTCCAAAAAAAAACCCACATCCATGAATTCAACAAAAATTACAGAGATTGATTTACCCAAATGCTAAAGGGGATAAACCATTAAGAGAGAGGGTTAGGATTATCATGCCTATTTTAAACGCATCCACCAGCAACACGTCCAACAGGGACTGCATAAGCCACACGTCCCACTGATCCACTTCTTTTAGCTTTGAAAAACACCACTCCAGGCTCCCCTTTTGGCATAGCCAGGAGGAAAGGAAAGGAGAAAAAATGTGGCTTTCTAACCCCTGCGAACTGCACTGGTGCTTTTTAGCTCCAACGGTTTCAAAATCCCCAACAACATCCTCCCAAACTCACATGGCCGGAAGAAGCAAGGAAGGAACATATTAGAAACAAAAAAATTAATGCAGATTCCACAATTCACTGTTTGAGAGGTGGTCGGCCAAATGAAAAAAAAAAATGGTTTCATTCCCAAATCCTCCCACCAAGAAAACGTGCCAACAAGACTACCTAAATGCATTGAAGAAAAATTAAATGGAAACCATAATTCTCCACCAACCGTCAGTGAGAAAAACAAGTTTAATCAACGTGAAGCAAGGGAAGAAAATGACGCATAAGGATAAGAGGAAGAGTAGATAATTGTTTTCTTCATTCAGTTGGTAAGAACACATTAACTACACAAGACAAGGTCATAAATACCTCCACCTTCCATCTGTCCAAAATGTGTGAAGGAACAAGCCTTACAAAAAAAAAAAATAATCATGTAATAACAAGAGGGAACATATTTCTAAGAACCCACGGTTTAAGCATAAAAAACATGCTATGGGAAGTATTAAATTCTACCCTATGCTAAAATTAAACGTTACTTGATTGCTTTTACCCTCCCCCTCCCCATTATGCTATCTAAAAGAATAATGTGGAACTAGCCAACCCGAGAAGATCAAATCGCATACACACGAGCAAGCTAGAGGAAGTAAGAATTAAATTCTCCATTACTCACAACGATTAAAACAACATGCGAACATGCCTAATCATCCCAGGGAAGAAGGCAAGGGGTTGTCATTCGAAATTGAACACGGATCAACGACCGTCCATGGCACCATGACATGGTGAGCCCTTCTTCCACTTCGAATGAAGTTCGGCCTATGGGAGCAACCAGAATGACACAACAACACGACATAGAGATAATTAATGTTAATAATGATTACAAACGACAATGAAATATAATAATAATAATATGAAATAATGGCCAATCGACACATAACCTAATAATATCATTATTATCATTAATTTATTTTATTATTTTATTTTATTTTAATAAAACTTATCACTAAAAATAATAAATTATAATTTATCATAATAATGACGGACAACCAAGATCGACAATAATAATAGAAGACAATTACTATAAAAATATCGATGATAATCGACAATAAGGTAAAGTAATAGTTTAATAAAATGAAGGCCGATCGACAATTTAAATTAAAAATATCATTATTATCATCATTATTTGAGGTATTCTTTTCCCCTCTATTTTTCGAAACCCGCATCTTTAGATATTTTGAAATAAGCTATGATTTTTGTTTAATAGAAGAGTTATTTACTTTAGTGCTCTTAATTGTTATGGTGGGATTACTTTGTCTCTATTTAAATTGTTTATGTATTATAGTACTTATTAAATCAAGAACTAATTACTCTTGGGTAATGAAATATTGAAACCGAAAATGGGATTTCACTTTGAGTTCATTGATACTTCAACATGTTTAGCTTATTGATTGGTTTGTTTTTTTCTATCTCTTGTTGGTTATAGTAAATAAACCTTGTGTCTTTGTAAAAGAAAGGAATGTGATTCATTTAGAATAGAATGTTGTTTTTAGGAATGTTATGCATATTTCATTCCGAGAGTTAGAATTGAAACTTGTGTTTATTGAGGTAATGAATTGTAAGGAAAATAGCAAGTGTGCTTTCTTCTTCTTGTTAGTCGATTTTGTTTGGGAACTAGCTTATGAATTTCTATGTATGAATTAAAATTGGAAATTCATTTATTAGTACAATAAAATGAATTATTGATTAGATCATTTTCTAATTAAGATCCCTTTCTTTCTATTGTTGGGATAAGTTCATTGGTTGAAATTTTTGTTTCGATTCTCTTATGAAATGGATATTTCTTTATGAGTTGTTTGGTCTTCCTTGTTCAAATCATTTGTAGAAATGATGCAAGAAGAGATTAGATGATTTAGTTTTTGAACAAAAAATGTAAGTTGGTTTGGCGATCTATTTTTTGACAAGGTTTTGCTTTTTTGGTTTGAGATGAGAAATTTTGTCTCTTGCACTCTATCTTTTTAAGGATCCTCCTTTGATGGAATCGAGTAGATATTAACTCCTGTATGAGTCTACTTTGATTTGTGAACGTTGGTTTCAGATCTTTAAATATTAACTTCTAATATGTGGAAGTAGATTTAGACTTGTAGGTAGACTATTTGATTCTCTATTCCTTCCTGGATTGAAATGGGATTCTATCTTTGATGAATATCATAAATGTTGAATTTCGAGGTAGTTGTCCTTTAAATGAAACAAGTTAATTCATGTTATGAATATGTTTCATTCTTTCGGATGCCTTGTGTTTAGGCATAGTTTGTAATGGTTCTTATTTTTCTTTTTGCTTAGGATTTAGATGAATCATCATAATGAGAACCATGCTTTAAACCCTTTTTTGTTAAAGAAAAGACAAATGTTGTATTCCATAATGATAGAATTGGGAACAATGAGATGATATGATTTGTTAGTTTCTTAAGGATAATTGATAGGATCAATTAAACTTAAATTTTGTAAGGCAAATATAGTGGATTTTATTCTTCTTTTTTATTGAAGTGAATTCAATTGGTTAAATTTACTTCTTTTCCGTTTCTATTTCTTATATTGATATTTATGATGTAATTATTGTCTCATTAAAGCGAGTTGTTTTAATGGAGCAATTATTGGAATGCACTTCATTTTAAGGCTTAGTGCTTATCATGCTCAGTTCATTAAACTGACCCATGCTAGCAATTTTTGTAGATGGAATTTGTAAGTGATAAAAGAAGGCAAAACTTATATGATGCATTGGCTGATTTAAATTTGATTCCTTGTGAAGAATTCTAATTCGTTCTTGAGATTGTATTGAAAAAGAAAAGTAGTATTATTTTTGAATGAAGGTGGTTGTTATTCAGTATGCCTAAATGCATAAGGCTTGTAAATGTATAAGTTATAAAGATTAATTAAAAGCTGAGAATTTACTTGTATTGGTTGTGTAAATTATCTTATGCTTATATGAAAAAGATGGATTTCTATCTTTTGGATATTCTTCATATTATTTATATGCTTAATTGGTTATCCTTTAAAAAGTTTGGATAAAGGGATTTAGTTCAATTTCCCTACTTGTGATGCAACTTGTTAAGTTGTGGAATATGATATTCGATATCTAAACTATATAACATACTAATGTAACGTGTGATGAACATACATTAAGAAATGTGGATATTGGCTAGGATACACCCTAACACTTAACATGTATAGAAAGAATATTTCTCTTTCTTAATGGAATATAAACCAAAAAGGTTTGGAAATATGACTACAATTTATCAGAATTCATTTTGTATGAAGTCTACTTTATATTGGATATATTATGGCATTGAACCTTTCTAAAAAGTTATTGTACTTTTAAATAAGACATATTATAACGTTGTACAATTACGGTTAATTGGCAGTTTAACTATGTGTTCAAATATTAAAACCAATCATGAATATAACAAAGTTCTTAATGGGCTAAATGAAGCAAAATTAGGAAGAACTTATCATGTGTTGGACTAGGGTTTGGAAGGGTTGTTGTAATCAAGAAATAATCCAAACTAACAAAGTATTAACAATCTCCTTGGGGTATGTACATCTCGATGAGGTAATTTCTATAGGATGTTGGCACACACCAATTGCAGGGATGTACTTTCGAGAAGGCTTGGGTCTTCTCGAGAATACAACGTTGTAGTTGACATGTGGCATCACCCTTCTGCATTGATCATCTAGATCTACACACATCTAGAACTCGGACTTGAACCTAGTTTCTCTCTAGGTCTAGATAGGAACATATTTAGGATAGGAATTAGCTTCCAAAGGCTCAGGGTACGTTGGCACATTCGGATGACTTAGGTCAAATGAGTATGCCCATCTACCCTAAGCCTTTGTAAGCATCTTCCTATAATAGGTTATGTTTCTATCCAGGCTAGGGTTAAACCTAGAACAAGTGGACTGATGGTAGTTAGTAAAGACCAATCATGATAATTGGGGTGTGAGGTGAAGGACGTATTCCAATATGATGAGTATGCCATCTAGGAATAGTGACATACATAGTATGTTATAAATCTTTGGCCAAAGTATCAAAACTAGTTGTGTTGTCCTATGTCACCAAGTTTAAAACAATGTGATATCAGATGAATATTGGTAACAATATTCAGATATGTTCTTTAAACAGATCACTCAGTACTCGGTGTAGGGTAGGATGACAAAGTATATGAAGTATACAATATGTATTCAATACATAAGATAACATAAATAGATTGGTAGCTTACCGAGTTATGGAATGAATAGATTAGTGAATCATCGAGTCATTACAATTGCATATGTTTATCCATTGAATTTGATTGGCATGGAATGTTTGTTCTAAATATTTCTTTATTTAGAATAGTGAACATTATTAAAAAAAAAATCTCTTGATTCTAAAGTCTTAAAATGGGAATGTTACATCTTGGTATCAGAGTTGAAGGTTGTAGCTCTTGGACCTATTGTGTCCACAATCTGATGAAACTTAAATTTTCTTGTAACAAAAAATGGTGAGAACAAGAGGAAATGTTGCAAATAACCCTCCACCTGAGGAAGGAGTGGAAACTACCTAGAAACTCGATGAGATCCTTGTTTCCTTGTTGGACACAAGAGATCATTTGGCTGTGCTGAACAACAAGTAATGGGTAATGAGGAGGAAGAAGAAGCTGATAACAATAATCAACCACCTCCAGGGGACAATGCCAATGTGGGTGTTGATAATAACAATGTTAACATACCTATGGAGCCTGAGAACAAAAAGGCTAGGCTAGCAGCAGAACTCACTAATGACATAAAAAGGATAAGTCCACCCAAGTTTGATGGCACCACATTAGGAGATGGGGCTGAGAACTAGCTCAGTGAAATGGAGAAATACTTTGCAATAAGAAATTTCTCAGAAGAAACAAAGGTGATATGGGGAGCATATCAACTTTCTCACGAAGCATCTTCATGGTGGGACAGCCACAAGGCTGAGTTGAACATTGATGAATCTAATATCACATGGGACCAATTTAAAGGTTACTTTAGGCAATGATGGCTGCCATAACTTTACTATGATCAGAAAATGACTGAATTTCAGAACTTAGCTCAAGGAAAGCTAATCATTTTAGTATTGGGAGCAATTTACAAAACTCCTTAAGTATGTGCCTCAGTACCAAACTGATGAGAAGTTTAGGATAAGGAAATTCATCATGGGATTAAATCCCATTATAGGAGGAGAGGTGGATGTTCACAACCCAACCACGATGGAAGGGGTTGTTGAAAAATCCATAAGGCAGGAACAAAAATTAAAGGCAATTTCTGCTCACAAGGAGGAAGTAAGGAAGAAGAATCCCAACTCCTCTTCATCCTCTCTTACACCCAAGAAAGGACCATGGAAGAAATTTGGAATGAAACGTAAGTTTTCATCTGATACAAATAAGAAAGCAGCAACAAACAAGTTTGCTAGTAATGCACGGAACAACTTTGCCAAGAACAATAATAACAGACATAAGTCCTATGTGGGTCTGAATGATAACTCTAAGGCTGGAATAAACCGAGCCTAGGAAGGGACCTAAATGAGGTTGTTATAACTATGGAAAAGATCATTACATAAATCAATTTCCTTTGAATGAAGGATGATCGTAATCAATCAGCAAAGATAAGATACACGTTGCATAGGAGCCGACAAGCAAGGCCGAGAAACATGCCACACCCATAGAAGTTCGGGTAAGTTATTTGGTTTACCAATAACTATTCTTTTGATACCGAGCTACTTGAATGTTTTATTTATAGTAAATTAGCATCAAAATTAAAAATTAAAAGCTAGAAACATGGATAAAACATGGACTGTATAAAGATGGTAATAATGTTTTTTCATACGGTTAGTATGTGTCTTTTTGGAGCAGTCCTTGATTTACCTAACTTTTCCACAGAGGTTGATCTTTATGTTGCACCTTTAGGGTCTTATGATGTAATCATAGGTGTAAATTGGTTAGTATAACATAAGGCTAAAGTGGACTATTTTGAAAAACACATTAGTTGTTTAGATGACTTATGAAAAACAGAGATTCAGGGTGTGAAACGTGAGATTTCTGTTAGAAAACTGTCAGCTATGCAACTTAAAAAGGCCAAAAATAAAGGATGTACCTTATATGCAGTAAAAATTACTAAATCAATAGAAGAAAGCAAGTGATATTATGGAATGATATCCATTGTTACGAGACTTCAATGATGTATTTCTAGAAGAATTTCTAGGTCTTCCACCCAAAAGGGAATTTGATTTCACGATTGAGATCAAGCTGAAACTAAACTATTTCTAAAGCACCGTATCGAATGACTACTATAGAATTAGTAGAGCTTAAGGCTCAATTGCAAGAACTTTTTTCTAAGGGTTTGATTAGACCAAGTGTTTCACCTTGGGAGCACCCGTAATTTTTGTGAAAAAGAAAGATGGAACACTTAGATTGTGCATTGATTACAGAATGTTAAACAAGGAAACAATCAAGAATAGATATCCACTCCCTAGGATTGATGATTTATTTGATCAGATGCATGGAGCATCGGTATATTCCAAGATAGATCTTTGATCTGGATATCATCAACTATGAATTAAGGATGAGGATATTCATAAAACAACTTTCAGAACAAGGTATGGACATTATGAGTTTATAGTTTTACCTTTTGGATTAACTAATGCACCTGCGAAATTTATGAATTTAATGAATAATATCTTTCAAGAATACTTGGACAAATTTGTGCTCGTATTCTTGGATGACATTCTCATATATTCTAAAAGCATTGAGGAGCATCATGAGCATTTGAAAATAGTTTTGGAAATTTTGAGAAAGAGACTGGTTGTTTGGTAAGCTATCCAAATGTTCTTTCTATGACACAAAAGTCCACTATTTGGGTCATGTAATAAGTAAGGATGGAATTGATTGTAGATCCTTCTAAAATTATAGCTATAATGGAATGGCCTACACTAAGAATGTACATGAAGTTAGAAGCTTCATGGGACTTGCTAGATACTATAGGAAATTTGTAAAAGACTTTTCTAAGATAGCTACACCAATAACTTCCTTATAAAAGAAAGATAAAAAGTTTGTTTGGAGTGAGAAATGTGAAATTACATTTAAAACCTTGAAGGAACAGTTAACTTCAGCACCTATTCTTGCAGTACCAGATCCTAATGGAGATTTTATGGTGGTAATTGATGCATCCAATGAAGGTCTAGGAGGTATTTTGTTACAAAGTGGTCATGTTATAGCATATGAAAGTAGAAAACTTAAGTTACATGAGTTGAATTATGCTCCACATGATTTAGAGCTTTTTTTCATTGTTCATGCACTTCAAGTTTGGAGGCATTATCTGCTTGGTAAACCATTTGAGTTAAAACCTATCATCTTGGGCTGAAAGTACATTTTTACTCAGCCAAATCTAAATGCAAGACAACAAAGGTGGTTAGAGTTTTTGTCTCAATATGATTTTGACATAAGTTACATTAAAGGAAAAGAAAATAGAGTGGTTGATGCTCTAAGTCATAGGAAGCACATTTATGCTCTTATAACACTTAGAACTCAGTTTAAGGATGAAGTAAAAAGTGTTATGGAATCTGATTCTTACTTTCAACAAGTAAAAGTAACACTTGCTACAGATTCTAATGATTCGAGGTATAAAGGTTTTCACTTTGATAAAGAAGGAATCTTATGATTTGAAAATAGAGTCTATGTACCTTTTCTTAATGATTTGAGAAAGAAATTGTTAACTGAATTTCACAATTCACCTTTTTCTAGACACCTTGGCATTACTAAGATGCTTGCTGATATAAAACAACAATATTTCTGAAAGGAATGAAAAAGGATGTTATTGATTTTGTGACACATTGCCTTGAATGTCAATGTGTTAAAGCGGAACATATGCACCTAGCCAGTTTGTTGTATCCTCATAGCATACCATAGTACAAATGGCAGGTAATAAGCATGGATTTTGTACAAGGGTTACCTATGTCAAGAAATAAGCATGATGTTATCTTAGTAGTTGTTGATAAACTAACAAAGGTAGCACATTTTATTGCTTGGAAATCTGAAGGATGATTCTCCTATTTTGGCAAGAAGATTTGTACACAAATTTTTAGATTACATGGAGTACCTGAGTTAATCATTTCGATAGAGATCCTAGAATGACATCAAGATTTTGGCAAACACTTAATGCAGCTCTAGGAACTAAGCTAAATTTCAGTTCTGCGTATCATCCGGAAATAGATGGGTAGACTGAAAGAGTAAATCAAGTTTTAGAAGATATGTTATGAATGTATTGCATGGATCAACAGTATAAGTGGGAAGAGTATCTTCCATTAGTTGAATTCACATACAATAATACATATCATGCTTCTCTTAAGATGGCACCTTTCGAGGCATTATATGGAAGAAAATGTAGAACCCCTGTTAGTTGGGATAACATAGAAGATAGAGAGGTAATTGGACCTGAAATTCTTACTGAAATGGAACAACAAGTTAAATTGATTCGTGAACACTTGAAAGAAGTAGTAGATAGATAGGAAAAAGAGTTACGCTGACTTGAAGAGGGTTGATAGGAAATTTGAACTTGGTGAGAAAGTATTTCTTTGGGTTAAACCAAAAAAGAGTTCTATAAATTTTGGCAAGGCTGCCAAGTTATCACCTCATTATGTGGGACCTTTTGAGATAGTTGAAGTAATCAACCCTGTAGCTTATCGTTTAGCATTACCTCCTGATTTTTCACGAATGCATGATGTTTTCCATATTTCTTTGCTTAAGAAATATGTTTTAGATTTATCACACGTGTTAAATTGGAATTCCTTGCAGGTCCAAGACCCAGGAATAATCGGTTAAACCCATACGAGTGCTTGAAACTCACCAGTTGCATTTGAGAAATCGAGAAATAAGTCAATGTAAGGTCCAATGGGACCAGTTTAATGAAGAGAGTGCAACTTGGGAAAATATAGAGGATATGAAAACTACTTTTCCATATCTATTTGAATAGAATTGATTCTGTTGATTGATAAAAATTTATGATTTTATCTTTATATGACAATAAGTATGCCAGTTTTGGGTAGATATTTATTTGATTTGAATAAACAACTATTTAATGCTGATTTCTGGAACTATAAGGTTTTGATATATTTGACTTAGGATAAGAGAAGTGAATGAATTGATTGTCCTTGGTGTAAATTGTTAAAAGAGGTAATCATCGGATGATGATTCTTTTAGGAGGGAAGCATGTAACACCCTTGACAATTGTTATTTTCCTCCTTTGCATTTCAAGTGTTGACATGTGATTTTCCTTATAAAGATATGTTCTTTTGATTGTTGGAGATCATGCTTGATATGGACAAATCATTTCTGTTCTTAAGATCCTTTGATTGAATTGGAATGGCTTCCTTGAATCCATTTTTCACTTCTTTTAGATGAATTACAATCTGGTTTAAGAGTTGTAAACTTATCTATTAATCTGACTCATCCTTGGATCAATTTCAGTGATCCAAGGAATGTTTTAAATCTACTCTGTGAATGAATGGTAAATTGACATTCCATGAATTAAGAGACATATTGACTAAACTTTGTTGTTACAAGTTCTTTGATTTTTGTGTGAACGTATTTCCATTCAGTTGTATGTTGTGCTTGGGTCCTTGGAGATCGATCATGGCAGGACATTGCTGATGAACACAAAAATATAGCCTGTTCACGGCATAGGAAGGATTCGGGATCCTAAAAAGGACTATCCTATGGAATCCTAAGCTAGGTAAGAATATTTTCTACCTAAGCTATGTCACTTAATAGAATTCTTATTCTAACCTAAAGCTTCCTATTCTACTTTGTTGGTTGATTGGCATCCTAACCTAAGCTCTGTGCTAAAGGATATGGAAAGGTTACTAGGCTATTAAAATTAACCTAGAACCTAATACTATAAGGTTTTATGATGATCTAACCTAATGCCTAAAACTATTATGTTGTGAATTAATCTAACCTATGTGGAAACTACCTAAGGCTATGTGTTAAGACCTATGGTGGAAATTTGTTGTTAGGGTTATATCCTAAGGTATATATTATAAACTACCTAAGGTCTAACCTAAGAAATTTGATCTATCCTAAACTAATGGGTATGAAAGGGGAATTAGGTGGTCGCATGCATTAAGGGCGATGGTTCCTATGGCATTTATGTTATTGATAAGGTTTTGAATGCATAGGGTACTACCAGTTTTGGCAGGGGCTAGTTGACTTGGTGGAGGCTTATGTGGAAGTGTCACTAAAATGGAATTTCATGTTAATTTTGATTTGGCATTCACCAGACTTGGAAGGTGGTGGCAAGGAAGGATAGGTGGGAAAATTGGAATTAATGAAACTTATTGTTTTCAGTTTTGTGCACAAACCATCTTGGAAGGCATGCAAGCGGGTTTGTTTGGGGTTGTTTCACTTTGCATGTTTCATGATTTTTTCTCTGCATGCTCTCTAGTTTTTCAAACCAGCAGATTGAACTACACTTAATGGCTATTTTTGAAGTCTTAGACCTATTTTCGGTTCGTGGGATGTATAAGAGGCATTGTGGAAAAAGAATATGGTTGTTTGATCTTTCGTGGAGAAGAGGAGAAGTTGTGAGCTCGGCTGGAGGTCTCCTTCGATTTGGTAGAAGCACTATCAGGCATGATAGGCTCTAATCTTTAAGATCTCTTGCTTTCTTCTAAATGTTTCATTAAAACAAGTCTACTCTTTTGAGATTCTTGGCTTGCATGTTTTATCTGGTTACTTGTTTGCTGGTTTTATAATCTCTGTTATCTTGGATATGAATCCATGGAAAAAAATAATGTTGGTTTGGAAACTTTCTTTGTGTTAGTTTAATAATGAAACATGCATGTGAAGCTTGTTTTAGTAGCTCTGCTTTCCATTTCTAAATTTGTATTTGAGGTTGTTGTGTTGGAACTGACCTTCATTGCAATATGTGATTTTGAACTTTATGGGAACCTTGAGTTCCATTTGAGCTTGTATTTGGGCTTCGTGTTTTGATATGAACTTGTGTTGGAGCTTCTTGTTGTTCTGAACCGGTGTTTGGAATCTTGGTAGCTCTAGACTGTTGTTCAAAGTTCGTATATGGCTCTGTACATGTATTTTATTACTTGTGTTTCTCTGAACTATTATTGAAGGTTCGTGTTTTACACCACACTCATATTTTGTTACTTGTATAGTTCTAAACTCTTGTTTGAAGCTCATGTTTCATTTTGAGCTGGTATTAGGGCTTCTTGTTTAAAATATAAACTGAATGGGAACTTCATGTTGCCCTGAACCTGTGATTAGAGACTCGTGTAGCTCTAAACTGTTATTGGAAGATCGTATTTTATACTTCCCTCGTATTTAAATACTTGTGTAGTTTTGAAATTTTGTTGAGACTTCGTGTTCGACTCTGTTCTGGTATTTTGAGTTGGGTTTTACTTGTATTAAAAGTTTAAAAACTTATAACTCTTTTGTTGAACTATTGCTCAAAGAAAACTGGGAGAATAGTTGACTGAGTTGTTGGGTAAACTCTTTGAGATCTTAACTAAAAATGTCTTTGTTTGATGAATGGATTTGGTAATTCTTTTCTGAGAACTGTTTCATCTTTTCTGAGATGGCAATGGTGTTTTATCGGGGTATTCTTTTCCCCTCTTTTTGGAAACCTATCTTTAGATCTTTTAAAATAAGCTCTAGGTTTTGTTTAAAAGAAGAGTTATTTACTTTAGTGCTCTGAATTGTTATGGTGGGATTACTTTGTCTCTGTTCAGATTGTTTTTGTATTATAGTACTTATTGAATCGAGAACTAATTACTCTTTTGTAATGCAATATTGAAACCTGACAATGGGATTTCAATCTTTGAGTTCGTTGATACTTCTGAACATGTTTAGCTTACTGATCGTTTTTTTTTTTTATCTCTTGTTGGATATAGTAAATAAACCTTGTGTCTTTGTAAAAGAAAGGAATGTGATTCCTTTAGAATAGAATGTTGTTTTTAGGACTGTTATGTGTATTTCATTATGAGATTAGAATTGAAACTCATGTTTATTGAAGGTAAAGAATTGTAAGGAAAATGGCAGTGTGCTTTCTTCTTACTGTGAGTTGATTTTGTTCTCTCTTTTGGGAACTAGCTTATGAATTTCTATGTTTGAATTAAAAGAGAAATTCATTTGTTAGTACAATAAAATGAATTATTGATTGGATCATTTTCTAATTAAGATCCCTTTCTTTCTATTGTTGGGATAAGTTCATTGGTTGAACTTTTCTATTTTGATTCTCTTATGAAATGGAGATTTCTTTATGAGTTGTTTGGTCTTCCTTGTTCAAATCATTTGTAGAAATGATGTAGGAAGAGATTAGATGATTTGGTTTTGTTGAATAGAAAATGTAAGCTTGTTTGGTAGACTATTTGTTTGACAAGGCTTTGCTTTGTTTGGTTTGAGATGAGTAAGTTTTGTCTCTTGCACTCTATCTTTTTATGGATCCTCCTTGGATGGACTCGAGTAGAGATTAACTCTTGTATGAGTCTACTTTGATTTGTGAACGTTGGTTTCAGATCTTTAAATGTTAACTTCTAATATGTGGAAGTAGATTTAGACTTGTAGGTAGACTGTTTGATTCTCTATTCCTTCTGGATTGAAATGGGATTCTGTTATGATGAATATCTTAAATGTTGAATTTTGAGGTAGTTGTCCTTTAAATGAAACAGTTAATTCATGTTATGAATCTGTTTTAGTTTTTCGGATGCCTTGTGTTTAGGGCATAGTTTGTAATGGTTCTTCTTTTTCTTTTTCTTAGGAGTTAGATGAATCATCCTAATGAGAACCATGCTTTAAACCCTTCTTTTGGTTAAAGCAAAGATAAATGTTGTATTCTATTATGATAGAATTGGGAACAATGAGATGATATGATCTGTTGTTTGCTTAAGGATAATTGATAGGATCAATTAAACTTAAATTTTGTAAGGTAGATATAGTGGATTTTATTCTATTCTTCTCTTGGAAGTGAATTCAATTGGTTAAATGTACTTCTTTTCCATTTGCTATTGCTTATATTGATATTTATGATGTAATAATTGTCTCATTAAAGCAGAGTTGTTTTAATGGAACAATTATTGGAATGCACTTCATTTTAAGGATTAGTGCTTATCATGCTTAGTTCATTGAACTAACCCATGCTAGCAATTTTTACAGATGGACTTCATAAGTGATAAAAATAAGGAAAAACTTATAAGATGCATTGGCTGATTTAATTCTGATTCCTTGTGAAGAATTTTGATTCGTTCTTGAGATTGTATTGAAAAAGAAAAGTAGTATTCTTTTTGAATGAAGGTGGTTGTTATTCAATATGCCTAAATGCATAAGTCTTGTAAATGTATAAGTTATAAAGATTAATTGAAAGTTGAGAGTTTACTTGTATTGGTTGTGTAAATTATTTTGTGCTTGTATGAAAAGATGGATTTCTATCTTGTTGATATTCTTCATATTATTTATATGCTTAATTGGTTATCCTTTAATAAGTTGGATAAAGGGATTTAGTTCAATTTCCCTACTTGTGATGTAGCTTGTTAAGTTGCAGAATATGATATTCGATATCTAAACTATATAACATAGTAATGTAACATGTGATGAACATACATTAAGAAATGTGGATATTGGGTAGGATAAACCCTAACACTTAACATGTAGAGAAAGACTCTTTCTCTTTCTTAATGGAATATAAACCAAAAAGGTTTGGAAATATGACTACAATTTATCAAAATTCATTTTGTATGAAGTCTACTTTATATTGGATATATTATGGCATTGAACCTTTCCAAAAAGTTATTGTACTTTTAAATAAGACATATTATAACGTTGTACAATTACGGTTAATTGGCAGTTTAACTATGTGTTCAAATATTAAAAGTGACCATGAATATAATGAAGTTCTTAATGGGCTAAATGAAGCAAAATTTAGGAAGAACTTATCATGTGTTGGACTAGGGTTTGGAAGGGTTGCAGTAATCAAGAAATAATCCAAACTAACAAAGTATTAACAATCTCCTTAGGGGTATGTACATCTCGATGAGGTAGTTTCTATAGGATGTTGGCACACGCCAACTATAGGTTGTACTTTTGAGAAGGCTTGGGTCTTCTCGAGAATACAACATTGTAGTTGACATGTGGCATCACCCTTCCACATTGATCATCTAGATCTACACACATCTGGAACTCAGACTTGAACCTAGTTTCTCTCTAGGTCTAGATAGAACATATTTAGGATAGGAATTAGCTTCCAAAGGCTCAAGGTACATTGTTGGCACATTCAGATGACTTAGGTCAAATGAGTATTCCCATCTACCCTAAGCCTTTGTAAGTGTCTTCCTATAATAGGTTATGTTTCTATCCAAGGCTAGGGTTAAACCGAACAAAGTGGACTGATGGTAGTCAATAAAGACCAATCATGATAATGGGGGTGTGAGGTGAAGGATGTATTCCAATATGATGAGTATGTCATCTAGGAATAGTGACATACATAGTATGTTATAAATCTTTGGCCAAAGTATCGCAAACTTGTTGGTTGTATTGTCCTATGTCACCAAGTTTAAAACAACATGATATCAGATGAATATTGGTAACAAATATTCAAATATGTTCTTTAAACAGATCACTCAGTACCTAGTGTAGGGTAGGATGACAAAGTATACGAAGTATACAATATGTATTCAATACATAAGATAACATAAATAGATCAGTAGCTTATTGAGTTATGAAATGAATAGGTCGGTGAATCACTGAGTCATTACAGATGTATATGTTTATCCATTGAATTTGATTGGCATGGAATGTTTGTTCTAAATATTGATTTATTTAGAACAGTGAACATTATTAAAAAAAAAAAAAATCTCTTGATTCTAAAGTCTTAAAATGGGAATGTTACACCTATTCTTGACATGTTTCCATAGCTAACTAAGACTTGGTCCCACTTACCTTAATGAGATAAGACTTAGTTGAACCCTAAAAATCAATGCCTATTATCCCTCTAACCACCTACCTACTCATAAAAAGGTAACATCCATTTGGATCCACAGAGAAAGGAAAAAAATTGATCTGAAAGATGCAAGATCTACCATTTTTAGTAAACCTAGGGCATCCCTCTTTAACCGATGCGGTCATCCTGAAACTAACACCGGTGAACTACGAACCATCGTCGATTACCATTTATTCACCTTAGCAACCTTTTTGGGTTAGCACATTTTGAGATCAAGGAGACAAGAAGATAATTACATGCAAGTAGAACCAAAGCCTTTTCACACCTATATACATCCATAGCCACACCAGGATAGATCCGAGAGGCATTCACACTCACGGTGACATTCCGGGAAGCATCACTATTGCACCAAGCTCCATCTCACCAACTGATCATCCCCACCAACCAACCATTAGACCTGCAACATTGGTAAGTGATTTTATCACTGATCACTTCCCTTCTTATCCTAGCCATAGGGTTATTATTTCTGTTATCATTCTTCCATTAATATTCCCATTCCTTCATAGTCTACTTTTTGACAAACTCAAACCTCACCCACCCTTTTATCAGATCATCTATCCTAGCCCTTCCACCTCTCTAAGTGTTCTCAACATTCCCATAGACCTCACCATCCCCTCCTCTATCTCTATTTAACCACACCCAGAGACTCGTAATAAGATTTTTATTAAACTATCCGATTGATTATGTACATCGGTGACGATTAACCATGACCATCATCGGTCTCTCCTAAACCATCACCGGTTATACTAGACCGACGTCGGTCTCTATGTTTTACACCTTTTCCAATAACAAAGCCAACCTACCTTCTACCAAGTGACCCAAACAACCTAGAACCTGACCCTAACCAGTTCCAACACCTTGACAACTACCTACCCTTCAAATATGACTATAGCCTAGCCTGTTATGTTAGATTTGTTTATTGTGCTTGAATGAAATACCTAAATCATATCAACTATAGTAGGACTTTGTTTATTTCTCACATTAAGTTGTTTTAAACAATGGATTGACAAGCTCTAGGGAGTATCACACTTCCTAGATCTAGCACATGCTAGGCATTCCACTATCATATATTATTTAACTCTTCTTTTTGTGGTCTTGTTTTCTATTTCGGTAGTTCCTCCCAGCCAAAAGGAATCTCTCACAGTTAGCATTGGATTGAGAATTGAGCGCGTGTAAAAACCATCAATGACCAACATAAATAGGTATTCCTCCTTAGCCCTTACCCTTATTTGTTTTATCTCAATAATATAAATAAAACGGTGAAACATTTTGCACACACAGCGGGACCCATCGGGGTTCTATTGCATTTTCTTCATTCCTAAGTGAAATTTTTGTGTTTGTTTCCCTTTAAAAGGTTTACACATTAATATTCTTCTCTAGTAATCCTATCTTCTTTCTAATTTCTCTAAAAGAAACATTTCTCTTGATGCATGTAAGAAAAATCATTCTTCTTTCTTGCTTTCTGAATTTAGTGAAAGAGAATACCCTCTCCTATTCATCATTTTCTTCATCGAACGTAATTTTTGATTTGGGCTCAAAATTGGTTGCATTACATTCTCATTTTATACATTTAGCTCACATTAAAATGAGGGAAACCTATATCTTTGGAAGTCATGTGTAGCTAATGGTTTACATAAAGAATCATAAAAAGCATGTTCTCTCTCTCTCTCTCTCTCTGTGTCTTACCAAACCGCACAAAATTGAAATATACACATCTTTCTTAAACAACATCTTACTTGGGAATGCCTGTCATGATAAAATGATCATAGGATTGGAAGGTACTCCCCATCTTGTTACTTCTATTGACTCATTATCTCAAAGGGCAGCCCACCCCAACATAACATAACATGAAACCTCTACTTTTAGATATCCTTCTATGTAGGAAGCTTTCCTCACCAAAAACTCTACTCTAAATTCATGAGTCAGTATTATAAATAGCATAAGCTCAAAACATTAAAAATTACTTGTTGGATACGTGTTTTTAGCATTTGATTAATGTGCATTTTGAGGTGTGAGGATATATTTATCCATTTTTCCATTCTTTTTCCTTGCACACTCCACAATCATAGTTGGAGTATTTTGACTTCTTCTGAGTGTTTCGGGACTTCATTACATTATCTCCAGACCTCTAGGTTGATTATTTATCTGACTCAAATTCACAAAAATCCATTTTTCTACATTTTTCCAATTTTCATAGTAACCGACATTGGTTTATCTACCGGCATTAGTCCCACCCCGATCGGCCTTGGTTTTCCTAACCGGAATTGGTTTTTCTGTTCTTTTGGGTTAAATTTCCCAAAGAACACTTATTTCATTTTCTTCACTATTTTGAGTTTTTCTGAGTCTTTGCACTCCTTGTACATTCATCAATTTTTGTCCCCTTTGGTTAAATTGTTCTTTTATCACGAATCGACCTCGGTTACCCCCGAACCGTTATTGGTCATCCTTAACCAGCGTTGGTTACCCTATCCTGAAACTCAAGTCGATACATTACCCAAATCCACCTATAAGTACTTTTTTTTCATTATTACTACTCTCTGTCTTATCTACAAGATACAACATCACACGATACACATTCATTCGTATGGTGTTGAATTGCAACCAAGCTAATACTCTTATATTCCACGCTAGTAATCAACCACTCCCACCTAGTCCTTCAATACCCTCTTTCCTATCACCCATGGATCCAAACCTTCCTACCACCATTGCTTTGCAAAGTGATGAGGAATTTTCATGACTCCTTGATCAAAATCCTATGGCCTTATAGTTTTAACTTTCCCACTCTTCCACTCGGGACTCCTTATGTAGTTGATATATGGTATGCATGTATCCATATCACCTATCCTTATTCCCACTACGCATCAGCCCCTACTAATGTGGTAATACCTTCACCTAGTTTACCCCTAGTGGTTTTGCATCGGGCCCCATACCCGCTATGACTTTTGTGTGTGTAGTATCGTCGCTCCTCTAGTATTTGTTTTCCCCTCATTGACCACCCAAACCATAACCCCATCTGCTCCCATTGTCTCATAGATATAAATTACAACAAAACCACCCGTGGTGTCGATGACCCCTACCCCATTCTAGAATCTTGTCCTCTCCATCCCGTAATCTCTTCCCCAAATCGCTACTAGAGTCACTTCAACGTGCAACATATATAAATATACTATCAACAACCCCTATCTCATCATCACCCATTACGGATATATGCCCTCTATTTCGGTCCCCTATTCTCAACCTCTTTATTCGACATCACCATACATTGGAATTTCACCCACATTGCATGTTCGGTACCCATCCCCTTACACCACAGAGGTACCCTTCCATCACAACCTACCAATGACCTCATTAAATTGATGATGGAAAGGATGTAGACACTAGAAGCATCGGTTTCGGCTCATGCAATTATCTCACCTACAATGAAATCTATAATGATCCCGTTCATCTATCCATCCATATTCTCCCATACCATGTACATTGGGAAATGCCAAAATTCAACCGTTTCAATAGTGAAGATGTGATGCCCAGGTTAAAACAACCCACTTGAGAACCATGAACAACCTAGGTTTAGTTAGAAAATTATGGAATAATTTTATTTTTTTAATAAGGATTTAACGACCAAAGTCTCAAAGAAAAATAAATTCAACATATCACTTTTCCCATTATAATAATTACTAATTTCACATTATACAACAACAAGTGCAATCAGTCCACCCTAGCTCAAATCTCTCTAGGGATTAATTTAATTTCTGATTACATTGACATTTTAGCTAAATATTCCCTGATTGAAATTTTAGGGTTAAGGGACCCAAAAATAATTAAATACCCAAGGTATTTAATTTCCACTAGATCAAAGACAAGAGCAGGGTTTAATTATAGTGAGGAAAGGAATACATATTTAAAATCAACAGAGTAAGGTCTCACTTACCCACTCCCGGAACTTGCTTACAGTGTCTACAACTAGGTTGTTAGGAAATAGCTGCCCTAACGGATCTTAGAACAAATCTAATACACAAGAAAAAAATTCTCTTTTATTAACAATTCTTAGAGGTCACAAGCCCCAAAACTTAGGGCTAGAAGTTTCGATTAGGTTCGGGGAGAAATTTACCCCAAACCCACTCTCTAACGAGGATCAAATTTTCAATAGGATTTTTCTCTTACATAACACATCTAAAGTTTCTCAAAACCATTCCCATTAGATAGGAAAATTTCTCACCTTTCACGTGATATAAATAAGTCCTCCTAACTCCTTACGAACTCAAGATATGAGCAAGCGAGTTCTTAGGTCAAATTTCCCCAAGGGGACACGTGTCAAGAGGAGGGGAAAGCACCTCCAATGGGTTGGCGGGTCACGGGGTGGCTTGGGGAATTTTTCCCATCACGTGGGCACAAATGAAAAGTTTCTTCCACACCTACAAGGGTCCCTGGTGGACACATGGTAGCTTTAGAGACAACGCCGGGGAAAAGGGAAGGGTAGAATGATGAAAGGATTTGGGGCGCTTCGCCCAAGGAAGAGGAAAAAAAAACCAGCACTCCCACGCCCACCGATCCACTTGGGGACGTGTAGTGCTCTGATTGGATGTGGGGAGTAGTGAGAAAGAGGGTGCGAGAGGTGGGAGGATTTAGTACATTGCACCCGATGAAGGACAAAAGGGAGAAAGGGACGTGCGGGTCCACGTGCCTGCGGAGGAAGAAGAGAAGCCTTGAGGTGGGGGCGGTGATGCTTTAGGCCACGGGAATCTTGTTGAAATTTTTCCAAGGCCAAAAACCAAATAAATTAAAGGGTCCTCCCTCCCCACTGCCACCCCCAAGGTGCCATGTGGCACCTTCTCATTGAGCTGACTGCAGATGGGGCAAAAGTGAAAATTCTTCCCAAAATTTTCAAAAGGCTAAGGGCTAAAAGGAATTTGCACCTCCACCATAGCCCCCAATAGGACACATGGTGCCCTCTAATTGGCTATGGGCTGGTGGAGGAAAAAGTGAAAATTTTCCCAAGTCACAATTTTTCCCAAAACTTTTCTAAGGAAAAATTAAGGGAAATCTTTAGCTTGCGAGGCCCACCACGAAAAAATTTTCCCACCAAGGCACAAAAACTTCAAAGTGCCATAAATTTTTCTAGGAAGCTCAGTTTGGGAAAACAAGGACTTTTTGGAAATCTCTCGATGCCCTCTTTGCACAAGAAACATAAATTTTACATTTTGATAAGTTTTTAAGGGTAAATTTTGTAAAAGGGTCTGCAGGCTTATAAATAGTGAACTGACAATTTTCAACTTCTCAATTTGGTTAAATTAGGTCTCCTCCTTCACTCAACATGTCAAACAGACATGGAGGATTGATCTAGGGAGGGTTTAGAGTGTTTTAGGAAAGTTAATTTGTTTAATTGATTCAAAATTGAATTTTTCCAACAAATGACAAAAATGGAAGAGATTAAGCTCAATTTTGCAATGGTTCAAGATATTCTTTAAAATCTTCTTTTCAATTGAGTACATTGCTAGTATATCATGGTAAATTTTAAGGCTTCCAAGTTTATTGTTAAGTGCTGGTCCAAATTGTGCATTTTTATTAAAATTAATTGTCATTATAAGGTTTATAACAGAGATCTATTTCTTTTAAGTTTATTTATCAAATTCATCCTACAAATATGACACTTCATTCCTAAACTAGTCCAATACATTCCATTGTTTAGAAACAAACCATTTCAAAGCTAAATTGCAATTTTAATTTCCACTTTAATAATTTTCAAAAGAGAACCAAGACAATATAATTCCCTCATACATATTTCTTCTTCTTTCATTTTCCAAGACAATGATTCCAATCACAATTTAACATTCCAATTCACCCAACAATGCAATGAGAGATAAACTTGCAATCTTTATTAAATCAAAAGGAGATACATCTTTACCTATTCCATTCCTTGAATGTAACTACAAAGTTCTATTTCTTTCCAACAATAATACAGAATGTACATGTCTTTCACAATTCCAATATATAACTTCATAATCAAGTTTCACACATCCTTCCTTCACAATTACATGATACAATTTCATCCACAAAAAGTGTGAAAGGATTACAATGAATGTGTCTCCACATGGGACTATCAAACTGTACTTGTCTTTTTCTCCAGCTTCAAAACATGCAACTTCCATTTTCTTCCAATTTGATTACAACAAAAGAGGGGGAAAGCCAACGTTCTCCACCAAACAAAGAAATCCAATGAAAAGATAATCCATCCTTCATCATTTGCCCGCAAGCCCCAACCAAGATATAATAAAAGGTGAAATTCAACCATGGCAACAACAAAAATTCTTTCACACACGTTTCTTTTGCAACACAATGCAACACAAAAACAAACAACAGTTCACAACTGCATTTAGAAACATTTCAAAGTAGATATCGGGTTGATATTATAAGCCAAAGGAGTAAGGACTATGGGGGAAGCTACTTATGCCTCCCAATTTGGAATTGGGCATCCACCTATAATCATACTGCCAATATAAAATATCATATCCCATAAACCTTATGCCTCCCAACCCCTCCTTATGGCCCCCCACAAGTAAGAAATGCAAGCTATTTCTTTTCCATGGTGGATCCCAAACCCAAAAATCTCTCAACAAAACTCTGAATCCCATGGCATTCTCTTATTCCCCACCCACATGGATTTTCTATAGCCTTCTCCTACACCTTCCCTAAGGCAGTCTACCCAACCAGCCAACAAAAGCAATAATACATTCTTCATACACACAACTCAACAAGAAAATAACAGCAATAAAAGAAGGAATAAACTCCTACCTCTCCATGGAAGGATTTACCCCACACAACAAGCTTTGAATGTCAAAAATATAGTCCCAAAACAGTAGTGCCAAAGTATCAAATGCTCTCCAATCTCCTCCAAATCAAAAAAATCTCTAATCAAAGAAAAAAATGCACCCCTAAGGATGAATGCAAAGAGGTTCAACAACCAAGCAACAATCTTCACTAAAGCTTCTCCAAAGTAAGAGTTCCAATCACAAGAAAAATGTGCCCAAGGAAGGATGTAAAAGGTTCAACAACCAAAAATAAGAAGAGAGTTTCCAATATATAGAAGAGGGAAAGAAGAGGATGATGTGGATGCATGTAGATGCCACATCGTACATCCTCACAATCAAACACAACAGAAAAAATCCAATCTCCAAGGCTTAATAAAGAGGTGAGTGAAGAATGATAAGTTACTTGTACACTCAAAAACATCCCACACCTCAAGGGACAGCCATTACTTTAAAAAATGTAAGAAAGTGCAATTAAAACATGCACAAAAAGAATAAAAATGTATTATAAAATTCACAAATCACATCCTCAACCATAAGTGTGGTTGGTAACATAAATTTATAGGCATGGGACAAGTTTTACTTGTCCCACAAGCTGCCAAAAACAACCCCAAAGGTCAAATTCAATTTCCATGGAGGTAGAGTATTTCTTACTCTAAAATCTAACCTACACAAACTCTTACACCTCTTACACATCCCTTAAAAATTAATTATAAACAACCAAAAACTCTAATAACTACTTTCCATATCCCAATTTGATTTAATTAAACTTTAAACATATGATCTCTCACATTAATCCATCACAATTAATAAAATACACAACCCATGGTCACATATAAAGATGATTCCCCCCATGGGAATCTCTAACAAAACAACACACAACACAATAAAATGAGTTGCCATGGTGACCGTGTTGAATTCACCTAGAATTCCATTTTAGTTGGTCTCCATCCCCGATGTCTATTGTGATATTTTAAACTTGCAAAACACAAATGCATCCTTCGGCCTCATGGCCATATCAGAACATCCGAAATGAATATATAATAAAAGCACAAAATCATCTATACATATGAATCACAACAATCACCAAGGCAATCAAAGAAATCAATTACAATTTATATCGACAACTATATCATCATCAAATAATTTTCCTTTTCTAGGTTTACTCATAATCTCTAAAATCACATGTCCGAATATCTTCCATTAAAAATCCATGTCAATAGTATATCATCATCCACATGTGAGTGTCCTTAATAATCATCATGCATTATATATAATCAGATTCAACAATAATCCGAGATCTAACATCTAACACCATACTAAATCAAAACTATTAAATTTTCTATCATAGTCTATAGTATCATGATCGAAATAAAAGGTTCCAAAGGGAAGTGGGCACTACATCCCCCTCCCCTTAGACTTGAATTCCTCCGGAAGTCACAAGGAAGAGAGATAGGAATAACTGTAATAGAAAAAGGATCACTCCCATTATGGGATTGTTTGCTTTAACAAGTGTGGGTCTACAAAATTCCAGTTTGGTCCAATGTATTTTAACAAGGAGAAGGGAGATTGCAAGGGATGAGTTCTAAACTTTCTGCATGCAAGGCTATGAGAATTTAGATCTAAGGGGTAACTTTATGCTATCAAACAAGATACAACACATAACAATATAACATGAAGAGTTCCAAAAGATTAATAAGAGTAGCCACCAAGTAAGAGAATTTCAGGGAGAATTTCCATAACTTGAGATGACCACACAGTTTCCTCATGATACACATACCACATTCATAGAAGTTAAGGTTTCTACATGTCTAAGCCATGATTTCAAGGTTCGTTGTTTAGACAAGGCTAGAAAAATCAACTATGACCAAATTTGTACGAGAAACAAGTCTACTCAAGGTCCCACAAATTGAGATCACACAAGATGAGGTTAACCAACAAGGACACCTAAATCAGCAAGCATTTAAAAACAAGGAACTATTCAAGGAAATAACTTCTATAACTCGAGAGGGCACAATTATCTTTTCATGGTAATGCAAGTGAAGTCAAGACCACAAGGTTTTCCGATAGTCTAATTTTTACACTTTTGTTTTAAGAATCAAACACACCAAACAACCAAACTAAAGAAGTCAACCGTTTAGCAAAAGAAAAATATATACATACACATTTATATCTCCCCTAACAACTAACATAACAATACAAGTACCATACCTTATATCACAATGAGATTTATTTATCTTATTTCCTACTCAAGCTTGGAATAACCATAAAGAGAGCACAAGGAACACCAAGGACCAATCAAGGTTGCTAGGGAGAAGAACAAGTAACATGGGGTCCAATCAAATCCAAGGGTGAATAACATCATCTTGCACTTTCCATCCTAATGGGAAAAAGGGCTACAACAACAAGGTGACCCAAGAAAATATGAGGAAAAGAAGACTTCCCAAAGTTATTTTATATCCTTAACATATGTTGCCTTAAAATTACAATACTTAGGTCTCCAAGGAAAAGATAACACACAAGGAGGTTGCTTCTCAAACAACAATAAGTCTCAATCCAAAAGGGCCACAACTCACATCCGTCAAGCTATGGGATGATAAGGGTGTGATGACCCAAAAATCCCACAAGAAAGGCACATACATCTATGGACAAGAAGTAATAAGCAACTAGAACACATTACTATCCACCAGGTGTTTCACAATCCTAGGTAGGTGACAGAACTATAAATTCAACTATATATTGCACTCAATACACATAAATTTTACCATTTTATAAATCAACTCATTAAGTCAAAAGTTATAGCTTTTCTTGATAAGAGCATTCCTTTCATGCTTTCTTAGTTACAAACTTCCTTCTATTATGACCTCATCAGTTTACATTATAAAGAGCACCACTAAGGTGGGCATGATGTCTCACCATTACTGTATAGGCAGAGAGCATTTAGTTTACTCGCAAGGAAGGTGGGTGGAAAAAGGTTTCCTTTCTATTCTTCTACATGGTTTTTTTATTTCTTCTGCTAATCTATCAAGGGTATAACAAGGATCACTTCCCTTTTCTATGCTCCAGTTTATTTGTTAAGTTCCAAGGTCAAATCTCCTTAATTATAGTTTTATGGCATTCTAGTTGAGTCGTCATATCAATCAAATTTTAATGAGAAGGAAGGTTCAAACATATCACATAATTACTTTTATGGGAAAGAGGTGTAAATCAACACACCACATTTTTAATTCTAAAGGAACAAGAGACATTCAACATAGAAAACACACTATTAATTTTTGTAAGAACTAGGAAACAATGAGCCAACATGAATCACACCAAGATTTCAAAGATTCACTGAATAATTTCAAGCAAGCATTACACATTCTTAGTGGGTCTCCATAAGTTTCATAAGAAATTTTCAAGGAAGGCTCATTAAAGAGGCATAATCTTACTTTTACGAATCTATTAAGGTTTAACACCTTTTTTTGTGGTTTAGGATGGTAACATTTTACTCCCTAATAACCAAATAAGGTTTTCCAATCAATACTCGTGTCCCCACAAGATCACACCATCCAAGAAACCGATGATAATGCAACTTTACTCCAAGCAACCACATCCACACTAAAAGGCATCCAATGCAATGGGCAACCAAATAATTCACCAAATCATGAACTTAACATCCAAGAGTTACATTTTTTTACAAAAAAGAGGAAGTACAATATAAGTACCAGCAAGATTATCTATTAAGATCTACCAAACTAACATTTCTAAGAGAAGATCCAAAAGACCCAAAGCATCCATAAATGTTTCCAAGTAACCCACAGATTAATAGGTCATAGAATGTTATTCATAGTAAGGAAATTTAAGGTAAGGGTAAACTTATTTATAAGTCAAGATTGTAAAACAAGTACACTACCTAAAAGGCTTAAATCTATCCATAATTACCAAGATGCATACATGCCACGAGTCAAAACTTTCTATGATGCAACCAGAATCCAAGATACAATTTAACATGTCATCGATGAAAAGCCACAATCAAAACAACACTTTTCTAGTAACATTTATGGTCAACCAAAGAGGCAATCCAATCCTAACAAAATCTAAAAGCCATAATTAAAAACTTCTACTCGACGATGGTCAAGTTCTTACTAGATTGAAATAGAATCACCACTACCATATCAAACCCCCTCTAGACCATACTACACAACAAACTTTCTTTCGAGCAAGGTCAAGCAACAAAAGGGTTTCTCTAAGATCTTAGACACACTCAAGGTTCTTTGTATCCATAACCAAGGCACAAATTTAAGCACCTAAAAGGACCTTCAAGACACCCGGGTGTACCCCATACAACAATTGTCACCATACATGAAGCATAGAACCAGCTCAACAACATGCAAGAAGGAAACCATGTAACGTTTGCCAAGTAGCCAACAAAATATTGAGCTTTGATTCATCAATAAAATAAAGTCCAAGAAATATAAGAAATCAATAAAAGTGGCTAAGTAGCCACGTTGCAAAGTTTGAAAATTCTTTCAAGAATTATAATTAAATAAAAGATCCTCGAGCTTCTTCAACCCAAACATAAAATAAGATGTTGGTCCTTGATAAAATACACAAGATTACGAATGTAAAACACAAAATTTAACACCAAATTCATTCTCGCAGCCTTTCATGGCCACCAATAGGGGTACTATGCCTCCTCGAGTTTAGTTCCAAGAACACATACATAGGATTGGGTCCTAAATGACACCCAGACTTAGTGTCCACTCTCTAATACGGGTAATAACTTGAAAATTGACAACCGGCCCTCTTTCTTAACCACTTAAGGACGGAAGCTCTAAACAACTTCTAATTAACTCTTCCCGACCCAACACAACCACTATTGTCTAACCATAAGGATCACATCATACTAACTCATCATTCCAACAACTCCAATAAGGAAGGGTCTCAACAAAGGGCTTAATACATCATACAATTAAATCAATTTTTAATGCTTGTAAAACAACACATTTTCAAAAGGGAACCGAGTTTCCATTATACTAGAAGTTCACAAATTCAATTTAATCGACATTCTTAGTTACCCTGGTTTAGAAAAATGTCACTAAGCAAGCACAACAACTCAAAAACTTATTATTATTTTATTATCATTTTAATTTTGGCAGTTCAAATGAACAGAGCAATGTAATATTTCTTCATGCTTATTTCTTTTCTTCAATTTTCAAACAAGTTTTTTTCTTAGATTCAAAAGTGTGCTAGGTTTACAGTTCATGTCTCAAGTTTTCTAGTGTTCCCAATGGTCCAAGCTTTCAAACCATTGCACTACGATACCAAGTGTGATGCCCGGTTAAAACAACCCACTTGAGAACCATGAACAACCTAGGTTTAGTTAGAAAATTATGGAATAATTTTTATTTTTTTATAAGGAGTTAACGACCAAAGTCTCAAAGACAAATAAATTCAACAGATCACTTTTCCCATTATAATAATTACTAATTTCACATTATAGAGAAACAAGTGCAATCAGTCCACCCTAGCTCAAATCTCTCTAGGGATTAATTTAATTTCTAATTACATTGACATTTTAGCTAAATATTCCCTGATTGAAATTTTAGGGTTAAGGGACCCAAAAAACAATTAAATACCCAAGGTATTTAATTTCCACCAGATCAAAGACAAGATCATGGTTTAATTACAGTGATGAAAGGAATACATATTTAAAATCAACAGAGTAAGGTCTCACTTACCCACTCCCAAAACTTTCTTAGGAGTGTCTACAACTAGGTTGCTAGGCAACAACTTCCCTAATAGATTTTAGAACAAATCAAATCCACAAGAACAAACTTATCTTTTATTAACAATTCTCAGAGGTCACAAGGCCAAAAACTTAGGGCTAGAAGTTTCAGTTAGGTTCGGGAGAAATTTACCCCAAACCCACTCTCTAATAGGCTCAAAGTTTCAATAGGATTTTTCTCTTACATAAAACTTCCAAAGTTTCCCTAAACCATTCCCATTGGATAGGAAATTTTCTCACCTTTCCATTGATATAAATAATTCCTCCTAACTCCTTACAGAACTCAAGATATGAGCGGGCGGAGTTCTTAGGTCAAATTTTCCCAAGGGGACACATGTCAAGAGGAGGGGAAAGCACCTCCAATGGGTTGGCGGGTCACGGGATGGCTTGGGAATTTTTCCCATAGCATGGGAATAGATGAAAATTTTCTTCCACACCTTCGTGGGTCCCTGGTGGACATGTGGCGGCCTCGAGACGATGCCGAAAAAAGGGAAGAGTGGAATGATAGAAGGATTGGGGCACTTCACCTAAAGAAGATGAAAAAACAACCAATGCTCCCATGCCTCGCGGGTCCACTTGGGGACACATGGTGCTCTACGGTTGGCCATGGGGAGTAGAGAGAAATAGGGTGTAGAGCAAAGGGAGGATTTAGCACATTGCACTGACGGAGGACAAAAGGGAGAAAGGGACACGCAAGTTTGCACGCCCGTGGAGGAAGAAAATCCCGAGGTGGGGGTGGTGATGCGGGGCCACGGGGAATCTTGTTGCAATTTTCCCAAGGCCAAAAACCAAAGAAATTAAAGGGGTCCTCCCTCCCTTCTACCACCCCCAAGGTGCCACATGGCACCTTCTCATTGGCTCAAGAGCCGGTGGGGCAAAAGTGAAAAATTTTCCCCAAAATTTTCAAAAGGCTAAGGGCTAAAAGGGAAGCCGCACCTCCATCGTAGCCCCCAAGAGGACATGTGGTGCCCTCTGATTGGCTACGGGCCGATGGAGGAAAAAGTGAAAATTTTCCCAAGTCACAATTTTTTTCCCAAAACTTTTCTAAGGAAAAATGACGGGAAATCTTTGGCTTGCGGGCCCGCCAGGGAAAATTTTCCCAATTTTTCCCGCTAAGGAACAAAAACTTCAAAGTGCCATAAATTTTCCTAGGAACTTAGTTTTGGGAAAATGAGGACTTTTTGGAAATCTCTCGATGCCCTCTTTGTACAGAAACATAAATTTTACATTTTGATAAGTTTTTAAGGGTCAATTTTGCAAAAAGGGTCTCATAGGCTTATAAATAGTGAATTGGCAATTTTCAACTTCTCAATTTGGTTAAATTTGGTCTCCTCCTTCACTCAACATGTCAAACAGACATGGAGGATTGATCTAGGAGGGTTTAGAGTGTTTTAGGAAAGTTAATTTGTTTAATTGATTCAAAATTGAATTTGTCCAACAAATGACAGAAAATGGTTGAGGAAGAGATTAAGCTCAATTTTGCAATGGTTCAAGATATTCTCTTAAATCTTCTTTGTCAATTGAGTACATTGCTAATATATCATGGTAAATTTTAAGGTTTCCAAGTTGATTGTTAAGTGCTGGTCCAAACTGTGCATTTTTATTAAAATTAATTGCCAGTATAAGGTTTATAACAGAGATCTATTTCTTGAAGTTTGTTTATCAAATTCATCCTACAAATATGGCACTTCATTCCTAAACTAGTCCAATACATTCTATTGTTTAGAAACAAACCATTTCAAAGATAAATTGCAATTTTTATTTCCACTTTAATAATTTTCAAAAGAGAACCAATACAATATAATTCCCTCATACGTATTTCTTCTTCTTTCATTTTCCAAAACAATGATTCCAATCACAATTTAACATTCCAATTCACCCAACAATGCAATGAGAGATAAACTTGAAATCTTTATTAAATAAAAAAGAGATACATATTTACCTATTCCATTCCTTGAATGCAACTACAGAGTTCTATTTCTTTCCAATAATAATACAGAATGTACATGTCTTTCACAATTCCAATATCTAACTTCATAATCAAGTTTCAGACATCCTTCCTTCACAATTACATGATACAATTTCATCCACAACAAGTGGGAAAGGATTACAATGAATGTGTCTCCACAAGGGACTATCAAACTACACTTTTCTTTTGCTCCAGGACAACAACATGCAACTTCCATTTTCTTCCAATTTGATCACAACAAAAGAGGGGGAAAGGAAACGCTCTCCACCCAACCAAGACATCTAATGAAAAGAGAATCCTTCCTTCATCATTGGCCCCCGAGCCCCAACCAAGATACAATAAAAGGTGAAATTCAACCATGGCAACAACTGGCTTCCACAACACAACATTCTTTCACACACACATTTATTTTTACAACACAATGCAACACAAAAACAAACAACAGTTCACAACTGCATTTAGAAACATTTCAAAGCATAACTCTAGCTTGCTCTCGCAATCCAAATGAGCAAGGACTATAGGGGAAGCTACTTATGCCTCCCAATTGGGAATTGGGCATCCACCTATAATCATACCACCAATATAACATATCATATCCCATAAACCTTATGCCTCCCAACCCCTCCTTATGCCCCCACAAGTAAGAAATGCAAGCTATTTCTTTTCCATGGTGGATCCCAAATCAAAACTCCCTCCACAAAAATTTGATGCCCATGGCATTCCCTTATGCCCCCAAATGGATTCCCCATAGCCTTCTCCTACACCTTCCCTAAGGCAGTCTACCCAACCAGCCAACAAAAGTAATAAAACATTCTCCATACACACAACTCAACAAGAAAATAACAACAATAAAAGAAGGAATAAAATCCTACCTCTCCATGGAAGGATTTTCTCCACACAACAAGCTTTGAATGTCAAAAATACAGTCCCAAAATAGTAGTGCCAAAGTATCAAATGCTCTCCAATCTCCTCTAAATCAACAAGAGCTCTAATCATAGAAAAAAATGCGCCCTAAGGATGAATGCAAAGAGGTTCAACAACCAAGAAACAATCTTCACCAAATCTTCTACAAAGTAAGAGTTCCAATTATAAGAAAAATGCACCCAAGGAAGCATGCAAAAGTTTCAACAACCAAAAACAAGAAGGAGTTTCCAATATATAGAAGAGGGAAAGAAAGGATGATGTGGATGTATGTAGGATGCCACATCATACATCCTCACAATCAAATAGAAAAGACAAACTCCAAACTCCAAGGCTTAATAAAGAGGTGCGTGAAGAATGAAAAGTTACTTGCACACTCAAAAACAGCCCACACCTCAAGGGACATCCATTACTTTAAAAAGTAAGAAAGTGTAATTAAAACATGCACAAAAAGAATAAAAATGCATTATAAAAGTCACAAATCACATCCTCAACCATAAGTATGGTTGGTAACATAAATTTATAGACATGGGACAAGTTTTACTTGTCCCACAAGCTTTCAAAAAAATAGCCCCAAGGTCAAAATCGAATTTCCATGGAGGTAGAGTATTTCTTACTCTAAAATCTAACCTACACAAACTATTACACCTCTTACACATCCCTTACAAATTAATTATAAACAACCAAAAACTCTAATAATTACTTTCCATATCCCAATTTGATTTTATTAAACTTTAAATATATGATCTCTCACATTAATCCATCATAATTAATAAAATACACAACCCATGGTCACATATAAAGATGGTTCCCCCATGGGAATCTATAACAAAACAACACACAACACAATAAAACAAGTTGCCATGGTGACCGTATTGAATTCACCTAGAATTCCATTTTGGTTAGTCTCCGATACCCCGATGTCTATTGTGATATTTTAAGCTCAAAACACAAATACCTCCTTCGGCCTCATGGCCATATCAGAATGTCCAAAATGAATATATAATAAAATCACAAAATCATCTATACATATGAATCACAACAATCACCAAGGCAATCAACGAAATCATTTACAATTTATATCGACAACTATATCATCATCAAATAATTTTCCTTTTCTAGGTTTACTCATAATCTCCAAAATCACGTCTTAATATCTTCCATTAAACATCCATGTCAATAGTATATCATCATCCACATGCGAGTGTCTCTAATAATCATCATGCATTATATATAATCATATTCAACAATAATCCAGTGACTTCTAGATCCACAAATGATCATGAGAGCTTCCTTTTTTCTTGGAGGAACTACCTAAAATGGAAAACAAGACCACCAAATGAAAGTTAAACAATATATGCAATGGACTACCTAGTGTGTGCTAGATCTAGGAAGTGTGATACTTCCTAGATGGCTATCAATCCACTATTTAAAACAACTTAATGCTAATAATAAAGGAAATCCTACTGTAGTTAAAATGATTTAGGTATCTCATTCATCTACAATAAGAAAATTCATTCACAATAGCTAAGCTATGATTGAATCTGAAGGTCAAGGTCTCTTCAGGGTACTGGTACTGGTTAGGGTGAGGTTCTGGGTGGTTTTGGGTATTTGGTGGAGGTTTTAAGCTCTGTTCTTGGTTTCTGTCAAAAACATAGAGACCGACGTCGGTCTGGTATGACCGATGTTGGTTTAGGTTAACCGGCGATGGTTGTGGGTAACCGGCATCGGTATGGTCATGGTATAGGAAACTCAATAAAAACTTGGGTGGGTGATAGATCTGAGGCTAGATGGAAATGGAAGGGAAATGGAAAGGTTCGTGTGGGTCTTAGGTATGCACATGAATGATTAAAATCTAGGGTATGGGTAGTTCAAGGGTGTGGGTAAAAGGATGGTCAAGTTTGCATGGAGGTAAAATGGTGGGGGAATGGAAATGGGAGCAGAAACTAATAATAGAAGTAAAGAATCTACTCAAATGATAATGAACTAGTGTTGGTTAACAAAAACTTACTGTTTGTATGAGCTTGATGTCTAGTTGGAAATGGAGGGTGATCAAATGGAAGGAACTTTTATGTGATGTTGGCACTTCCCCAGATGCTCCCATGAAGGCAAATGGCTCTATGTGGTTGCTTCAGGTGCTGGCTATGGATGCTCTGATGTGTACTAATGTTGGTTCTACTTGCATGCAGCTTTAGTTTCATCACTTGTTCTCAAAAGATGTGTTAACTCTCTCAAAATGTGCCAACCTCAAATAAGGTTATTTTGGGGTTAAATGGTAACCGATGGTGGTTCTGGGTTAACCGGTGGTGGTTTAGGGTAATCGACGGTTAGGGTGGGATTTCCTAGGTTTACTAAACTAGGTAGATCCCCTTGATTTTCTTGGGATCTCATTCATTTTGGCTCCACGGATTAGAATGGAAGCTTCCTTCTAACATGCGGAATGTGGTTAGAGGGAATGTAGGCTTTGATTTTTAGGGTTTGGGTAGGTCTTAGTTAGTTATGGAAACTTACTAAGAATAGGTCTTAGGGTGAGGTGGCTAGATGAGGTGTCTAGGTGAGGTGGATATGTGGCATTATCCCAATTAGGATATTTAAATAATAAATATTGTGAGGATAATGAATTAATTTAATTAAATTAATATTAGAGTGGGATGAAAGGGCCATGGTTAGGTGAATGTGTTCAAGGTGTTTATTTGACGAGGGACCAAGGGGAGTGTGACCCAATTTTGGTGTCTACATTTTTCCCTTTTTGTTATGTAGCTTGTATTATTTAAGCACTGGACAAAAATAAGATGTGGTTGCCCCATGTGTGGGTGAAGGTGATCCCCTTCAAACCAGGAACTGAGGAGGTAAAAGGAAGAATCGGTGAGTGGTTTGATAAAAGGTGAATGTGATGAAGAGGAAGGTGGGCAAACAAGGGAAAAAGGGAAAAAGGTCCACTCGGGTAATCTAGGTAATGGGTCAGGGTCAAAGGTAGTAATAATCAAACACACACACATGTATAAACTATAACACGATACCAGGTTAAGAGCAGGAAAACTCTACATTGTCTAAGGTCGATAGGTTTATCCAAACAAGGTTGAAGTGATTCCAGTATCCAAGGTATAGGATATGGTCAGAAACATGACGCAAGTCAAAGTGTGCAGAACGTTTAGGTATGTTCCAGTACACCAAAGGTTGGGTCAGGATAAGTGGTCATGGAAAGAGGCAAGGTAAGGTCAGAATGTCCATCAACATAGGTAATAGTGCCACAAGGTATAGCAAACACATGAGGTCAAAGGTCACTAGCAATGTTCCAGTCCAAGTATCTAGGTCATGGCATGGGTAGGGCTGAGGTATGGGAAAATAATGAGTCCCCAATGAGGATGAGGTGAGGGGGTAAATGATAAGGTCAAGAGGATAAGTGAAGTGTCCAAGTGAGGTGTGGGTGGGGTAAAAAGGATTCAGGTAAAAAATTGGGGGTAGGGGTAGGAAAAATACTAAGTAGGATAAACCGATGATGGTTTAAAGGAACCGATGCCGGTCAAGATGGACCGACCACGGTAAGCTAGGGCACAGACCGATGTCGGTTAAGGTAAAACCATCACCAGTCAAGTCGGGTAGGTTATAAAAAGAAAAATTGCCATATTTTTCAAATCATTTGTCTTTTATCGAATTGGGAAAATGAGAGAGAGAGAGAAAAAAGGTGGAAAGTGACAAAGTGAGATGAGGATTGAGTTGGTGAGCCACGTGGCTAGGTGATGAGAGTTGGTCGATAGGTGGATCCACAGCTAGGTGGGATCGATTTGAGTTGATTGATTGGTTGGAGAGTGAGAGGTCATTTGGTGATGGCAGAGGCAGGAGAGGGATCGGGGACCACCAGTGCAGTAATCGGAGGTGCCACCACGCAGATGGAAACGTGATGAGGTAGGATTCAATCCTAACTCATTTGTTTTGTTTATTAGATTGAATTAGAGGTGGGGGGTGAAAACAGGTTTTTTTTTTTTTGGGGGAAAGGAAATTTGGAATTATGGGAGGGAAAATTAATTAAATTAGGAATGGGAAGGGAGGTGATTTGGTGAAGGGGTGGGGAAGGGTTTAGGGGGATTTGAGTAAGATTAGGTGGGTAGAAGGGAGAAAAAGGGGAGTTTGAATGAAAAATGGGGGTTTGGGCATCATGTGGTTTTGATGGATAGACCAAGACATCGCATCGGTTGAAGGTTAGCCACATTGGTGTTAGGGCACCGGTATCGGTCATGAAGCAGGTGACCGATGCCGTAGTTGAAGGGGGACCGGGTCGGTTAGGGGTAACCGGTACTAGTCATAATTGGGGAAAAAGGGGCCAAAAGGTGTCCGAGGTTGGGTGGGTGAGGTAGATAGGGGTGAGAAAAGTGGTTTTGGTGAAAATCATAACATAGGTAAGGGGTAAAAATAGGTAAGGGTGGAGTTGTTAGGGAAAAATGTATAGATGTGTAGGAAAAAGGTAAGGTCAGGGAGTGGGTCAAAATGGAAGTAGGTGAGGGGTCGGGGGTGTGTGTTTAATAGGTGAGGTGATATTAGGTTGGGTAGGGTTAGGGTAGGTAGGTCGGTAGGTTAGGGTTGGGTTGGGTAAGTAGGGAGGTGCGGGTTGGTTTGGGGTGGAGGGTAGGCCATGGGATAAATGGGTAAGTAGCGAAGTAAAAGAGGTAGGGTAATGGGAATGGGTATGGGTGAATGTAGATATGGTCATGTTTAAATAATGTGATTGTTTTGTTAGATGTAGGTGAGAGATCAGCTGAGGATGCGAGATAGGGTGCCACCCTACTCATGACAGTTCAAGGCACAACAAAAGTCGAGGAGTTGCAGCATGTTGAGGAGGTGGGCCTGATTGGGGTCCGACACTACCAATGAAGTTTGAAAGCCGAGTCTGATGGTCACCCTCATCGATAGATGGGATTTGGTAACCAACACATTCCACCTACCGACGGGTGAGATGACAAGTCACCCTGAGGACATGTACAGATCCTACGTGGTTACCTATATTGGGTACATAGGTATATTCGATCTCCTCAGAGGCATCGGAGGAGTTGATGCTGATGGTGTTTGGTGAGGGATGGCAGAGCTGACATTCCATAGCACCACCCCTGAGCTATGGAGAGATGTACCTAGCCCATCCAGAGGAGACGAGGCTAGTAGTATTACTGATGGAGGTAGTTGTTTTTTCACTACCGATGCAGAGGGTGGGAGATTCCCATGATCATTGATGGGAGTGTTACATGACATGATGATGGAGAGGACCCAATTTTCCTAGGTGCCAACATTCCTGTGTAGTTATATAGAGAGTTATGGGGGCATATAGGTGGCTCATAGGTTCAGCCTATGTTGTACATTTGTTCTTCACTGTTGGGCCTATGAGCACATTGTCTGTGTGCATCCAGTGGGTATGCCCGAGAAGATGCATTTGAGCCAGGTTTTGTGTGGGTGGGGTATAGGTGATGGGTGCCTATTATTGGAGAGTGATGATCAATGACAGGGCTACACATGATGTAGCATACTATTACAGGGTTATTGAGAGGATTTTCCGGGGTAGACATTATATATGAGACCGATGTGGGTTATCCCTCATACGATACAATGGTTGAGGAGTTAGCTGGCCTTTACTACTCGATGGATAGAGGGGCATCGTGCAGGGAGAGAGCACGAGATGATCCCCATGACAGATGGGTCCGATGGTAGTTTGATTACTACAAGATATACCACCACCCTTCCCACAATACCAGAGGGATGATGTGGAGAGACCACTACCACTTCCACATCCGACAATACCTATATAGGGAGGAGCAGTTATAGACCAATGGATTGATGATGCCGAGTGATGATAGTATAGATAGTGGTGGGCAGGCCCAACTATGAGCAAGTACCCCAGGCCCGGGTAGCCATAGATTTAGCCACCATCACTATGTGTAGAGAGACGCCCTACAGGGGTAGGTGGTGACCCTAATTACACATAGTTGGGGGTACAGGGGAATAGCTAGCAGACGAGGAGAGAGGTGGCCGCATTGCATGTGCAGGTGGCTAGTCATCTATAGGCCCAGATGGCCCAGGGTGGAGATGGAGAGGGTGATGAGGAGTAGGTAGCCACCCTACAGGTGCAGGTTATAGGTTTACAGGGCTAGTTGGCCACTACACACATGCAAGATTCAAGCATTACAGTAGGTAAGTACATGGCAGGTGTGGGGCCGATGGCACCTCCACAGGCACCGGACAGGGTCCCAGTTCACAGGCTAGGGGTGGGACAGGGTCCCACAGATAGGTATAGGGGCCGAGGCCTATGGGGCCACCACAGACCATACCCATATCCAGGTTACGGGATGCCTTAGGGAGGCCAGATATTACCAAGATCAACTGATAGCGGCCGGGATAGATTTTCTATCCTATGGAGAGTACATGGCACAACAGCCTCGAGTGAGAGGACTAGATCCCAGACTCACAATGTGGAGAGCATAGGGGGCCATCGAGCCCCAGATAGATCAGGGTGAGGCCACCAGCTCACGGAGGCCAGCTCTAGGTGATGTACTAGTAGGGGCCCGACCGCGACCTATGGTGGGCGGTGAGAGGTTATCAGGCCACCGGCCAGGAGCTGAGGAGGAGACAGTGAGACTGAGATGGAGGATGTCCAAAGCAGATGATGCCTGATGCACATCCCTTTATTTTGATGTATTTTGATTCATTTTTGATATATACCGGCTTACGTGCCAAGAGAGTGAGGATGTATGAGAGTTTTGTATATTTTTTATCATATACCAGCCTACGTGTGCAAAGATGGTGAGGTTGTATATGAGATTTTTGAGAGATTTGATTATATGTACCAGCCTGCGTGCCAAAGATATTTGAGATTATGTATATGGAGACACACATTTGGATATTTTTATTTATAGAGATGATGATGATGATGATATGGTCATTATGTGTATACATGGTTGTGGTTATCTTGCTATTTTGATGTGTATATGTTATGGAAAATATAAGTAGCGTAGGCATGATAGAGTAGTCATAGGCATGGATCGAGTTAGGTTGTGGTCTAGGCATGGATTGAGTCAGGTTTTAGGCAGGTGGAGTTAGGTCAGTAGGCATGGTGAGTTAGGTCAAGGCATGGATTGAGTTAGGTTTTAGGCATGGTTGAGTCAAAGTTAGAGTTAGGCATGGATTGTCAGGGCATGGTTGAGTTAGTTTAGGCATGGTTGTTATGTCTAGTATGGATTGAGTAGTTTTTAGGCATGGTGGAGTTAGTCAGTCTAGGTTTGAGTCGTTTTAGGCATGGTTGAGTCAATGTTGTTTAGGTAGTTAGGTAATTAGGTTTAGGTATGGGTGAAGTGAGTTAGGTTGTAATTCATTAATTTGTGCAATGAATGATGATATGGGTCATGGTTAAGATGTTTTATAATATACATGATAATGGTAAAGAAATGGTAGACATAATGGATGTATGTTTGATGATGATAAAGGTGGAAAAAATTTGTTGTTTGATGGGTTTAATTTCCAATTATTGATATAAAAGGAAACTAAATAGGGTAGAATGTGATTTAGGAAAATAAAAGATGAATTGGTTAGGGTAGAGAGTGGCCGAGCTAACCTCCAAGGGCCCCATGCCCTCGAGTGCTACCTACATAGTCCCGACGAAAAGGGACCTCAGGCCGATGTAGTTCTCCCATAAGCTAGGGAAGAATGCGAGGAGGTATGAGTATGGGTGGGTATGTTATAGGCATGATTGAGTCTAGGTCTTTTAGGTATGGGTGAATTGTGGGCACATTGGTATAGGTGATTTTGAGTTGATTATGGGGAAAGAGGAAAAATTACCCAAAGATAAGCGTCGAGGATCAAGTCCTATATAAGGTAATCAATATGTAATGAAGTAGTTTAAAAAGATAAGAGGAGGCAAGAAAGCCACCTGATTGGTTAGGATCATAATGAGTAGGTCATACCTTAGATAGGTGATGAACATAAGACCCTAAAGACATTGCATGATTGATTATTCTAAAGGTGAAAAGTAGTCACATGATCACCAAATGTCATGGTCCAATAGGTCCCTTGAGGTGGTAGGAAATGAAAGTGTGAATGGTGAGAGGGTGAAAAGTGGTTAGTTTTTATATGGTACTAGGTAGCATGCCTTTTTGGCAAGAGATCCAAGGTCACAATGGGCAAGTCCATGACTAAAAGGCTTTTTTGTTTTGACTGATATTTGAGATAGACTGATCGATGTGGGAAGTCTATATGGGATGAGGAAATTAACTCCTTGAGGTCTTCGTGAAGTTGATCGATGTGGGAAGCTTTAGATGATTTTTTTCTCTTTTTTTTTTTTTTTTATTTTTGAAAGAGCTTTACATAGCTTGTCCTTCGAGGGAGTAGTCTATTTATAGCAACGATTGTAGAGAGAAAGATGTCCTTTTGAGGGAGTCATCTTTTTATTGGAAGTTTGACTCAAGGAGTTGGATCCCATGTGAGGGATTTTAAGTCATGGACAAGACTAAGGTGAAGAATAGGATTCTTGTTTAGAAAGTAGGGTGAAATGACCATGGGATCTCATCTAAAGGTAGATGAAAAGTATCCATGAGAATCATGCTATGTGTAGCATCATGGTACACATATTTAAGAGAAGATAAAAAGTGATGGGTATGCACATGATTCTTATTTAATCATTGGTGATGGCGTAGGAAGTGGATAGCACTCAAGGGATGAGCATGGAAAGAGGCAGAAGGTGAGGTAGGACTAAAATTCAACAATAGAATGGTCAAAGATGCAAGGCATTAAGGGGCTCAGGTTCGGGTTTACCATCGAGTGAAGATAAATGATAAGCACCTGATCCATAAGTATGAGTCACGATGTATGGTCCAAGCCAATTAGGAGAAAATTTTCCCCGTTTACTTTTTTTTTCTTTGTTACATGTTGATTTTCCTTCAGACAAGGTCACCAACTTGGAAGGTTCACTCATGGACATGTTTTTCATAGGCACATTTGATACATTTTTGGTAAACTTGAAGGTGGTCAAGAGCATTAAGATGACATTCATCTAATAACTCAAGTTGTGCTAAATGGTCCTGACGAAAAATCATCATCATTGAGCATGTCATGGAGAGAAATGTGGAGTGAGGGAATCTAGACTTTGAGGGGTAGAACAACCTCTATACCATAGACCAGAGAAAAAGGTGTGGTGGCAAGTGGAAGTGTGAATACTAGTGCGGTATGCCCATAGGGTGAAAGGAATGTGCATATGCTAGTCCTTCCCAGTATCGTTAACCACTTTCATGAGAATTTTGTTTAGGGTTTTGTTGGTGGATTCAGCTTGGCCATTGGTCTGTGGGTAATAAGGTGATGAGAAACTTAGCTGAATGCCAAAGGCATCACAAAGTTTTCACAAGGTTTTATTTTTGAATTGTTTTCCATTATCAGTGATGAGGTGATGTGGGACACCAAAGCAAAATGATGTGATGATTGATGAACTCACATATTTTCTCAACTTTTGTGGAAATGAGAGGTATGGCTTCAACCCATTTTGTGTAGTATTCAGTAGCGGTGATGATCCATTGATGTCATTGGGAAGAATGGGGATTGATCTCTCCGACAAGATCCAAACCCCATTGAGAGAAGGGCCAAAGGTCACGGGACCTGTAAGGCATGACTATGGGTGTATGATGAAGGTTGGCATGTTGTTGGAATTTTACACAACGCTTAACGTAGTCACAACAATCATGGTTGAGGGTCAGCCAATAATAGCCTAGGTGAAGAATACACTTAAGAACAAAGAGGGGCCACCAAGTGACCTCCACATATGCCATCATGAACTTCCTTAATGGTATAAGGAATTTCAGAACTCATAAGGCACCGTAAGAGAATGCCATCAAAGCCACATTTGTAGAGGAGGCCACCCATGATGACGTAACGAGAGACCTTTTTAAGAAAGGCCCATTGTCCATTACGAGTGAGGTCGGGAGGCAAGATGGAACAGAAAGGTAGTCTGAGTATTGTTTATACCAAAGGTCACTCGGTCAGGGGTAGTGGTTCCAATGGAGTAAACCTCACGAGGTAAATAAGAGGGTGATTGGAGTCTTTGTATGGTGACAAATATTTTAGAATCGGTAGGTGAAGTGGGGATTTGAGAAGCCAAGCAAGCCATGGTATCTACAAATTTGTTGGTTGAACGTGGGATGGTTTGAAGGGCGTAGCAGTCGAAGGTGGTCAAAAGTATGTCTACGTGATGTTTATACTTTTGAAGTGTCTCATTACAACATTGGTATATACCATTGACTTGGTTTATGACCAATTGGGAATCACCAAAGATGTTGATGGATTTGACATCCAAGGCATAGGCAACTTGGAGACCTAATACGAGCACTTCATATTCGGCAATATTGTTTGTACAATCAAAATCTAGTTTGAAAGACAAAGGCATGGGTTCACCATCAAGTGGAATGAGGATAACACCTACCCCACCCCCACACTAACACTTGGAACCATCAAGAAGAGTGTCATTTGGTATGCGGGCTTGTCCAAGGAAAGGGAAGCAATTGACTCATCTGGAAAGTCAAAATTAGAAGGTTGATCCCCAGAAATAGGTGCATCAGCCAATTGGTCGGTGATGGCTTGGCCCTTGATGGAATTTTGGTGGATAAATTCGAGGTCGAGGTCAGCCAAAAGCATGAGCCAACATGTGGCACATGTTGATTTTGGTAAGGTTTGGCATACATGAAGTGTAAGGGGTCAGTGTTGGTCACAACATAAGTCTTGTGATTAAGTAGGTAATGGTGAGTTTCATGGCAACAAAAACTAAGGCTAAGAAAAGTTTTTCGGCATGGGTGTATCAGGTTTCATAGTCTAAAAGAGTACGGCTTATGTAATAAACCACCTACTCCCTGTGTTGTTCATCGTGATGAGCGAGCATGGCCCCCAAGGAGTGATCGTAGATGAGATGTATAGGTAGAAGGGTTGATCATCTTTAGGTGGAATGAGTATGGGTGGTTGGAGAAGGTATTGTTTTAAGGCCTCAAAATCTTTGTGGCAGTCATTATCCCATTTAAAAGAGACATCCTTCTTGAGAAGATGATGAAATGGTTGACACCGATCAGACAATTGTGAAATGAAGCGGAATAGACTGTAACTTACCTTGCAGCTACGGAGTTTCCTAAGATTAGTGGGTGGAGGCATTTCAAGAATGGCCTTGACTTTAGCAGGGTCAACCTCTATACCACGTAAGGAAATGATAAATCCCAGAGCTTTCCTGAGAGAACCGCGAAGACACACTTCTTGGGTGAAGGTGAAAACACAATATTTAATAAGGTGGTCAAAGATGGTTTTTAGGATGGCGAGGTGCTCAGAGTGGTGTTTAGATTTGGCCAAGAGATCATCCACATAATCTTCTAATATACGATGCATGATGTCATGGAAGATATAAGTCATAGCCCACTTGATATGTGGCACCAACATTTTTAAGGCCAAAAGGCATGACTCTCATAGAAAGTAGAAGGTCCCCCAAGGGGTGATGAATGTGGTTTTGTGTTGATCCTCCTGGGGGAAGCAAGATTTGGTTATAACCCGAGAAACCATCCATGAGTGATAAAGATCTCATGACCAGCAGTGTAAGGTCAACCAGCTGGTCAATACCAGTAGAGGGAAAGTCATCTTTTGGGAAAGCTAGGTTGAGGTCATGGAAAATCCATGTAAATATGAAGTCCCCTATCACCTTAGTGATAGGGACAATGTTAGAAATCCAACAAGGATAATCAATGGGTAAGATGAAGGAAACCAAAGGAGGTGCTTGAAGTTCTTCTTTGACCAGAAGAGCAATGCGAGGGTGCATTTTCCTCAGCTTTTTTTATGAGGGTTTGGCATCGGAATGGTTACGATATTGTGGACCACTATAGTGGGGTCAATACCGGGCATATCTACATAAGACCAAGTGAAAATGTGGTTATGGTTTTTGAGAAAAGAAGTGATGGCTTCTTGTTCAACAACATCTAAAGATTGTCCTATCTTTAGAATGTGTGGGTCATCTTGAGTATGAATGTTGATTTCGATAGTCGATTCATTCAACATGGTTTATCTCAGATGGTAATGACCGATGAATATATGAGTCTTCAACACCAAGGTAGGTGAGTATAGATTCATCATCCTGACATTGAACGACGTTAATCAAGGTGTATCGTCATCGATCATTTCAGGATACAGAAGGGAAGAGAGGAGGGAGCCTCACCCTCACGTTGATAAGTCAGAGGCCCCAAGGAAATGGTGTTTATGAAAAAAAAAAGTTAGGAGGAATGGATTCTGGATCCATCGACTCCATCGGCGAAGGTGGTGATGGTGGTGAAGAAGGTGGAGTGAAGAAGGTGGAGAAGGGCTATGTCCTCAATGAGTTCAATGTGGCCTTCTTGGTAGGTGGTTCAACAAAGCCGATACCACTACTACGGTTATTATGTTTGTGGTAGTACATGGAATAATAGTATGGTGGCCTTTCTCATAAAAATCCAAAACCAAAACCCTTCCACACATCATCATGCAGAAGGTGTGGGTGAAATGGTGATTGGTGAGTGACTGGAGGTCAACAGAAAATGGGTGGGTTTGTGATGGTGGTTCAGGTGTGTAAGTGGTAGTATCAAGTCCCCCATAGGTGAGATTGGTACAAAGGTGGGGAGGACCATAAAGGAGGTGCTCTCCTATACGGTGATCATAACAAGGGTGTTGGTGAAGACTTCCATACTCTTGTGGAGTAAGGAATGTGTTGACACTATATAGGTGATACTCCCCTAGAGTGAGGCATTGAAAAATGCCTTCCAAGGGATCGGTGGTTGGTATGTGGGTAGCTGGAATGGATGATGTGTCAGAGGTCAGATCGAGAGGTGGAGCTAATGGATTGGGAGGCTGAATGGTTCAGCCATGGAGGTTGTGGCAACGGTGGTAGGAATGGAGGATGTAGGTGTGGTTGAGGTAGTGGCGCACTTAGTGAGGAGGTGTAGGTGAAGAGGCAGTGGTCATGGAGGTAGATGCTTTAATGGGTATAAGCATGTCATTGGGTCGGTAAAGCATGTTGCAAGTTTTGAAAGGTGATGGGTCATCTGGAATGGTATAGGTGTGTCCTTCATGCTCAAACTTTACACAACGATGCAAAGTGGAAGGAACACAACCCATACACAAATCCAGGGTCTACCAAGCAACAAGTTATATTGAAATTCCCCTCCAAGACATAAAATAACTCTAGAATAGTGTGGGGGCCCACGCAACATGGGAGGATGATGGTGCCAAGTGTAGAGGTGATAGTGTCATTGAATGAATGCAACATGATGGGATGTTTATGCATGTAATTGTTAGGTATGCACATTTGAGTGAATGCATGGGAGGAAATGATATTAATGCTAGCTGCCCCCATCAATCATAACATGTCATACATGTATATCATCGATGTGGATAGAGATGAAGAGAGCTTGGATCTAGGTCATCATTTGTGTGGTGTGATCTCTTCCTCTAGAGAAGCTAAGGGAGGCTACTTGGTGAGTAGGTGGAGGTGTGATAAAGGTGGTAATTTGGTGAGAGAGGCTACATGATGGGGTGTAATAATGGAGGCTACGGGTGTAGGGTCATTGGGTAAAACCTCAATAGATTGAGACCTCCATGAGAGCTTGATGATGGGATTCTGAGGTTTGGATGAGGTCATATAGGACATTTTGAGGGGGATTGGTGTAGTTGTTTGAGCATCACGCAGTGTGTGACCCCATTAGAAATAGGATATGTGGGGCCATGATAGTGATTTTAGGTGTGGGTGTAGATGGTATGTTGGGTATAGGATTGGTTGGTGGGTCGGTTGCCTTTTCCTTGCCTTTATCCTTCTAGCATGGGTAGCAATGTGGATCATGTTGATTTGAGGTGGGGAGGTAGGTGAGGTAGGTGAGCCATGAAAAGTATAGAGACAAAGAGGGGAAAAAGCCCAATGGTGGGAAGGAACCTTGTGAGATGAGTTGAGCACACCGACATTTGGGTGGAGGTTTGATGAGTTCTTTGATGCGAACCATGTTAATTTCAAATCTTGGGGGTGGTTCTAGGAGTTGTGGGGGTGAAGGTCTAGGTCATTGAGTAGGCAAGTGAGGGAAGAGCTATGGGAATGGGTGTTGGTGAAATGGGGTCCTCATCGAGAAGGTCATCATCATCAAAGTTTTCTTCAGAGGACACAACTAGATAAGAACGGTTTTTAAAGCTTTGTAGTTCTCTACATCATGCCCTAACACACGATGGTAGGTACAAATTTTGGTGTCATCAAACCCTTTTGGTTTGGGTTTGAGAGGGTCATAAGGTCTAGAGGTGGTAATAATGTGATGACAGAAGTTTCAAGGAGGTTGGTTAAAATTTTGGCATAGGATCCCGCTAGTGGATCACAATGGGAAGTGAAAGTGAGTTTGGGTATAGGTGTGGCTGACTATAGAGGAAGGGTGTTTGCATGAGGGGGAGTGGGTCAAGCTATGGTTTTAGGTGTTGGTGTGATCTTGGGTGTTGGTCATGTTTTGCTTGGGTAGGGGTATGGTAGATGAACTGGCAGGAGAGTGTGTGGTTGTTTTGACTACCTTATTGAGGGTAGCATTTTTGTCTTTAGGTTACACCTTCTTGGGTAAAGGTGATATGGGCACATGAGCTCTAGAGGGAAAGGTGATGGTGGAAGGGGGTGTGTTACCCATGGGGATAACTAGAGGTGTCTGTGAAGGTAGATGGCATGGGTCATGAAGGAGGTGTGAGGGAAAGAGACTAAAATGTCAGGGGGTAATGCAGAAGCTATCGATGGTATTGGAGGTATGGGTGGTAAAGATGTTGTAGGTGTGGGCGTAAAGTCATGTCGGGTGCTTGGGTATGGTAGAGGTCTGCGAGGGTAGGAATGGGTTGCTAGTGTTTTTAGTTTACCGGTGGGTGGAGGTTTCTTAACCATGCTGGAGGGGCGAGGTCCTAAGAGATGGATGAAAAGGGTGAAGGTGATGAAGGTGTGATCGGTGAGGTTGGAGTATGAGATCTATGGGATTGGTTCTTCTTTGGGTGTCGAGTAGGTTTGGTGTTGGCTTTGGAGGATGTAGCTAAATCTAATTTGATGGGTGGATGAGTAAGGTTAGTGGTTGGGATGACCCCTAAGGTAGTAATAGGTTTAGGCAAGGAAGATGATGTAGGTGTGGGCTTGGATGTAGATGCATGTTGGGTTATGGGTAGGGGTGTGAGTTGAGCCATGAGTGGTATCATGGTGGAATTTGTGATAGTTGTAGTTGTGTTTGGTTTGATTGGCTGAAATATTTTTGGGTAGATAGTGGAAGTGTCAGCAAGTGACATCTACATTTGTGTTGAGACAGAAGCAGAAGACACCCCCAAAGTAAGGCTCTATCCACATAATCTAGGTGATCGGCTAGGCATGAAAAAGGAACTATTGTAGGTGAGGTTGATGAGGATCCAATGGCAATTCCCATAAAATGTGTCTTAGAGATGGGGAATTTTCTAGCTTCAGCTTCCATGGGTAAGAGAGCCAAAAGTAAGTCCACAGATCTTGGGTAGCTGATGGAGAATGGTCACCTAGAGGCAAAGGTATTTCTACTGGATCCTCGATAGGTGGAGGAGAAAATGGGTGCTCCTCTGGGTGGAGGAGGAGATAATGGGTGCTCCTCTGATGGGTGGAGGAGATGATGGGTGCTCCTCTAGTGGGTGGAGGAGATGAATGAGCATCTTCCTTGGGCTGAAGATGTACCATGGGTGATGGCTCTCTAGGTGGAGAAGTCAAAGGTGAAATGGTTTCGATGTTAATGAGTCTCCTTCATGGGTGAGAGAGGAGATGAAGGGTGTCCCTCTGATGGGTGGAGGAGTAGGTGAAGTGGGTTCAAGTGTAGGTGGAGGACTTCGGCTAAGATTTCCTCTATGGAAGGAATATGAGGTAATTGGGAAGCAAATGGGTGCATCACTGAAAATAGCATGGACCTCATGGGTATGGCTATCATGAGTTGAGGTCTCTCCGGTTTGATCAAGAAGGGGCATGATTAGGAAATGGTTTCTTGAAGATGTGTAGGTTTTGATTGGTAGGTGTGTTAGGATTATCCAAGGTTAACTCACCTTTCTTGAGCATTTCTTGGACAATGTTTTTGAAAGTGATGCAATTTCCATCACTATGACCTTTTACTCGATGATAGTTACAGAAGTCATGTTCTTTATACCATGTGGGTGTGGGGCAAGTAGGGTCAAAACCAGTGTGTGGTTTTATGGGAGGAAGGGTGATGGCCCCAACTTTAATGAGATTTTCTAAGATAGAAGAATAAGGTTCCCCAATTGGGGTGTATTTCCATTGTTCCCATTTGAATTGAAAAGTCTGACAGAGAAAGATTAGATGAGGGACTAGCCTAATTTGATGGATGAGCTAGGCCGCCTTGAGTACCACTACATTAGTGGTTCCCTTGGCTTTTGAATAATTGTTCTATGGTTTCAAGAAGAAGAGGTATCATTTGATTTGAATGCCAAATTCTTATTGCGTAGTTGGATTTTCTTTTTTCTTCGATGGCCCGAATCTCTAGCTTTCATGCCATGGTGAATGCTTCATCAAGGTTCGGAAAGTCTAGACCTATAGGGTCAGTGAGATATGTCTAGCACAAGCCCACGTGAAGAGCTCTATGAGTTCAGTTTGTGGTAGTTGGAATGTGAGTTGATTGATCAGGCTACGCCAACGATGAGCAACAAAATCTACGATAGATTCATCATCATACTGACATGTAGAGTAGAGGTCAGTCATGGTAACTTTCTTAATGACATTGATGGAGAAGTGATCCAAGAAGGCTTGGGCTACCTGAGTGAATGAGAAGATAGAATGTCTAGGTAACCCACTATACCAATCTAATGCAGGCCCAGTCAGAGACATGGGAAAGGTCCTCAAAAGCAAAGCATCATCATGGGTGATCAGATAACACCCATGTTTAAAAGACCACAAATGTTGTTGTGGGTCCTCTTTGCTATTGAAGTGGTTAAATTTAGGCATTTCCCAATGTACATGGATATGGACGGATAGGAATGGATGGGTGGATGGGCTCATTACAAATCTCATCAGTAGGTGAGAGAGTTACATGTGCTAGAAACCGATGCCTCCAATGTCTACATCTTATCCATCATTAACTTGATTAGGTCATTGGTAGGTTGTGATTGCTAGGTACCTCCTATAGCATAAGGAGGTTGGTGTTGGACATATGATGGAGGTGGCATTCCTATATATGGTGATGTCATATAGGTAGATTGAGAAGGAGGAAGTGAAATAGGGGGTACATACCTAGAATGAATGATAGATGAAACGGGAGGATGTTGATAGTACGTATATGGAGGTGGAAGGGTCATGGTGACCCTAGTGGCAATGGGGCTAAGGATTGTGGAATAGAAAGAACAATATTTTGAAAAGGGGTAGGGGTCACCGACACTGGGGTGGTTGTGTAGCTACGGGTATATATGAAACAATAGGTGCAGATGAGGTTATGTTCTGGGTGGTTGGTGAAGGTATAGTGGATGTGGTGGGTGCAACAAATGTGGCAGATGCGGTGGTCATAGTAGGTATGGGGCCTAGCTAAAAAATGACTGGGGGTAAGGTAGGTGTGGGTAGTGTGGAGCTAGAGGAGGTTGGAGTAGAAGTAGGAGCGAGTGTCGGGGAATAGATATGGGCATGCCATATATCAACTAACCCGAGGCATCTTGAGTGGATGAGTGGGAAAGATAAAACTTACAAGGCGGAAGGGTTTTGGTCAAGGAGTCGTGTGAACTCCTTATCTCCTGTGGCGATAGTGATAGGTTAGGTAGGATCCATGGGTGATAAAATAGAAGGTGGTGAAGGACTAGGTGGGAGTGGTTGATGACTGACATGGAATATGAGGGCATTTTCTTGGCTTCAGGTTAGCACCATGTGAACAAGCACTAACATGGCAGGAATGCTTTCTGTAAATGACACATAAATATAATAGAGACAAGATAAATAGGTGGTGGTAGGTGAATTGGGATTAAAATTTCAGTTGGAAAATTACATAGGCTAACCAATGTCGGTTAGGTTAAACCGACGCCTCGGTCACATGTGTAATCATGGGTCATCATCACTATGGAAAGTGGACAGTTGGTCAAAACAAGGTAAAAGGCCAATACTTTTCCAAGTATGTAAGATGTTGATGGAATTACTAGGTCAATGAATATGATAAGAATAATAAATACTCTAAATAGCACAAAGTAGGTGAAGGTGTGTCCTTTTTGGGTAGGATGACCAAAAGAACAAGAAACTAATGCCGTTAGGAAAAAACTGATGATGGTCAAGGTAACCGATGAAGGTCACTGACCGACACTTATTATCGTGAAATTGAAAGAGTGATGAAGAAAATGTGGTTGTGAGTTAAAATTAGATGTGGAATCAAACCCATAATTCTGAGAATGATGAGAATATGGTCCAAGCACACTTAGATGAAGCTGGAATACACCAACTGTGATGAGGAGTGTACAAGGGGAAATAATGAAAATGAAGAACATGATCTCTCACCTCAAAATGCAAGCCAAGCAGAAACACTAAGAAAATATGATCCTAAGAGTGCTTTTTCTATTATGTTTGTTTAGCTTATGTTATTTAAGGACTAACTCATGAACTTTAGAATAGATTTTTTTTTGGTGAGGATGGCTTCCTGAAAGAAGGAGATCTACAAGGAGAGGTTTTAGGTATGTTATGGGTGTTATCGATATCCCATGATGACATTTTACTCTTACTGAACCTTCCCGATGTCCTTACACGTGACTAGTATTGATTGGTACTATTTCACCCGATTCTAGATAAGGCTAAACGGCTAGGAGGAATACCTATTAAGATGTTAGTTGTAGTTTTTGTGTGCGTATGACTTCTAGATCCACAACCGATCTTGAGAGATTCCTTTTTCTTGGAGGAACTACTTGAAATGGAAAATAATACCACCAAATAAAAGTTAAACAATATATGCAAAATGAACTACCTAGCATGTGCTAGATTTGGGAAGTGTGATACTTCCTGAGCATTTGTCAATCCACTATTTAAAAAACTTAATGCAAACAATAAAGGAAATCCTATTGTAGTTAAAATGATTTAGGTATCTCATTTTTCTACAATAAGAAATTTTTTTCACAAAAGCTAAGCTATGACTGAATTTGAAGGTCAAGGTCTCTGTTAGGGTACAAGTGTTTGTTAGGTTCAAGTTCTAGGTTGTTTTGGGTATGGGGTAGAGAGAATGGAAGCTATGTTCTTAGTTTTTGGTAAAAAACATAGAGACTAATCGCATCGATCTGGTATGACCGATGTTGATTTAGGTTAACCGGTGATGGTTGTGGGTAACCAACGATCAGTATGGTCATGGTATAGGAATTTCAATAAAAACTTGGTAGGGTGACAGATCTAAGGCTAGATGGAAATGGAAGGGTAATGGAAAGAGTTGTATGGGTCTCGTGTATGCACATGAATGATTAAAATATGGGTATGGATAGTTCAAAGGTGTGGGTAAAAGGATGGTCAAGTTTTCATGGAGGTAAATGATGGGGAATGGAAATGGGAGAAGAAACTAATAACAAGTAAAAGAATCTACTTAGATGATAATGAACCAATACTTGGTTAACAAAGCACTTAATGTTTGTGCGAGCTTGATGTCTACTTATCAATGGTGGGTAATCAAATGAAAGGAACATGATGTAGTGCCGACACTTCCCCATATGCTCCTATGAAGGCAGATGGCTTGTGGGTACTTCTAAGGATCTTGCTATAGGTGCTCTAAGGTGTGTATGAATGTTGGTTCTACTTACATGAAACTCTTGTTTCATATCCTGGTTCTCAAAAGATAAGTTAGTCTCTTAGAAATGTTCCAACCTCAAAATAAGGTTGTTTTGGGGTTAAATGGTAACCGATGGCAGTTTTGGGTTAACCGGCAAAGAACGTATAGAGTAACCAGTGAGTGTCGGTTAGGGTGAATTTCCTAGGTTTACTAAACTAAGCACATCCCCTTGAATTTTGGGATCTCGTTCGTTTGGCTCCATGGATTAGAATGGAATCTTCCTTCTAACATGTGGGAATGTGGTTAGAGGGAATGTAGGCTTTTATTTTTAGGGTTTGGGTAGGTCTTAGTAAGTTATGGAAACTTACTAAGAATAGGTCTTAGGGTGAGGTGGCTAGATGAGGTGTCTGTGGTGAGGTGGATATGTGGGGAATTATCCCAATTATGATATTTAAATAATAAATATTGTGAGGATAATGAATTAATTTAATTTAATTTAATTAATTAAATTAATATTAGAGTGGGGGTGGAATGGGCATGGTTAGATGAGTGTGTTCGAGGTGGTTATTTGTTAAGGGACGAAGGAGTGTGACCCAATTTTTGTGTCTACATGTATAGTGGGCTACCCATACATTCCATCTACTCATTTAATCAAGTATCCCAAGCCTTCTAAGACCACTTCTCAATCAACATTGTTAACAAAGTCACCATGAATGATATTTATTCCATGGGATAATTGTACGACGATGAGTCTATCGCCGACTTTTTTCGGCTTTACCGCAAAGCCTAATTAACCAACTCACATTTCAATTACCTCAAACTGAACTCATAGAGTTGTTTACTTGTGCTTTTGCTAGAAACATTTCACCAACCCTATAGGTGAAAACCTTTCACACTTTTGATGAGGAATTCACCATGGCATGGAAATTTGAAATTTGTGTTATCGAAGAGAAGAAAATTCAGCTTCGTAATAAGAACATCACTTTCAAATAAAATGATGCTTCTTGATATTTGAACCCCAAAAACTATTCAAAACCCAAAGGATCTGTCAATGCCATAGTTCTCAAAGCTATCCCTCCTCATCAATCAAACTTAGCCAAACCTCCTTATCTCTCTATCATCCAAGTGTTCAAGTTTAGATAAGAATAAAAAAATACACTTTAATAGGAGAACCTTATGCTTTTGTTCTAGAAAAGCTTATTAAGGCTGGTACCATTACCCTTCCACCTATAAAACCACACACTATTTTTTACCCTAAGTGCCCTATGATCATATGGTATAAAGAACATGAATTTTGCAACTATCATCGTGTCAAAGGTCATAACGATAACAACTACATCACCTTCAAGAATATCATTTAATAAATGTTAGACAACAAAGATCTAGTCTTGATAGCCTTTGAATGCACCCAGCTAACCAAAACCTACATATCTTCACGAATCCATTCCCTAATCATGCCCCATCTTCCACACAAGCTGGTGACACTTCAAATAATGATAGCAATGTCCGCGAGGTCCACGCTATTTTTGATGACATACCAGTTGCTTCCCAATTGCCTCATGTTCCTTCCATAGATGAAATATTAGCTCAAGATCCCTACCTATAGAAGAACCTATTTCATCTACTCCTTAACCCACAGAGAGGAACCCCCTTCATTTTCTCCTTCACCCATGGAAGATCCTATAATTAGCATGTCACCTTTGACCCCTCAAATTTCCACACAGATTATCAATGACACCTCTCTACTCATAGGAGATACATATCCACAACCTACACCATCACAAGGAGATTCCACCTTGTTTTTCCCATCCTCTCTTCTACCCATGGAGGATCCTATAGAAATACCATTTCCTTTAGATGACCATTCACCATTAGATCCCCGATCCTCGCTAATCTTCTTTCGACTCTTACCCACAGAGTCCGAGGCTAGCCATTTCCTATATCTCGAACACATTTTACGGGATTGCTACTTGATCTACATCAGACCCTTTTATAACACTACCATTTTCATGCTTGACCAATCACCTGGACTATTTTGATAGAGCCTTACTTTGGGGATGCATCTTACTTCATGTTTCAACCCAAATGCATTTTTCACTCACCATACCTCCACTATCTATCCAAAAGTGTTTTAAGTGACCAAACCAAACACAACCATGACTATTACAACACCGTCCTATGTCACCACCCATGGCCCAACTCACACCTTTTCCCATAACCCAACATACATCTACATATATCATCTCCTTACTTAAACCCATCACTACCTTAGGGAGTCAAAGCTAACATCAAACCTTACTCACCCACCCATAAAATTAGATTTAGTCACATCTTCCCAAACCAACACTAAACTTATTCTAGCCCCTAAAAAGAAGACCCAACCTCCTAGGCCTCATACACCAACCTCGCCTACCACACCATTGTCACCTTCACCCCTTCCATCCATCCTAGGACCTCACCCTTCCACCCTCGCTAAACAAGCTCCTTCCACCAAAATCAAGAGTGCAACATCCCACCTCCTCATCATGAGCCTCTAATGTACCCAAGTGACCAAAGAAACTTCTGACCTCACCCATAACCTTCTTACCACCCATACCACCACTACCTTCCATAACTTCTTCACTACCCATGACACTTTCTTCCCTTCCACTCACACCTTCTACCCAACCTCTACCGACAACCTCCAAAACAACTCGGTTACCCCTATGGGTAACCCGTCCTCTTCCACCATCCAATTTTCCTCTACATCACATGCACCCATGTCACCTTTTCGTAAAATGTGAAACCTAAAGCTAAGAATCCACTACCCTCTAATAAGGTAGTTAAATCAACAAAACCTTTGCATCGCTAGCTCTTTTACCATGCCCTACCTAAAAACTGCCAAGTAAGACCTAAGACCACTCCACACAACAAACTAGTGGACCAACCCATTTCCTCTCTTGTAAAGCCTCTTTCTCCACAATCAGCTATACCTACACCCAAACCCACATTCACCTCCCATTGTGATCCAGTGGTAGGGTCCTACACTAAAATCTTAACTAATCTCCTTTAAAATTATGTCATCACATTACCGCCACTTAGACCTTATGATCTCACTCAAACCCAAACCAAAAGGGTTTGACAAAACTAAAATTTGTGCCTACCATCATGTGATAGGACACGATGTAGAGAACTATAAGGCTTTAAAAATAACTCTTGTCCAATTGTGTCCTCCTGAAGAAAATTTTGATGATGACAATCTTCTCGGTGAGGACCCCATTTCACCTTCACCAATTTCCATAGATCTTCTTCCATTACCTACTTAGCGACCAAAATCTCCACCCCCATAACTCTTTGATCCACCCCTAAGATTTGAGATCAACATGGTTTGTATAAGAGAGTTGGCCAAATCACCACCCAAATGAAAATGTGCCTGCTCATTTCACAAATATCGTATCCCCCACTAGGATTTTTCCCTCATGCTGCTATACCTTCCATGACACACCCTCTTCATCCACCTCCCCTCAAATTAACATGGTTCATGTTACCACCCATGCTCAAAAATAAAAGGGCAAAAGAAAAAAACTGACCCATCAATTAACCCCATACCGAACATACCATCTACACGCATATCCAAAGTCATCATTTGAGGTCCCGCATATCCTATTTCCGATGGGGTCACACATTTGCACAATGCTAAACCAACTCGCATCAATCCCTCTCAAAATGTATTTATATGACCTTGTGCAAAAACCTCTAAGTCACATCATCAAGCCATCATGGAGGTCCTTCAATCTATTGAGGTTTTACCAAATGACACCACGCTCGTAGCCTCTATAATTACCCCTCACCAAGTTGCCTCTCTCACTAGGTCATTTCCTTCCTCTACGGCTCCACCTACTCACCAAGTAGCCACCCTCATTTTTCGGATGAAGAGATCACTCCCTTCCATTCTCGACGACCTCGACCCCACTCTTTTCATCTCTCGTATTTATCGATAATATATGCATATAATGCATTATGATCGATGGTGGTGCTATTATTAACATCATTTTCTCCCATGCATATAAACAAATCTGAATACCTACCAATTCCATTAATGATAATCTAGTTACACTACACTCCTTTAATGACACCATGACCTCTACCCTAGGTACTATCATTCACCATGTTTGCGTGGGTCCCCAAACTATCTCAAAAATTTAATTTGTTCTAGAGGGGGAGTTCCAATATAACTTGTTTCTTGGTCGACCTTGATCTCGCACCATGGGTTGTGTCCCTTCGACTTTACACCACTACCTAAAAGTTGAATATGAGGGACATAATTACACCATCCTTACCAATCAATCAGATTTCAAGACCTGTAACATACTATACCGCCCAATGATGTGCTTGTACCAATCAAGGCATCTACCACTATTCCTACTTCACCTTCACCTACTAGCCCACCCACCAAGACTGCCACCACTTCTCCTACACCTGACCTTGCTATCCCTAATGTCATTATGGCCTCTACCATAGACTCACTTGTTTCTACATCATCATGTGAGTCATCTTCCTGCTACTCACATACTCGACTACTGGATCCTCTAGAAGGTGTTTTTCAATGCCTCACTCTAGGGAATATGGCCTATATAATATCAACACCTTCCTCACCCTATAAGAGTATGTGAACTTGCGTTAACACCCCAGCTTATGATATCCACATCAACGACATTTTTCCTTATGGCCCTCCCCACCTTTGCACTAATCCAACGTATAGGGGACTTTATATTGCCACTTATAAACCCGAACCTCCATCCCAAACCCAACCATTTTCCTCCGACCTACACTCCCTCACTAACCATTGCTTTTCTCACACTTTCCTCCGCCAAGTAAAATGCGTGTGGAAAGGATTTGGCTTTGGATTTTACAAACAAGGTCACCACATTTCATCTTCTTGTACCTCTCGTGAAGCATAATGATAGTAGTGGCATCGGTTTTGACACACCACCTTCCAAGAAGGTTCGCATCGACCTCATCTAGGTTAAAAACCTTCCCCACCTTGTTCACCCACATACCATCTTCACGTACATAAATTCATAGATCCCGAATTTATCCCCCTAACTTTTTTTTTTGTAACCACCATTTCCTGGGACCTATGACCTATCAACGCAACGACAAGGCTCCCTCCTCTCTCCCATTCCTATATCTTGACATGATCGATGACAATATATATTCTATAAATTTCATTCAAAGTTAGGATGATGAATCCATCCTCAATTACCTTAGCATAGAAGATTCTTATATTCATCGGTCATTACCTTCCTTCGAGATGCAAACCATGTTGAATGAATCAACCATCAAAATCAACATTAACACTCGGTGATGAACCGCATATACTAAAGATAGGCTAATCCTTAGACGCCACTGACCAGGAAGCTTTCACTTATTTTCTTTGGGACCATAGCAATGCTTTTTCCTGGTCCTATGTCGATATGCCCGGTATCAACCCAAAAATCATGGTACACAATATTGTAACCATTCCTGATGCCAAACCAAACAAACAAAAGTTGTGGAAAATGCATCCTCACATTGCTCTTCTAGTCAAAACAAGAGTTGTGACCCGATCTCAATTTTCTTTATACTACCCAATGACTATCCCTAATGGATTTCTAACATCGTCCCTATCACAAAGGTGATAGGTGGACTCTACATTTGCATGGACTTCTGTGACCTCAACCTAGCTTGTCCCAAAGATGATTTCCCCCTACCGCATCACCAACTAGTTATTCTCACCTCTAGCCATGAAATGATAACGCTCATGGATGGTTTCTTGGCTACAATTAAATATTAATAGCTCTATAATATCAAAAAAATATTTCATTTATCATCCCTTGTGGGAATTTCTACTATCAAGTCATGCCTTTTGGCATTAAAAATGCTTCAGTGCCACATATCGGTGAGCCATGACTTACATCTTCCATGACATCATGCATCACATATTAGAAGATTACGTAGATGATATTCTATCCAAATCTAAACATCAAACCGAACACCTGCCCATCCTTAAAGTCATCTTTGACCGTCTCATCAAGTATTGTGTGCATCTTCAACCAAATAAGTACGTCTTTGTGGTACTTTCCAGAAAACTCCTAGGTTTCATCATTTCTTTGCGTGGCATAGAAGTCAATCTTGCTAAAGTCAAGGCTATTCTATAAATGCCTCCACCCACTAATCTCTGTCAACTTCAATCCTACAAGGAAAGTTGCAATCTATTCATTGTTTTATCTCACAGCTTTTCGACCGTTGTTAACCATTTCATCATCTTCTCAAGAAAGATGTTTTATTCAAATGGGATGATGAATGCCATAAATCCTTTGAGGCCTTAAAATAATACCTCCTTCAACCACTAGTGCTCATTCCTCCTAAGGATGACCAACCCTTTTACCTATATATTTCCACCACTGACCATTCTTTAGGTGTCATGCTTGCTCATTGTGATGACCAACACCGAGAGAAAATAATTTATTACATAAGCCATACCCTTATGAACTATGAAACTAGATATACCCATGCCAAAAAAATTGCTTAGCCTTAGCTTTCATCACCACCAAAATTAGTCATTACTTACTCAACCATAAAACCTTTGTCATTACTAATCTTTTGACTCATTACACTATATGTACACCAAACCCTATCAACATCAATGTACCACATGTTGGCTTATTCTTCTTACCGACCTCGACCTCAAATTCATTCATCAAAATTCCATCAAGGGCCGGAGCTATCGCTAACCAACTAGCCGTGACGCACCTATTTCCGAGAATAAACCATCTAACTTTGATTTCTAGATGAGTTTATAGCTACACTTTCCTTGGATAAACCCGATTACCAAATGACACTCTTCTTCGATGGCTCCAAGTGTCGGCATGGGGGTTCGGATGGTTTTATCCTCATTCCACTTGATGGTGAACGTATGCCTTTGTATTTCAAACTCAATTTTTATCGTACAAACTATATTTTTGAATACGAAGCACTCTTATTAGGTCTCTCGCTACTTATGCCTTAGATGTCAAGTCAATAAATATCTTTGGTGATTCTCAGGTTGGTCATAAACCAAGTCAATAGTATATACCATTGTTGTAATGATATAATTCAAAAGTATAAGCATCACGTAGACATAATTTTGACCACCTTTAACCGTTACGCACTTCAAACTACCCCACAATCTACCAATAAATTTACAGGATACCATGTCCTTCTTGGCTTCTCAGATACCTTCTTCACCCGTTAACTCTAAAATCTTTGTCACAATACAAAGGCTATAATCACCCTCTTATTTATCTCATGAGGTCTACAAAAGATGTGGAACCGTTGCCCTAACCCACGTGACCTTTGGTATAAGAAATATGCAAACTATCTTTCCCTTTCCATTCTACCCACTAATCTCACTCATAATGGACAACGTGCCTTTCTTAAAAGTGTCTCCTGTTATGTCATCATGAGTGGTCTTCTTTATAAGCATAGATTTGACGAAAATCTCTTACATGCCTTACAAGTTCTGAAATTCCCTACACCATTAAGGAATTACATGATGGAATCATGTGGAGGTCACTTTAGTGGTTTAGTCATTGTCATAAAACACATTCTTCACCTAGGCTATTATTGGCCAACCCTAAACCACGACTATTGTGATTATGTAAAATGTTGTGAAATTCCAGCAATAAGCTAATCTCCACCACACACCTAGTCATGCCTTATAGGTCACACGAGACCTTTGGCATTTTCTCAATGGGGTTTGGATCTTGTCGGTGAGATCAACCCCATTCTTCACAATGCCACCAATGGATCATAATTGCTACTAAATATTACACTAAATGGGTAGAGGCCATTCCCTCATTTCTCCAAAATCGAGAAAATATGTGAATTCATCAACCATCACATCATTTATCACTTTTGTGCCTCAACAACATAATGGAAAGAAATTTAAAAAAAAAATCCTACGCAAACTACGTGACACTTTTGGCATCCAACTCAATTTCTCATCACCTTATTACATGCAAACCAATGGTTAAGCCGAATTAACCAATAAAACCTTGAACAAAATTCTTATGAAGGTAGTCAACGATACTGGAAAGGATTGGCATATGCACATTACATTCACCTTGTGGGATTATCACACTAGTATTCACACTTCGAATGTTGCCACACCTTTTTCTCTGGTCTACGGTACTAAGGTTGTCTTGCCTCTCGAAGTCTAGATTCCATCTCTCTAAGCATCTCACTACAAGACATGCTCAATGACGATGACTTTCACCAAGATCATTTGGCGTAACTCAATTTATTAGATGAAAACCATCTCAATTCTATTGACCATATCCAAATCTACCAAAAACGTATCAAACGTGCCTATGAAAAATGTGTTCACGAACAAACTTTTTAGGTCGATGACCTCGTATTGAAGGAAAATCAACATGTAACCAAAGAGGAGAAAATTAAAGCGGGGTAAATTTTCTCCTAATTGTCTCGGACCTATATCGTTACCCATGCCTATAGATCGGTGTTTATTGTTTGTCTTCACTTGAAGGTAAACCCAAAGTTGCTCCCCTTAATGCATTTCATCTTCGACCATTTTATTGCGACATCCAGTTCTATACCACTTTCTATCAATTGATCGCTCATCCCTTCAATGTTGTTCACCTTCCATATTGCCCATTTTGAGGATCCACGACTCAAAAGCATTATGTGATTCCGTCACCTTTCACCTTATCTTCAATATGAGTACCACAATTCTACTCATAGCATGATTCTCATGGATACTTTTAATCTTCTTCAAGATGGAATCTCATGGTCATTCATCACTCGAAACCACATCTTTCATATTTAATCTCTCTGTGATATGGTATTGTCTTCTAAACAAGAACCTAATCTTCATCTACAGTCTTTTCCATGACTTAAATGTCCAAAAAAAAAGGGATACAACTCCTTGAGTCAAACTTACAAAAAGATGACTCCCTCGAAAAGGGACATCTCTTTACTCTAAATTCCACCGCTATAAATAGAATGCTCCCTTGAAGGACAACTATATCAAGTTATTTCACAAATCTAATAAAAATATCTAGAAGCTTCTTGCATCGATCAACTTCACGAAGACCTCAAGGAGATAATATACCCATCCCATATAGACTTCCCGATCGGTCTATTAAAAACAAATAAACGAAGAAAAAGATGAATTTTTATCATGGAATTTCCTATTTTTGATTATGGGTTTCTTATTCCACAAAACATGTTGTCGTACACTAAGTTACGTTAAACTTCCTATTCTCACCTCCTTGCCTTTTTAGCCTAATTTCCTCTTTGCTCAAGGGAATTTCTACAACCATGACCTTTTTGTGATTATGTGACTTTCTTCACCCTTAGAATGGTCTATTATGCAATGCCTTTAGGGTCTTACGTTCATGAGCCCCTCTTAGGTATGGTCAACTCATTAGGGTTCTTATCAATTAAGCAGCTCTTTTACTACCTCTTACCATTCACCTCCATCATTACTTATTGATTATCCTATACAGGACCAGATCATCGACACCTATATTTAACAATCACTCAACCATGCCTACAACCTAAACTCAATCATGCCTATAACCTACATTCAACCATGCCTCACACCTACTAACCCATTCCTCTACTTTATCATAATCTTCCCTAGCTTATGGGAGAACTACATCGGCTTGAGGTCCCTTTTCACCGGGACTATGTAGGCAACACTCCGAGGGCATGGGGCCCTAGGAGGTTATCTCGGCCACTCTTTACCCTAACCAATTCCCATTTCAATTTCTATTCACATTCTACCCTAGTTAGTTTCCATTCTATATCAATAACTGAAAAATTAAACCAAATAAACAACAATTGATAAACATATTTACCATCATAACACATACATTCATTTCATCACGTCTACCATTTCTTTACCCTAATTATACATTTTCCTACAAAGCATCTTAAACATGAGCCATACCATCATTAATTACACAAATTACTGAATTAGAAATTCAATCAACCATAAAACCATGACTCAACCATGCCTAAACCAACCTGACTCAATCATACCGAAACCAACTCGACTCCACCATGCCTAAACCAACCTAACTCAACCATGCCTACCACTGACTCAACCATGCCTATAATTTGACTCCATTAGGCCTATAACCTACACTCAACCATGCCTATGACCTGACTCCACCATGCCTAAACACACGTATTTTCCATCCATCTATACATAACAATCAAATTCTACCAACACAAGTACATCATCAACAAATCATCCATCTCATCATACAAATCTGTATATCCATATAATATACACCAATACCAAATAATATGCATCTCTCAAAACCTCTCATATATAGCCTCACCACCTTCGGCACGCATGCTGGTATATGATCAAAAATACAAAACTCTCGTATACATCCTCACTCTCTTCGACATGAAAGCCGGTATATATAAAAAATAAACAACTACACAAACTGAAGGTATATGTGGCTATCGGGCATCACCATGTTGGATATCCTTCATATTTGTCTCACTTGTCTCCTCCTCCTCCTCTCTACCATTTGACATCCTTGTATCTAGCATCTTGCCACCCAACATTGGCCTTAGTCTACCCTCGGATGGTACCACACTGAGCGAGCCTCCATACACCTTTGGTGGCCTCACCTCGACCACGTCTGAGGCTCACCCGGATCCCTGTACTCTCCACATTATGTGTGTGAGATACAATCATCTCACTCGAGACCTAGTGTGCTCTATACTATGCTTAGGATGGGATGTCTACCCGTGCAACCATCAAGTGATCTTGATATTATTGTGCCTCTCCTAACGCATCTTTGAACCTGGCCATATGTACTGCATGAGTGGAGCCATCGATCTCGGCCCTATACCTATCTCTCGAGACTCGTCCTTGAGCTTGTGTGGGTACCCTGTCCCAGAAGTCTCGTGGGGGTACTTGTGCATTTCTCTGGGCCTATAAGGCCACAATCTTTAATGCATGTGCAATGGCCAACTAGCCTGCATCCCTATCACTGTGTACTTGTAATGCGGTAACTTATGCCTCTAACCTTGTCACCAGCCATGCTTTGCACTATCCCCAACTATGTAACTAGGGTCATGCGTACACCTAGAGGGCGTCTCTCTACACTGTGATGGTGGCCAAGTTTGGAAGCCCTGACCTCGGTGGTATAGCTCGCATGACTCTGCTTCCCACCACTATTTATAACCATCTTTAACTCGACATCATCAATCCACCGTCAATCACCTAATCCTCCCACCTTGTAGAGCACTTTTCGGTTGTGGTAGAGGCATAGGCCTCTCCACGTCATCCCTCATGTAGTGTAGGAATGGTTCGGAGTACATCTGCGGAAACTCAAACTACCATCGTGACCCTGTCAATGGGTATCATCTTGTGCTCTCTCTGCATGGTGCCCTTTAGGCATTAGAGAAACTATAGCTCATCTAACTCTATGGCCATCTTCATGTATGATGGGAAGCCCACATACGACCTCTAAATGATGTCTACCTAGACAACCCCTCTAGTATCTACTTGTAGTGGGCTACATCATGCGTAGCCCTAGCCCCCCGGTGCACCCCACCAACTGGCACCCATCGCCTATAACCAACCTAGACCATACCTAGCTCAAATGCATCCAGATTAGGGAAACCCAATCAAACAAACACACATATTGTGCTCATATGCTCAATAGTTAAGAACAAATGTGATTCATAAGTTGAACCTCTGTAGTCTCCCGTAGGCCCATAACTCCCTATATAGCTATACCAAGTAGGTAGGTGCCTAGGAAAAGTAGGTCCTCTCCTCCATCATATCATGAAGGAATCCCATCAGTGATCATGAGAACCTCCCACCCTCTACATCTGGCAGTGCAAAACAACACACTCCCTCCATAATCAAAACCACTAGCCTCATCTCCTCCAGATGAGCCATGTACATCTCTCCATATCTCAGGATGGCAATATGAAACCTCATCTCCGCCATCCCTCTCCGAATATTATCAGCATCAACTCCTCTGATGCCTCTAAAGAAATAGAATACACCTACACCCCTAGTATCATCAATTACGAGAATCTTGTAAACTTCCTCCAGGTGAAAATCATCTCACATGTCGATAAATAGAACATGTTGGTCATAGAATCCCATCTATCGATGAGAGTGACCATCAAACTCGGATCACAAGCTATACGCCTATAACATAGAATTCAAATCAGACCCACCTTGGTCACGTGCCTCCACTCCTCATCGGTCATATCCCCCGCACATCTAGTAATAAGGGAGCTACCCTTTCCTACATTTGTATTTGTTCCTCACTGCACCCAAAAAAACCACACCTGAATATTTGAATGAACTTGTAACTTGAGCAAAGAGTAACTTTTTATTTAAGAGCAAAATATTTTCAAAACCTTCCCATACCAAACACATACTATACCCAACAAACCTCATCCCCAACCCTTATTACTTATTGTGCCCACTCTACCAATTTTCCCTTACTAAACCAATCTATTCATGCACCTTATACCTATTCCTACTCATTACCCTTTGTAAACATATTACCCTTCTGTTATCAATCTCCTTACTTTTATCTCCCATCCCTAACCCTCCTCTTCCTAGCCTTTATCTACCTATTGACCTATTATCCTCTAAACCCAACTGGAATCGGTTCTTATGACCACATCGGTCACCTACTACATGACCGATGTGTGAAGTTTCTAACCGACATCATCCAACCCTTGAATAACATCGTTTATTATAAAGCTGAAACCTTTCAAACCCCCTAATTTTCCAAAACTTTTCAAACCTAGCCTAATCACCCATCCTACCCACCCATTCCTACCTAAAACCCCCTTAACTCCCCCAAATCTCATTCACCTAACTACCCCTTCCTCCATTACGATTTCACCCATTTTCTTCCCAAATTAAAAATAAAATTCCCCCCTAAAACCCATTTTACCCTAACCCAATTTCTATAAACATATCTACCTAAAAAATGGAATGGGATCAAATCTTACCTTGTCACGATGTCATCTCTCGTGGGGTACATCTGGTCATTGTGCCGCTGTGGTCCATTGACCCTTCTCCCACCTCTGCCATGTCTAAATCACCAAATCCAATCCTCCACTCTACCCAATCAAATCAACCACACCGCTCTCGTGGACCCATCTACTTGGCTCCTCTAACCAACCGGATCTCTCCACCTCAGTAGGGTCTCATCCCTCATCCTTTTCTCTCTATAAAGCACAACTTGTTCAATGCTCTGTCATTTTTTCCCACAAGTAAAAATGTACAAATGATTCTGTATTATATGGATTTTTATTTTTTATACCTAAATCGACACGATCGACATCGACATCAGTCAAGTCATGTCCTACCTAACTTGAGTCGTTAGTCATTACTTAACCGATATCGGTTACTTGTCATACTCCTTTGATTAATACCTTTTACCCATTTCGACAAAGATTTACCCTTCTCACCACCTTCTTGACCTTACCCACCATTATTTCCACCTACCTACCTGCCCATATTATTGTCCCTATCCTTAATTATGTTTAAGGACCTGTTATTTTTCCCTATACCTTGGCACTACCCGTGCCATGACCTATATGCCTGGACCCAAAACATTGTTTATGACCTTTGAACCCATGTGCTCGCTATACCTTGTGGACTGTTGCCGTGTTGTTTTTCCTAATGACCTTACCTTTCCTATTGTTGTGTTGTTTATCCTGACCTAACCTTTGGTGTACCGAACATACCTAAACGTTCCTACACTGACCTACCTCATGTTTCCGCACCATATCCTATGCCTTGGATACCATAATCACTTCAACCTTGTTTGGATAGACCTATCAACCTTAGACGATGTAGATTTTCAATCTTTTCACTCTGGTACCGTGTTGTAGTTTATACGTGTGTGTACATTTGATGGTCACTACCTTTGACCATCCCATTTCCTATTTTCCTAATTTGACCTTTACCCCATTACCCATTTTTACCTCTTCCTACCCTACCCACACATACTCACCTAACCGTTTATTAAGTGGATATTCCCAAATCCTCACCCGTTGTAACTTACGATGATGGTACATGTTTTACTCAACCTAATAGCCTTACCTTTCCTATGGTTGTGACCCTTATCCAAATAAACCTAGACCTTTTGACCTTTTGGATGTACCATAAGCACACCTACATGTTCCTACATCTTACCTCGTTGAGTTCCCGAACCATATCCTTTACCCTAGATACCGAACCTCAACAACCCTTGTTTGGATGACCTTTACAACCCTAGCTAACATACATTTGTTATGTTGAGCAACCCTGGTATCTCATGGCATTTCACAACATGTGCATATGTCTGAATTCTCTACCTAATCACCCACCCTACCTCTTACAATCACCATACCCTCGACCATCACCTTCTTCACACCTAACCCTATTTTCTCAAACCACCCACCTCCTCATTTTATCAAACCACTCACCGCTTCCTTCTCTCACCTCATCGGTTCCTAGTTTGAGGGGGTTACCTTCACCCACACATTTGTACCCACCAAACCATCTTATTTTTTTCGGTGTCACTTACCAATATAAGCTACACAACAAAAGGGGTAAAATTCGACACCAAATTCGGTCACACTTCCCTTCCCCCCATCGAATAACCAACTCAACCTCTTTACCCTAACCATGGCCCCTTCCACCCCATATTAATATTAATTTAATTAACTTAATTAAATTAATACCCATCCTCATAATATTCATTATTTAATTATTTTAATTAAGTTAATTTCCACCTCATCTAGCCACCTCACCCTAGACCTATTCTTGACATGTTTCCATAACTAACTAAGACATGGTCCCACTTACCTTAATGAGATAAGACTTAGTTCAACCCTAGAAATCAATGCCTATTATCCCTCTAACCACCTCCCCAATCATAAAAATGTATCATCCATTTAGATCCATGGAGAAAGGAATGAACCCGGTCCAAAAAAATGCAAGATCTACCATTTTTAGTAAACTTAGGGAATCTCCTTAGCGCGACGCTAGTCATCTTGAAACTAATGTCGATCGATCAGAACCATTTTCAATTACCATTTATTCACCTTAGTAACCTTATTTTTGGGTTGGCACATTTTGAGATCAAGGAGACAAGAAGAGAATTGCATGAAAGTAGAACCAGAGCCTTTTCACACCTACAGACATCCATAAAGCCAAAGACACGGGACATATCCAGAGAATTCACACTCACGGTGACATTTCAGGAAGCATCATTATTGCACCAAGCTCCATCTCACCAACCGATCATCCCCACCAACCAACCATTAGACCTACAACATTGGTAAGTGATTTTATCACGATCACTTCCCTTCTTATCCTAGCCATAGGGTTGTTATCATTTATGTTATCATTCTTCCATTAATATTCCCATTCCTTCATAGTCTACTTTTTGAAAAACTCAAACCTCACCCACCCTTTTATCGATCATCTATCCTAGCCCTTCCACCTCTTTGAGGGTTCTCAACATTCCCCAGACCTCGTCATCCCCTCCTCTAGCTCTATCTAACCTCACCTAGACTCTGTAATAAGGTTTTTATTAAACTCGATATCACCCACTATACCAATGACAGCAATTACCCATGACCGTCATTGGTCTCTCCTAAACCATCACCGGTTATACTATACCGACATTGGTCTCTGTGTTTTACACCTCTTCCAATAACAGAGCGAACCTACCTTCTACCAAGTGACCCAAACAACCCAAAACTGACCCCGACCCGGTTTCCAACACCCTAACACTACCTACCCTTCGGATCTAACTATAGTCTAGCTGTTATGTTATATTTGTTTATTTTTCTTGAATGAAATACCTAAATCATATAAACTATAGTAGAATTTTTTTTTATTTCTCACATTAATTTGAATTACACAATGGATTGACAACCGTCGAGGAGTATCACGCTTCTCGGATCTAGCACACTCTAGACAGTTCACCGTCATATATTATTTAACTCTTATTTTCATGGTCTTGTTTTCTATTTCAGGTAGTTCCTCCTAGCCAAAAGGAATCTCTCACATTCAGCATTGGATTGAGAATTCGAACATGCACAAGAACTATCAACTGTCCCAAAGATAAATAGGTTTTCCTTTAGCCCTTACCCTCATCTGTTTCATCTCAATAACGTAAATAAAATGTTGAAACACTAAGGGATGGGTCTCGTAAGCTATCTATAAAAAGAGAAGCATAGCTATAACTTATGATACATGAGTCGGAAATATGTCTTGATATATTTGGTTTAATAGGAACCTTTTAATGTAATGTGGTTAATGATACTATTATCAATATAAATATATAGCTTTGTTCTAAATATCCGGTCCATGGGCGAGAACCCTAGTGTCTTTTCTTCATGTTATGAATCAAATTTTTTCTTTGTATGATGTTTCTCTTGTTATTAAAAGCTTCGGTATAAGGATATGATAGCTCATATTGTGCTTGTATATGAATATTTATTTTCTTCAACTAATTCTATATCAATTAAAAACCTTCTCATAATGCTCACATAAAAAAGGGGCTCGGTGCCCGCATGTGCCTTGGTGAGCACCCATCTCCCCCTGGGTAATAGGCCAGTGTGCATGGGGTTAAGGTTGTAAGTGGGTAAAAATGACTAGATATCTCAATTACAGGGCAACACCACCATGACTAGGTTAGACATACTTATCTATGGTGATAGTGTAGAGAGAATCGTTATAGGAGTAGGTGACTCGCCCTACGATTCTGACTTAATCGGGCCCTACGTACGGTGGCCACCCTCCAAGGATAGGTGACTGGATTATAGTGGTAGTTTTTATAGGTGTAGGATTAGGTTCAAGTCTGGTGTAGACACCAAATTTGGGTCACATTCCCCTTAGTCCCCTTTAATCAATTAACATAATATATTTAATTAATCATGACCCCTTCATCATATACTAATATTCATCCTCACATTATTAATTAATTTAACTATCTTAATTAAGTTGATTTCAACCTCACACCTCCAACTCATTGTCACACCTCACCCTAGACCCAATCCAGTGAATTTAACTCACAATGATTGAGTCATCAATCTTAGCCTTCCGAGTCATCACTCCCAAAGGCTTTGAGTCACCACTTAACCTAAATAACTAAGAATTCATCCTACAAACTAATTGAACTTATTCTATGACCTTCCCGCTTCTCTCATGTGAACTCCACTTTCATAAGCAGAGTCAATCAAAATCATGCCAAAAATAGTAAATATCTACCAATTTTGGCAAACATAGGTTTTCCTACCTCAATTGCACCGTTTATTCCTCAACCAACGTCACCACCTAATTGTCATCGATTACTTATATACATTTTCACAACTCTATACCCCGGTTGGTCATACGTGATTGGATTTGATTGCATTCAAGTGTAAATCCTCAAGCCCTCCTGCATCTAGACGATGAACACACACAACCACAATGTAATACAAACATCCAGATTCATCTTTCCAAATTATTGGAAGACTCGTGAAAGCATAGAGGTTGTAATTCAGCTGCACTGGAATCAATCACTTCTTATTCGATCAAACATCAACCATCTCAACTCCCAATATTTTCAAGACATCAAGTAAGTAATTGTGATCCTAACCATTTTACTTATTCCTTTGGTAGATCTTTGGTTTCTTTCAGTGGTTTATTTCCACTATTGCCTATACACCACCTTCCTCCCACTAACCCATTTGTAAACCATCCCAAGCATTTTCACCATTCTCAACCTCCTTATTTGTATCCTTGAGTCTTCTCATCCATATTAAAACCCAAACCATACTACCCTCACTCTTTGTGTAATCACAGAGAGCCTAAAAATCTCTTTTAATAATTTATTACCTATTTCCCCTACTAACGTTGCTTCCTAATCGACATCGGTTTATCTCCTTACTAGAATCGGTTACCAAACCGATATTAGTCTCTGTGTCATTTCACGCTTTCAAACCAAAATCTCCCCAGATCACCCAAAATCAACCTAGACCTTGACCAATCAACCCAAAACCCTTACCAGACCTTTGAAAAGCATGTCTCGACCCAAAAAAACCTGGTTCCAACTATATTTATTGTTATTTTAATATTTAGCATAAAATATAGCGTATTATGTGTACGAGAAACCTAAATCATTACATTGCAATAAGACCTATTTATTTCAGTTTTTTATTCACATAGAATTTTATTAAACAAAGGATTGATAGTCATTCGAGGAAGCATCACACTTCTTGGATCTAGCCTTGCAGTAGTCCTCTAACTCTTGCTATTTAATACTCTTTTGGTGGTCTTACTTTGTATCTATAGGTAGTCCTTCCCAGACAAAAAGGAGTTCTCTATGATCATCTTGACAAAGTCTATAACATGCGCACTTAAATTATCATCTACATAATCATAGGTATTCCTCCTTGACCTTTTACCTTATCTATTTTATCACAAAAACAATTGGTGAAACATTTTGTTACGCATGTGGGACCCATTTTTGGGTTTCCTTTTCATTGTTCATTTTATAGGGTGCATTTTGAGTGTTTATTTATTTTCAAAAAACTCACATTAAAATTTCTCCCTTAAAATATTCTCCTTCTTTCTATTATCTAAAATAAATTGTTCTTTTAGTTCTCTAAAAGAACACATCTTCATTTATAATGTACTACATTTAGTGAAAGAGAATTCCTCCTCCTATTCTCTACTTTACTACATTGAAATTAATTGTGGATTTGGGATTAAAATATTTGCATTTTATTTTGTTATGTCACATTATAGATCACATTAAAATGAGGGAAACCTATATGGTGTAAGTCATGCCCAGTGATGGTTGACGAATTCAATTGTAGTCCACTTTGCACATTCTCTATACGAAATCACTTAAACAATTTATACATTTCTTAAAAAATTCTTTACCTGGAAGAATTTTTCAAGGATCACATGGACAGAGGATTGACAGTGGGATCCCGAATGGTTTTTATTTCCATTTATTATCTTAGAGAAAGGACCCCCTTTGCCAAAACATACCTAAAACTATTTTTATTTGACTTTTCGTAGAGCACATTTTTCAAACCAAAAATCTATTCTATTCACAAGTCATTCCCAAATAACATAAGTCGAAACATAAAATCTACCACATAGGATTTCATGTTTTACTATTTTTTGCTTGATTTGTGTTTTGAGGTGTGAGTTCATTTTCTTCATTCTTCTCTCCCTTCACACTCCACAATTGTAGTTGGTGTATTCTAGATTTTTCTGAGTGTGTTAGGGAAACCATTACCATACTCAGGTTTTTGGGTTGGTCTTTCATTTGATCTAAATCACAAAATTCATTCATTTTTGTCTTTTCAAAATTTCACGGTGAGCAGCGTTGGTCCAAGAACTATCATAGGTTAACCATCTCACCATCATCGGTTTACTAACCGTTGTCAATTCCTATTGTTTTGGTCATTTTAACCAAATTAGCATTCATTAAACTTCTTCTTCTTTACAAGGGATTTCCCTTGTTGCCTCACCATAGCTCTATGACCTTGAAATCACTATCAAAATTTAGATATGTTCCATTTTTGTCATCTATTGTAAAGTTTAAAAATCCTTTCATATTTACACAAAGAATCGATAATGGTTAGCTAACCATCATCAATTACCCATTCACACCGACATCGGTTACCACAATCGACACCAGTCTCTATGTTTTAATTCTTTAATTAAAACAACGACCAATTTTCACCTTTTGAAACCATTTTTCTCCATCCTCTTGTGTTCCCGTGACATTTTCGGATCTCATAATACCAAGCCTACCACTAGTCGAGATAGTTTTGACTCATAGGCAAGCTAACACTCTCGTGTTGCATGTTATCCTTAAGTTACTCCCTCCTAGCCCATCACCACATTCTTTTCTATCACCTATGGATCCCGGTTATCCTATTACCATTAGCACTTGTGATAAGGATTTTAAAAGACTCCTTGACCAAAAATCTATTTCTTTAAAGTATTATTTATCCCATTTATCCTATTTAATCAAATTCTTGATAAAATTTAATGAAACAAATAGAGGGTGATAGGCCAAGGAGGAATACATGTTTGTGAATTCGGTTGAAGGTTGTACATGAGTTTCTGATTTCTAATCTAAACTGACCGTGAAGAACTTCCTTTTAGCTAGGAGGAACTACCTATAAATGCAAAACAAGACCACAAGAAGAATATTAAACAATATATGTCAGTGGACTACCTAGCGTGTGCTAGTTGATGGAAGTGTGATACTTCCTAGATGGTTATCAATCTACTATTTGATACAATTTAATGTAAGAAATAATTGTTAAAAATAACATCCTATTGTAGTTGATATGATTTAGGTATCTCATTCAAATACAATAAGTAAATCTAATCTAATAGGTTGGGTTATGATTATATCTAGAGGTTGGGTAGGTGGTTTAGGGTTTTTGCATGTCTGACAGAGGTTTGGTAAAGGCTACAAATGATTATGGGTAGTTTGGGGATGGATATTATCTTTCTATCCTAAGTTGGGTTATCGGACACACATAGAATGACGTCGGTCGGGGTATGACCGATGACAATTTATCTATGATCGACGATAGTTCTAGGTAGATAAGGGTATAATAGATAAATGTTAGAAATAGGGGTCTATATTCTCTTTTTCTGCAGAGAGATGGGGAGGTATGTGGGTGGCTTCATGTAATGTATCTAAATTAGGTGAGATTTTAGGGATGATAAATTTAACTTATTGAAAGTTTGTCGGAAGATACAGAACCGACGCGATCACCGTGACCGATGATGGTGAAGGGAAAATTGACGATGGTGAAGGTGACCGAGCGTTAGTAGGTGTTGAATGGTAGAAATCAAATAAACTTGGTTTTGGAGCTTCGTGATGTGATTGCATAGAGAATGGAGGAAGGATGGTTAGGATCACAAAATCTCGGGAAGACAAAGGAATGTCTAGGAGTTAGATATGGGGAGCTAAATAGTTGTGGGTGGTTAGATGGGTGGATTGACAAGAAAGTGGGGATGGTGGAATGCAAAGGAGAATAAGATCTAATTCAATAGAGATAAAGAAACTACAATCTAAGTAAGCATAAAATGATGTAGATCAAAAACACACTTGTATTTGTAGGCCTAGTTGGTGGAGGATAACAATGGTTGATCTATGAAACGTGATCGGTGCCATGGAAGCACTTCCTAATGTTATTGTGAATTCCAATGTCTCTAGATAAATCTTGGTGCTAGTTAGGATCATCTGGATGTTTGAGTAGACTATGGTAACCGATGATAGTTTAGGTTAATCGTGTGTCGATTACGATGATAAATCCTAGGTTTGGCAAAATAATGATCTTGGCTATCTTTTAGCTAGTTCTTATTGTTGGTTGAGGTCTAAAATTGTATCTTGTGCTTAGATAAGTGGGAATGTTGTTAGAGAAATAATGGGAATCTAATTTTAGGTTTAGACTAAGTCTCGCTTAATTATGGTACGTGAAATGGAGTCTTAGTTAAAAGAAACATGCTAAGAATAGGTCCATGATGAGGTGTCTAGGTTATGTGGCTAGGTGAGGTGATCAAGTGAGGATATTAATTAAAATAATTAATTCAATTAGTCATCTGTACTTATGGGATATGAATATGTAAGGTATGGTTAATTTAATTAATGGGGTTCTAAGGGTGATACGACCTAATATTGGTGTCTACATTTATCTCATTTTTTCACATAGCTTGTATTGGTAAGTGATGCCGATAAAAACAGAAGTGATTTCCCCATGTGTGGGTGAGAGTGGGGTTGTCCCAAGTGTGGGTGAAGGTGATCCCCCTAAAACCGTAAACCGATGAGGTGTTATATGGAAGCGGTGAGTGGTTTGAAAATGTGTATTTGGTGGAAGTGAAGATAGGTGGGGAAGGGTATGAGTACTATGGGAAAGGGTGATGGTTGACTCTGGGTAATATGTAATAGGCCGAGGTAAAATTTGGAATGGGTAATGGTAAAATTAGGTAATAGGTAATTTTCCAAGGTCTAATTGGTCAATGGGTAATGGCAATCAAACACACACACACACACACATATAGACTACAACATAGTACCATGTTGAAGATATTACAAAATCTATAGCGTTAAAGGTCGATAGGTTTATCTAAACAAGCATGAATTGATTTAGGTTTCCAAGGCATAGGATATGGTCTAGAAACACAACGTAGGTCAAGTGCAGAAGTATTAGGTATGTTCTAGTACACTTAAGGTTTAGTCATGATAAACTACATGGAAATAGGAAAGGTATAGTTGTTAGGCTAAAACAACATAGGTAACAATATTAAGGTATAGTGAGTACATAAGTTCAAAAGGTCTTAAAACATGGTTCAAAGTTAAGGTATATGGGTACATGGCATGGGTAAGGCCAAGGTATAGGGAAAGTAAAAATATCTAAATTTAATTAAGGAAAATGTTAGGTAATTTAGACTTGTAGGTAGGTTGTAATAAGTGTGGGTAAGGTCAAAGGGTCTCTAAAGAACAAGGAGTTGAGGTCAAAATGGGGTGAAAATGGTAATGGCGGAGACTCGATACTAGTTATAAAGTAACCAATGTTGGTTTAGTATGACCGACATTGGTCATGTCGAGTTAGGGTTAAAAAAGGAAAATTCCACTTTTACGGAATCATTTGTCATTTGTTATTTGTAGAAAATGACAGAGGAGCATGTGAGAGCTTGGGAAACGATAGGACGAGACAGAGAGTTGAGTTGGTGAGCCTCGTAGCGGGTGATTGGTGGCTGGTGGGTCTATGAGATCGGTTCAAGTGGTTAGATTTGTGGCATGGCAGAGGTTAGAGAGGGTTTGGGTGGGCTACTCGGTGCAACATCCAAACATACCGCCATGTAGAAGGCACTTTGAATGATGTAGGAATCGATCCGATTCAATTATTTTGGTTGAAATTAGTGTGTTGAAGTTAGTTTGGATAAAAAAATAGGGGGAGTGTTATTGTGAATTTTTAGGTAAAATGAATGAAATGGGGAGGCGGAAGGTCCAATGTAGCATAAATAGGAGTGGGAATGAAGTTAGGTTAGGTTTGGGTAGGGTAGTAGTAGGTGTGTACGTTGTTTTTAGGTATTTTAATAGATGAGGGGGGGGGGGGGGGTGGGGTTTCAATTGGGGCACTATGAAAGAGACTGATGTCGACCTAAGGTTGGTCGATGTTGATTTTATTTAGCCTTCATTAGTCCGGTCTTAGGTGACTGACATCGGTTAAATTGAACCGATGTTGGTTAAGGATAACCTGTAATAGTCAAGGTGACCAACGCCAATTAGGGTGGATGATAAATAGGGATAAGAAAGGTTAGGTGGGCAAGAAAAATAGACTAAAGGGAGGAAGGGATGGTACATGTAGAGAGATGGGGGTAGAATGTTAAGATAGGCATAAAGGATAGGTAAGTAGGTGAAATGGTTTTTTTAGAATGGTGAGTCATGATTACAATGGGGTAGAAGGATGGTAGGTGAATTAGGTAAAATGGGGTGATTAGGATTGGTGTGTTTGGGTATGCTTCGAGGTTTAATAGATAGGTGAAGGTTTTTAGGTTGTAATAATGTTGTGTTTTTGTTGGATGCAGCTAATGACCACACCGTGGATGCGGGATAGATTACCACCTCTATCGCTAGTGATACGATCAAGTGTGACCAGTAGATGAGTGGAGGCATGTGATGGATGTTGGCTTGGTCGGGATCCAATGCTATAGGTGTGTAGCTCGAGATCTAATTTCGATGTCCATACTCATTGATAGATGGGGTTTAGTGACCCACACGTTCCACTTATCGACAGTGAGATTATTTGATGATGTATATAGGATCCTTTAGCTACCGATAGTTTGGGAGAAGGTTTATTCTATTATGTCGAAGGAATTAGAGGAGCTGATAGTGGCTATTTTTGAATAGGTGATGGCGTAGATGAGGTACTATAGTACGTGTCTCAAGATATGGAGATATGTATGTGGCCCATCCTTAGGAGATGAGGTTGGTGGTTTTGCTGATGGAGGTGGTATGTTGTTTTTTCATGTCATATGTAAAGGGTAGGAGATTCCCATGAGCACCTTTGGTGGGGGTTATTTAGGACATGATGAAGGAGTAGGTTTGTTTTTCCCGGCCCCGACATTCTTGGTGTAGCTCAGTATAGAGAGTTGTGGGCCTATGGGAGGTCAGGGAGGTTCAATTTATGTTGTACCTTCCTTCTACATTATTGGCAATACGAGTACATCATATGCATATGTATAGTTGGGTTTCCGATAGGATTGGATTGAGGGTGGTTTGGTATGGGTTGGTTATAGGAAATGAGTACCACTTGATGGAGAACATAGGGAGAGGAGGTATGCACATTATATGGCACATTACAGGTGAGTGTTGGAAGGGTTATCTGGGGTTGATATTGTTTGGAGGTCATATGTTGGCTTTCCTTCATACAGGCACATGGTAGAGGAGTTGAGCTACTTAGGTGGATAGAGGGGTGCCATTTTGTTGAGCATAAGATGATACCTATAGACAGCCGAGATGGAAATTTGGGCTACCATAGACGTGCCTCCACCATTCCCACAAAGATAGGAGAGATGACATAGAGAGGGCTATGTCTCTACCATAGCCGATGTGCAGGCTTGTCTGGAAGGAGGAGTAGGTGGTGGATACGCATATCGACAATGTTGGGGTTACGGATAGATACAGAAGTATTGGGTGGTGTAGCTATGGGTGGTACCACCGAGGTTAGGGCAGCCGGACCAACCTTCGACATAACTTGAGTATTACACAGGGCATCTCACATGTTGCCACTTTACGACAGCACAAGTGGTAACCTTGTATGCCCAAAGTTACATAGGGACATGTGCCCACACACAGGTGGTGATGGAGACGGGGACGTGTAAATACCTTATAGGCGTAGATATTAGGTTTTAGGGCTAGTTGGCCACTACAAAGGCTCATATTTTGGCCCTACAAGTATATGTCACAGTCAGCAAGCACCACCAAAGGATTACGACAAGGTACCATATTTCGTGTAGCAACGAGACAGGGTTCCATGGTAAAGGGAGGATGACATGATACATAGTTACAAGGTTTAAGGCCAATGGTAGTAGGCCAAAGCTTATGAGTTGCTATGAGACCTATTACACCACCTCAAACAAAGTGTCAATGGTGAGGTTCAAGGATGCCATGAATGAGGCACGATTACTAGGATCACCTAACAACCGCAGGGGATAGATGTCCCTTCCTATGTTGAGTACAGGGGCACATTGGGCAGCAAGTGAGAGGATGAGATCTCAAACTCATATCTCGTAGAGCTTAGTGGGTCAAGCGAGCCTAGAGATAGGTTTAGGGTGAGGCCATGAGTTACGAGAGGCTAGACCTAGCCGTAAGCTAGGCGGAGATGAGACCAAGACCCATTTGAGATGGAGAAATATTGGCAAGGTTCTAGACAAGACAAGAGGAGGAGACATATGAGACATGGATGGATATCAGGTGGGGTGACAATTAGTCACCATATATGCCGAGTGTATCGCTTTTGGTATATATCGATCTGCGCTTGATGATAGTGAGGATGTACATTAGAATTTTTGTGATTTTGATTATTATACCAGCCTACATGCCAAAGATAGTGAGGTTGTATCTGAGATACTTGTATTGATTTTGTACCTGTGTACATATGTATGGATACACAGACTTTTCCAGTTATATAGATGCTTTATTGGATGGATGATATATCTATGTTTTTAATTTTCATTGTTGTTGTGTATGTGATGGAAACTAGGTAATTTAGGCATGATGGATTTGAGGTTATGTAGGAATGATTGAGTCAAAGTTAGTTTATTCATGGTGGATTTTAGGTCATTTAGGCATAGTTGAGTTAGGTATAGGTATGGTGGAGTCTTGGTAATTTAAGCATGGTTTGGTCATGGTGTTGCATTTTATTTAATTTCCAAGTTGTTTTATGGAAAATAAATGATGATGTATGGTATGGTGATGTTATAAAACGGTAGGTATGTATGTTAAGGTAAATTTGGTTAGGGTAAAGAGTGTCCAAACTAGCCTTCAAGGGCCCCATGCCCTACAAGTTCTACCTATATAGCTCGGTGAAAAGGGGCCTCATGTTAATGTAGTTCTCCATAAGTAATGCAACCTAGAATTCATGATACAAATCCAATAAAACCCTGACGCATTGGCACATCACTTAGCCTAGACTAACCACTCACTCAAGCACACAAAGGTACTAGGTCCCCTTTAGGGTTATTGTTGCAAGATGTTAGCATGATGAAGACTTAACATATACATTTCTATTACTAACACATCATTCTATAGAGCATACCAGATCTATCTTTAAGGGAGAATAGAACTAATTATTAACCATGATGAGACCAAAGACATACTAGATTCAGATACACACAGAACTAACACTTAGATTCAGCCAATATCCTCCATTATATTAAATGCAATAAGTATACAAAAGCTTCATTACAATATCAGTAGTATGCGTGTAGTAGCATCATCTCTCTATGTATGCACACACATCTATATCTTTGTATATGTCAATCTCTCTATTACATAGTTTACTACATACTTATAAGGGTGGGGACTTGCTATCACCGCTATCGGTTCCCAAAATAGGTCACATGCTATTATTAGCCACGCACCATTACAAAACTAGCCACACATGCAAGTGTGCTATCAATAGACTATCATGTTAGCTAACCGATAGTAGCAGATCTACTTCTAGACTGTGTCCATGCAAACTGATTTGTAGTTAATCCTCCAAAATATCCAATGCATGGCACACACTTCTCTTCCTTTTTGTCTCTACACACCATCTCTAAAAATAGACCTTGATGAGTGAAAACGGATAAGTCCCGAAAGCTAAATTTCTACCCCGCATGCGTGTTCTCCACCTATCTGTTCGCACCTTTAAATATGACCCGATTTCACATGTGGACTTCTTGTGGGATTTCTACCAAGTGTTCTCTAATCAACATTACCCCACACTAATTTCATTATCACCCCAACAATGGCCATCTTCAAAATGAATCAAAGAATAGAAGAATTTAAAGAATTTTGACAAATGAAAGAATGTTTTTAATCTACAGTCTCTTCTTCTATAATCTAGACAATTAATTCAGATATTCCTATTTTATTTTAACCTCGAAGGTCTACCACTCAAGAAATGCTTCCTCTTCTTTTTCTAGAATTTCCACAAAGAATGGACTCACGTTCATCCTTCAAAATATCCCCTTTCTCATTTTTCAAGACCAAAACCAATGTTGGATAATGCAATCATCCTTCACTTTAGTAAATCCATCTTCCACACAATGAGTTTCTCAAGCTCTTCCAACCAATTTTGTGTGGTTCTTGGCTGCTACCAAGGCCTTGTGCTTCTATTTAACCATTGCTAACCTCTCTCAATGCAGCACAATGTATCATCCTTCATCACTTTTTGTACCTCACCGCTCTCCTCTAGGGTTTTTATGTTGATGAGCACCTCTAGAGATGTGCATATGTTCAAGGATTGGTCGGATTTCTTCATTCTTCTTGCATCACTTACAATGTCCTTCATATGACGTAATATTTTACATCACTTTGCCTTTTCTCTCTCTACCTCTTGTGCTAGATCCTTTGCTGCACCGCATGCGCAGGTTCATCTTCAACCACTAGGTCCACCAATGTACCTACATAGTGTATCACCGAAGGAAACATATTTGGCACCTTTGGCTCCAAATTTGGCCTAACCCTCATGATATTATCACCAATTTCCTCTATGATGCTAATAAATATAGAGTTATTTTTTTGCACTAAGTCTCTTTCCTACGTTAGGCACGCTATTTCCTCATCCTTAGTTTTGATCTCTTCCTTTGCACCCTAATTTTGGTAGCCTTATCTATATTAAACCTTGCCACCTCTGTTAATACTTTGACTAATGCATTGCTCACTTATTCATCCGACATGACGAGGCTTTACCTCATCATGTGTCTAGCTCGAGGTGTCTTTTTCAACCTCCTCAATATGCATGAATCCTCACAAACATCAAAATCCATTTCATCCATGTGCATGTGCATGGACCACGATAACTACTTTCTTATGCACATTGTTGCCATATCTTCATCCATTAATTCCCAGCCATATAATTCCTTTTGCGTTAGTGTGCTCTGAAATGGGTGCGAGATAATTTTACCTACATCCTCTACATAACCCATGGCTGGTGGAATGTGCTCTCTGCTTGTTCTTTTTGACCTAGGCTTCTTGGAACTTAAGCTTCCAGATTTGGGACTTGTCTCCATGTCCTGAGCAGTCTCTATAGCTGTCTCATCTGTTCCATTTTCCTCCTCTTCTCCTTCAATTCTTCATCTTTCTATTCTTCTACAATATCTCGTAGGTGTAGGATAATTAGGCATGCTTTCCTCTGAATCTTTTGCCTCCTCATTCAATTTTAGTTTCCTTCTTCTTTTTGCATTGTCTCCTTCTATGGAGAGAGTGTTGTTGCAAATCGAGTAGCACCCTGGATGCAAATCAGGTTTCAAAGTTGATTCTAGAGCATCCAAAGGTGTGATTGCACAACATGGAAACCTCTCTCCAAATGTGGGACTTGTGAAAATGAGAGAGGAATCTCCAGATTAGAGGCTGGTTCCTCAAACTCCTCTCGATTTAGATCTATATTTTGCACAACTACGAGGGTTCTAATCCTAATTCTACCCTAGATTACAAGGAGACAGGATAAAAATGCAAAAATGAAACTAAACTAAAGATGGTGATGCACCAAAAGAAGTGGTGAAACCTTTTTTCCATGTAAATAGACACAAATTCATGAAATGCAACAAGGGAAAACATATACAAGCTGATAGATGTAATTAGAGGTCTTAAAATGAAGTAAAACAATACAAACAGAGGATCGAAAGAATTCACAGTTTTTACACTGTCAATTCCATGTAAAAATCTCTTGCATTCCACCCTCAAAGAGGTATAAACCTACTACAATACTTGAAAAAGGTCTGATTCTTACAACTATCACTTGCTGGAGGTGAAAGAAGAAGTTTTCTATGCCAAAAAGTGTTCAACCATGAAGAAATGAGCCAAATCTGGCTTTTACAGTGCATGGGTCGAGCCCAGGAGAGAGAAAACGTAAAAAACATGGGAGCCCATTCCTCATTGATGGAAAATGCATTAAAACAGCATGGAGGACCTTACAAACCCATACCCTATCATTTTTGACCATATTGGAGAAGAATGCGACCCATTCTGTATTAAATTTGGTTGTTGAAATGTCATTTCTGGCCATGGACACGTACCAGAACTGTTTTTGAATTTTCTCTCTCCAAACTAAACCAAAATTAGAAATTGACCATGGAATCATGTAGATAATTTTAACATCTTTCCAATGATATAAAGAACGTGAAAATCTGAGCTCTGGATCAAAAGATATGATCGTTTGAAGATTTAGGGCAAAAACGGCCCAAAAACGGATCACTCGATATTTTTGGCCTCGGACACGTGGCGAAGTTCGATTGGCTGCCGCCTTCTAGGGAAAATTTCCCACAAAAAACTCCGCCGAGCAATAACTTGAAAAATATAAGGAGTTAGGAGGCAAACTTTACCTTTCGGAAAGCCGAGAGAGAGCTCTATCTCGATGGTGCCATGTCCAAAATCCTTGAGTGCTTTAAAATCAAAAAAATGTAGACTGAGGCACAAGAGAGGAAAGAACACAAGGAGTTAGCCACAAAAATGAGCAGGGGCACATTTTGGATAGCAATTTTGGTGACTCGTAGGGGGTCATCTACCCGCTAGATGAAAATACCAGCACGAAGTAGTCCATTGGGCATGGAGTCATCAAATTTTCCGCTTTGGAACCCCAACTGACTTAGAATGTTGCAAGGAGGAAGATGGAATATCACCTGATGGAAACAAGGACTGCAAAACATCTCTAGGGACAGTAAGCTATGCCAAAGCACTTAGGGAAAGCAAAAATAACCTACAACAAAACAATGTGCACAAGCACTTGGAGGAATGAAAATCTAATCTAATATTTACAAGGTGGTAAATTTCCCTCTAAGAACGCCTTTGAGATAGATTCCATTAAATGGAATCAGAGTTCTTCACCATCCAATGAGGCCAATTGGAAAGCATTGATGTTCTTACACTTCGTGACCATGTATGGGCCACTCCAAATGGCATCAAATTTTGAATGCCTTCCTGGTTTTGCTCTATCCACATCCCATTTCAACACTAGATCTCCAACCCGAAAAGATCTATCCTTGGCCTACCTATCAAATGTCTTTTTTTATACATTAGAACAAGTAATTTTTTTTTTTTTTTGATAAATGCTTCCTGGTTCTAAATACATAATTTAGAACTCACAAATCAAAACAACCATTCTTATAACAGATAACCATATGCAGCTGTAATGACTCGGAGTACTTCCGATCTATTCATTCCATGACTCGGTAATCTACCGATCTATTCATGAGTATCAAAGAGTTGGCATTTTTATTTTAACACAATACTCTTGCGGTTCTCTTCCCTAATCTGGGATTTAGAATGCTCTGTCCAAGGAACCTATCTGAATAATTGTTACCATTATTCATCGGCATCTCATCCCTTAGACTAGGTGACTTAGGACAACGCAATCAATAGCTTGCGATACTTTGGCCAAAGATTTGAAACATAATGCTTATGTCTCGTATTCCTTGACGGCATACTCATCAATCTGGAATACGTCCTTCACCCCATTCCTATGTTATGTAGAATGTCTTATACTGACTTCTGTCAGTCTCTCCTATCCCAAGTTATTCACTCGGGAGTGGATCAGCAAGGTGACAATGTTATATGGATGCTCCCGAGGACTAGGGATACGCTGACATACTGGGTCAACCCTAGTTAAACCAGTGTGTCAAGATACCCCGAGTCTCCTAAGGCAGCCTTATAACGTGACCACATTCCTAATCAGTCCCAGAGTAACTGGTTCGAGTTTAAGGTGTAAATCTTAACGATCAATGCAAAGGGTGTCATCGTATAAGTCACACCTGCATGTTGTATCTTCGAGAAGATCCTAATCTTCTCGAAGGTACAACCCTATAGTTGACTTGTGCCATCAACCTATAAATCCACCTCAAAAGATCTACTTATTAATAAGTGCTACATACGTTGAGTTAAAATTATACCATAAGACGCTCCCTTAAGGGTAGTCTTTCCCAATCCCTGGGTTCCTCACCTTAGAAATACTTTCCTTAGTAAAACCCATTACACAAGAGAAGTTATTAGGACTAGAGGTTCCTTCAAGGAGTTCATAGAATATACATAATTCTTAAATCAACGAAATTGGACAATAACCCATAATCTTTACATGAGATTGCCAACCAAACCCTTTTTAGGTTTATATCAGTTCTCATAACTGAATTTATATCTTACTTATTAATATCGAGATATAGTGATTAAGAATCCAATTAAACGTCGTCTTGACTTAGATCAAGACTAGGAAGTAATAATTTATTCAGCTTGTTTAGCTTCCTGCTCAGGTTTATTTTAACCCTAGCTTCCAGAAAGACAGTGATCTAAATTCCAATTTAGCTTTAGATAGAACATACTAGAACTACTAAACAATTATAAGTATTCAGTCACATATTCTTACAAGCTTACATTGTTAATCACAAAAGTCTCCAAATTATACAATAATAACAATGCTCTCAAGATCATTTGAACCGAAGAAGGTCAAACTATCAAGATACGAAAACAAACACATAAGTAACAAATATCTCTTTTCATTCCCTTCAAGCTAATCAAATACATTTTATGCATTCAGCATATTTGATACAATACTCATCAGAAAAAGAACATCTTTCCTCATATAGTACATTTAGAGAATCAATCTGTAATTCATCATAAAACCAAATTAAACAATCTGAACATCCTATCAGATCTGCGTGCTTTTACCACTTACGGCAACCATCTGCAAAAATTGTCAACATGGGTCAGTTCGATGAACTGAGCATGATAAGCACTAACTCTTAAAACAATTGCAATCCATCAATTGTTTTCATTAAACACCCTGTTTAAATGAAATCAATTCACCAAACATGTAAACATATTTCAGATTATGCTCTTGTAATCCAAACATGACTATAAACGCGTAACTCATATTATCGTTACTAAATAGTCCTAGATACTTTTTAAATATTTCATCAAAAATATTAGAGATCAAGAAGAACAAAAGTATCCAAAACAACTATCCATCAGAATCCCAAGGACAACAAACATCAGACAGACCATTACATTCAACATAGTAAAATGAATATCATAACCATTCATGATTCCATCGATGGGGTTGAATCAATTCCAACAGCTAGATAAAAATATATCAACATATACTTTACAACAGAAGAGAAAGAAAACGAGTCATTCATATTTCCCTTCAAACAAGCTCATGACTGTACCGTCTCCTCGAGAGTAAAGCATTCACCTTATACGCATACCAATAAGTCAAACGAGCCACAAGAAGAACCACAGTTTTGTTAAAATTTAAATAAAACAACTTCTGTAGCTTACTAGCAACGATAATAGCTCTCGCGCCAAGGCAGTGATGAATAATCTATCAAATAGACTCCACATAACCTTCCATACTAATCGACAAACAAGAAAATATTCAATGCCATCACTTGTCGAGGTACATTTATCAGCTCTTTAGTTCAGTCAAGCTCACGACTAGATATTCATGCTAATAGAAGACGTAATCATGTTCAAACACAAGAACAATCCCACTGAGTCGAAACTCACATCAACATTCAGTTCAATTTAATCCCTACTAAAACACAGCAAGGACAAAAATCGAGAATCGAGCCAACATACAACATAACATGGGCTCCAACAGTGTCAAATTCAACCAATACTTATATTAAAGGTTTCAATTGAAGTTGAATTCGTATGACAACAAATCAAGAATACTAAAAGTACTCACAACAAGAACTCCTACAAATGTTACAACATAAATTACTTATCAGCGTCTCCACCGGAGTTGATAACATTTAGTATTCATAATAACAACAACATTCATAACCCAGCTTTGAATGAAATTAAAAATACTAGACACCTTTCAAGGACTCTCACTGAGTCAGTATCGACCGAAATCATAACAGGGCTTACACAGAAGTAGGAACACCAGTCACATATCAAGGATTCCAACTGATTCCATAGCAACAGTATCCACAACTGAGATTATTCAGAAAGGAAAACATAATATACGCCTCCGGGATTAAAAGGAGTCTTACCCATGTGGTATTCTTCAAATAAACTTTTACAGAAGTAGAAAGATACAAGTTTCATATCAAATTCAAGAATTCTAACTATACCAATAACATACAGTATTCACGATTGAACTTCTTCAAAGGTAGAAATGCATATTACCTTTCCAGGACTCAAAAAGGAATCGAACCCATATAGTATTCTCAATTAAACCTCTGTAACAGTTAAAAAACTCTATCTATTCAAGGATTCCCACCATATCCAAAATCATACAGTATTCACGATAAAGCTTCTACAGAAGCCGATATACAAGATAAATATATATATTCAGGATTCCAACCGTGCCAATAATGATAAATATTCACAATCAGGCTTATACAGAAGCAAAATACTGGTTTCGCAACAAGTATTCCAACTGAGCCCATACAACAATATTCACTCTAAGCTTACACAGAGAGGAAAACATAATATACGCATCGCAGTTCAAAATAAGTCAACCCAAGTAATATTCTCCATCAAAACTCCTTCAAAGTCAAAATACTATCAACTCAAGGATTCCATCGGATTCCATAACATGATGCATTCACGACTGTACTTCTTCAGAAACCAAGACATAATTTCATTTCAAGAAGTTCAACAACATCAATAACGTATATTACTCACGACATAACATATACAGAAGTCGAAATATCATGCACACTCAAGAATTTCAACGTATCCTTTTCAACAAGTGAAAACAAAGAAGGTATCGATCAATCAAACAAAAACAATTCATGGACTCCCCGTAACCGATTTCGTGTATTTTCCTTGCAAGCATTTCTTCAAATCTAACCGAAAATGCAAAACACAACAAGATAGAGCAACAAAGTTTGAAACACAATACACACCCGTCAAGGGTTTAATTGAAAAATCGAGCCGATAAGAAGATAGATGACAAGAAAAATCACACAAGGCTACCATAAAAACCTCATCGAACCCAAAATCATCTGAACAGAGTTGTTCTAATGAAATCATTTGAAAGAAAGCAAGATTTTTAAAGGTTAGGGCCTAACATGCCTGGTAATGTTGCTTAAAAATCCGAAGAAGACCACTGAAAGAGCTCGAGCCTTCTCCTCTTTTTCCACGTTAGATTCAACAACAATAATTTGTTATTTCCATGCCTTATAAACTTTCCTTGACAGAGAAAAGAGCTAGTTACACTCATTTTTTCCATGCAACACCAAGTAGACTGGTGCGAAGAACCAGTGATCAAACAGAGAGAAAACGGAGCGTGCATGAAAAACCAAACAAACTACCAGTTTTCCATTTTGCATGTCTTCCCGAGAAACCCGAGCTCGAAGACCGAGTTCATTAATTGCATTTACTCCAAAATTCCCGCTCAATCTCCATTGCCACCGACCGCCATAGTTGGCGATGGATAAAAACAATTCAAAGACCATTTCTAACTTTGGCGACTCTGCCACGTCGGCTTTTGCTAGCCGTTTAAAACTTCCACTATATCCCTGTCCTTCATGCTTATCCTTCCCATTTAATGCCATAGAAACTACCGCCCATGGCTCACACCCCTTCATAGGTCCCCTTTCTTCCTTGTTCATTAGTTAGGTTAGAAACATAGGTTAGGATTTAAGATAATACTTAGTCTAACCTCCTTAGCACTAGGTTACTAACTTAGAACATTTAGCTTATAGCTTAGGCCTAGGTTAGATTAACACTAATCTAACCCATAGATTATAGTTTAGGTTTAGGTTATTAACCTTAATAAATCTAGTTTAGGTCTAACATTTAAAATGTTCAGAATAAGAACCTACAAACATACATTCACGAAAAGGATTCACTCCAACACTGCCAATAGGCTAGTTGAATAAATGTATCTGAATTTATTACCTGGCCCACGATCAAGACCTTCCTGATATTACGATATCGGGAACCAATTCATTTAACACGATCAGTCTGAGTTAGACTCCGAATAGCTTATTCAACGCATTCAGACCTTGCAACCTGCGTAAGGTCTATAATTTTTGTTCATCCCGAATAAACTTAAAGCATCTCTTGGATCAATGCCACTGATCCCAGGCTGGGTCTTATAGATGGATAACTCCATAATTCATTCCGAGATCAGATTAAACTCAGGTGCAAAAATGAAAGAAATAAAAGAGTCCAATCATATTCCGACTCAGTCAAAGATCTTCAATTGCAAAGAAGATACAGTACATATCAAGCATGACTTCACAATCAAAGGAACACATCCTTTTACAGAAGAAATCATATATCAACACTTGAATGCTCAGGAGGAAGTAACAACAGTTCAGAGTGTTACATGCTTCCCTCCTAAAAGATTCATCGTCCCGATGATTACATATTCGATTAACCTTCAGGTCAACCAATTTATTAGTTCACAAAACAATGCGACTATTTCCAACTTGAATAGTTCCAGAAATCAATGTCACAACACATTTTATTCAACCTGAATAATGTTTTCCTCCATCTGGCTTTCATATAAACTTGAAAAAGATAAGTTCATAAAAGAAATGTTTTGTCAACAGATTTCATTCTGTTGAAAAAGAAAAGGAAAAGCAATTTTCATCTCTTCCAGATTTTCCCAAGTTGCACTTTCTTCGTTAAACTGGTCCCACTGGACCTTACATTGTTGTATTTCACGATTTCTCAAATGCAATTGGTGAGTTTCCAGCACTCGTGTGGGTTTAACCACGATTATTCCTGGGTCTTGGACCTGCAAGGAATTCCAATTTAAAACATGTGATAGATCTGAAACATATTTCTTAAGCAAAGAAATATGGAAAACATCATGCATGCGAGATAAAGCAGGTGGTAATGCTAATCGATAAGCTACAGGATTGATTATTTCGACAATTTCGAAAGGTCCCATGAATCGAGGTGACAACTTGGCAGCCTTGCCAAAAGTTATAGAACTCTTTCTAGGTTTAACATGAAGAAAAACCTTCTCACCAAGCTCAAACCTTCGATCAACCCGCTTAAGGTCAACATAGCTCTTCTACCTATCCGCTGCTTCCTTTAATCATTCACGAATCAGCTTAACTTGCTGTTCCATTTCAGTGAGAATCTCTGGTCCAATTACCACTCTATCCTCAACACTATCCCAACTAACAGGAGTTCTGCACTTCCTTCCATAAAGTGCTTCAAATGGTGCCATTTTAAGAGATGAGTGATAAGTGTTGTTGTATGCGAATTCAACTAATGGAAGATACTCTTCCCATTTATACTGTTGATCCATGCAATACATTCGCAACATGTCCTCCAACACTTGATTTACCCTCTCAGTTTGTCCATCCGTTTCCGGATGATATGCAGAACTGAAGTTTAGTTTCATTCCAAGAGTTGTATTAAGCGTTTGCCAAAACCTTGACGTCATTCTTGGATCCCTGTCAGATATAATCAATTCTGGTACACCATGCAATCTGAAAATTTCGTGTACGAATCTTTTGGCCAGCACTGGTGAATCATCCTTTAGATTTCCATGAAATGAGCTACCTTAGTTAGTTTATCTACAACTACCAGGATAACATCATGTTTATTCCTGGACATGGGTAACCCTTGTACAAAGTCCATGGTTATTACTTGCCATTTGTACTGCGGTATGCTATGAGGATATAACAGTCCAGCAGGGTGCATATGTTCTGCCTTAACCCGCTGACATTCCAAACAATGAGTCACAAAATCAATGACATCCTTTTTCATACCTTTCCAAAAGTATTGTGTTTCAGATCAGCAAGCATTTTTGTGATACCCGGGTGTCCAGAGAAAGGTGAATTATGAAATTCAACTAACAACTTCTTTCTCAAATCATTCAACACAGGTACGTATACCCTGTTTTCATAACGCAAGATTCCTTCATTATCAAAATGAAAACCTTTATACCTTTCATCATTAGGTTCTGCAGCAAGCGCTGCTTTTACTTGCTGAAAGTATGCATCTGATTCTGAGGCACTCTTTACCTCATCCTTGAACTGAGTTCTTAATGTTATAAGAGCAGAAATGTGCTTCCTACGACTTAGAGCATCTGCTACTCTATTCTCCTTCCCTTTGATGTAGCTAATATCAAAATCATATTGTGATAAAAATTCTAACCACCTTCTCTGTCTGGCATTCAGATTAGGCTGAGTGAAAATATATTTCAGTCCTAAGTGATCAGTTTTCAACTCAAAAGGTTTCCCAAGTAAATAGTGTCTCCAGACTTGAAGTGCATGAACAATGGCAGCAAGCTCCAAATCATGAGGAGCATAATTCAGCTCATGTAACTTAAGTTTTCTACTTTCATATGCTATGACTTGATCATTTTGTAACAAAACACCTCCAAGGCCTTCCCCAGAAGCATCCGTTACAACAGTAAAGCTCCCATTAGGGTCTGGTACAGCTAATATAGGTGCGGAAGTCAACTGGCCTTTCAGACTTTTGAAAGCCGCTTCACACTTATCATTCCAAATAAATTTCTTATCCTTCTTCTGCAATGAAGTTATTGGTGCAGCCACTTTAGAAAAATCCTTAACAAATTTTCTATAGTAACCAGCAAGACCCATGAAGCTTCTTACTTCATGCACATTCTTTGGTGCAGGCCACTCAGTTATTGCCACTATTTTTGAAGGATCTACAGCAATTCCTTCTTTACTTATGACATGACCCAAATAGTGAACTTCTGAATCAAAGAAAGAACATTTGGATAACTTACCATACAACTTTCTTTTTCTCAAAATTCCCAAAACTATCTTCAAATGCTCATTGTGCTCCTCAACGCTTTTAGAATAAATGAGAATATCGTCCAAGAATACAAGTACAAACTTGTCCAAATATTCTTGAAAGATATTATTCATTAAGTTCATAAAAGTCCGGGTGCATTAGTTAATCCAAAGGGTAGAACCGTGAATTCATAATGTCCGTACCTTGTTCGGAAAGTTGTTTTATGAATATCTTCTTCTCTAATCCTTAACTGATGATAACCAGATCGAAGATCTATCTTAGAATAGACCGCTGCCCCACGCATCTGATCAAATAGATCGTCGATCCTTGGAAGTGGATATCTATTCTTGATTGTTGCTTTGTTCAACATCCGATAATCAATACACAGCCTAAGTGTTCCATCCTTCTTTTTCACAAATATTACAGGCGCTCCCCAAGGTGAAACACTTGGTCTAATCAAACCTTTAGACAAAATTCTTGCAATTGTGCCTTAAGCTCGACTAACTCTGTAGTAGTCATCCGATAAGGTGCTTTGGAAATAGGTTCCGTTCCTGGTTTGATTTCGATGGTGAAGTCAAATTCCCTCTTGGGTGGTAACCCTGGTAATTCCTCCGAGAAAAACATCCCTAAAACTTTGTAGCAGAGGAAATCGTTTCATGGAATCACCATCTTCTTCTAAAAATTCAGATATCTTTACTGCATAAAGGGTACATCCTTTGTTTTTAGCCTTTTTAAGCTGCATAGCTGATAGTTTTCTAACTGAAATTTCCCATTTCACACCTTGAATCTCTGTTGTTTCTAGCTGATCATCTAAACATTTTATGTTCTTTTCATAGCAATCTACTTTTGCTTTATGGTCAGCTAACCAATTGACACCGATGACAATGTCATACGATCCCAAAGGTGTAACATAGAGGTCAACTTCCGTGGAAAAGTTAGGTAAGTCAAGGACTGCCCCAAAAAGACACATACTCACTGTATGAACAGAGTTATTACCATACTGTACAGTCCAAGATTTATCCATTTTTCCAGCTTTTCTTTTAAGTTTAGAAGCAAGTTTATTAGAAATGAAACATTCAGTAGCTCCTGTATCAAAAAGAATAGTGACAGGTATGCCAAATAACTTACCCGAACTTCTATAGGTGTCACTTGCTTTTCAGCTTGCTTGTCTGCTACTGCAGCATGTATCTTATGCTGCTGATTACGATCATCCTTCTTCAAAGGGCACTGATTTGCGTAGTGGTCTTTGCCACAATTGTAGCAGCCTCCTACAGGTCCCTTTTTAGGCTCAAAATTGCCTCCAACCTTGTAATTATCACGTTGTCCTCCATAGGGCTTCTGCCCATTGTTATAATTTTTGGCAAAATTATCCCTTACATTTCAAAGAGCTTATTTGCTCATCGCTTTCTTATTATTATCACCTGGAAACTTACTTTTGTTTCCAAACTTTTTCCATGGTCCCTTTTTGGGTGCAAGAGAGGTTGAAGAAGGGTTTGCAATCTTCTTCCGCACTTCCTCTTTATGAGCAGAAATAGCCTTTAATTTCTGTTCTTGTCTTATGGCCTTTTCAACAACTCCTTCCATAGTGGTTGGACTGTGAACATCGACCTCTCCCCCTATCACGGGATTCAATCCCATGATGAATTTCCATATTCTGAACTTCTCGTCAGTTTGATACTGCGGTACATACTTGAGGAGTTTTGTAAACCGCTCCCAGTATTCAGTTACTGTTAGCTTCCCTTGAGCTAAGTTCTGAATTCTGTCATTTTCTGATCATAGAAAAGTTGTGGCAGCCAACGTTGCCTAAAATAGCCTTTAAATTGATCCCAAGTAATATTGGTCTCATCAATATTTAGTTCAGCTTTACGGCTATCCCACCACGAAGATGCTTCGTGGGAAAGCTGATAGGCTCCCCAAATAGCTTTGGTTTCCTCTGAGAAGTTTCTTATTGCAAAGTACTTCTCCATTTCACTGAGCCAGTTCTCAGCTCCATCTCCTAATGTGGTGCCATCATACTTAGGTGGGCTTATCCTTTTTATATCATTAGTGAGTTCTGCTACCAACCTGGCCTTTTTGTTTTCTGGTTGGACAGGTGCATTTCTAGCATTAATATCAACACCCATATCGGGTTGTCCTCAGGAGGTTGCTGATTGTTATTACCAGCTTCTTCATCCTCCTCATTTCCCATCACCTGCTGTTCAAGTACAGCTAAACGATCTCTTGTGTCCAACAGGGCAGCAAGGATCTCATCAAGTTTTTGGGTTGTTGCCACCCCTCCTTCAGGTGGAGCATTATTCACAACGTTCCCCCTTGTTCTAACCATTTTCTGTTACAAGAAAATTTAGGTTCTTATCAGATTATGGACACAATAGGCCCAAGAGCTGCAACCTTCAGCTCTGATACCAAGATGTAACATCCTCATTATTATACATTAGAACAAGTAATTTTTTTTTTTTTGATAAATGCTTCCTAGTTCTAAATACATAATTTAGAACTCACAAATCAAAACAACCATTCTTATAACAGATAACCATATGCAACTGTAATGACTCGAGTACTTCCGATCTATTCATTCCATGACTCGGTAATCTACCGATCTATTCATGAGTATCAAAGAGTTGGCATTTTTATTTTAACACAATACTCTTGCGGTTCTCTTCCCTAATCTGGGATTTAGAATGCTCTGTCTAAGGAACCTATCTAATAATTGTTACCATTATTCATCGGCATCTCATCCCTTAGACTAGGTGACTTAGGACAACGCAATCAGCAGCTTGCGATACTTTGGCCAAAGATTTGAAACATAATGCTTATGTCTCGTATTCCTTGACGGCATACTCATCAATCTGGAATACATCCTTCACCCCATTCCTATGTTATGTAGAATGTCTTATACTGACTTCTGTCAGTCTCTCCTATCCCAAGTTATTCACTCGGGAGCGGATCAGTAAGGTGACAATGTTATATGGATGCTCCCGAGGACTAGGGATACGCTGACATACTGGGTCAACCCTAGTTAAACCAGTGTGTCAAGATACCCCGAGTCTCCTAAGGCAGCCTTATAATGTGACCACATTCCTAATCAGTCCCAGAGTAACTGGTTCGAGTTTAAGGTGTAAATCTTAACGATCAATGCAAAGGGTGTCGTCATAAGTCACCTGCATTGTTGTATCTTCGAGAAGATCCTAATCTTCTCGAAGGTACAACCCTGCAGTTGACTTGTGCCGTCAACCTATAAATCCACCTCGAAAAGATCTACTTATTAATAAGTGCTACATACGTTGAGTTAAAATTATACCATAAGACGCTCCCTTAAGGGTAGTCTTTCCCAATCCCTGGGTTCCTCACCTTAGAAATACTTTCCTTAGTAAAACCCATTACACAAGAGAAGTTATTAGGACTAGAGGTTCCTTCAAGGAGTTCATAGAATATACATAATTCTTAAATCAACGAAATTGGACAATAACCCATAATCTTTACATGAGATTGCCAACCAAACCCTTTTTAGGTTTATATCAGTTCTCATAACTGAATTTATATCTTACTTATTAATATCGAGATATAGTGATTAAGAATCCAATTAAACGTCGTCTTGACTTAGATCAAGACTAGGAAGTAATAATTTATTCAGCTTGTTTAGCTTCCTGCTCAGGTTTATTTTAACCCTAGCTTCCAGAAAGACAGTGATCTAAATTCCAATTTAGCTTTAGATAGAACATACTAGAACTACTAAACAATCATAAGTATTCAGTCACATATTCTTGCAAGCTTACATTGATAATCACAAAAGTCTCCAAATTATACAATAATAACAATGCTCTCAAGATCATTTGAACCGAAGAAGGTCAAACTATCAAGATACGAATACAAACACATAAGTAACAAATATCTCTTTTCATTCCCTTCAAGCTAATCAAATACATTTTATGCATTCAACATATTTGATACAATACTCATCAGAAAAAGAACATCTTTCCTCATATAGTACATTTAGAGAATCAAGCTGTAATTCATCATAAAACCAAATTAAACAATCTGAACATCCTATCAGATCTGCGTGCTTTTACCACTTACGGCAACCATCTGCAAAAATTGTCAACATGGGTTAGTTCGATGAACTAAGCATGATAAGCACTAACTCTTAAAACAATTGCAATCCATCAATTGTTTTCATTAAACACCCTGTTTAAATGAAATCAATTCACCAAACATGTAAACATATTTCAGATTATGCTCTTGTAATCCAAACATGACTATAAACGCGTAACTCATATTATCGTTACTAAATAGTCCTAGATACTTTTTAAATATTTCATCAAAAATATTAGAGATCAAGAAGAACAAAAGTATCCAAAACAACTATCCATCAGAATCCCAAGGACAACAAACATCAGACAGACCATTACATTCAACATAGTAAAATGAATATCATAACCATTCATGATTCCATCAGTAGGTTGAATCAATTCCAACAGTTAGATAAAAATATATCAACATATACTTTACAATAGAAGAGAAAGAAAATGAGTCATTCATATTTCCCTTCAAACAAGCTCATGACTGTACCGTCTCCTCGAGAGTAAAGCATTCACCTTATACGCATACCAATAAGTCAAACGAGCCACAAGAAGAACCACAGTTTTGTTAAAATTTAAATAAAACAACTTCCTGTAGCTTACTAGCAGTACAGTAGCTCTCGCGCCAAGGCAGTGATGAATAATCTATCAAATAGACTCCACATAACCTTCCATACTAATCGACAAACAAGAAAATATTCAATGCCATCGCTTGTCGAGGTACATTTATCAGCTCTTTAGTTCAGTCAAGCTCACGACTAGATATTCATGCTAACAGAAGACGTAATCATGTTCAAACACAAGAACAATCCCACTGAGTCGAAACTCACATCAACATTCAGTTCAATTTAATCCCTACTAAAACACAGCAAGGACAAAAATCGAGAATCGAGCCAACATACAACATAACATGGGCTCCAACAGTGTCAAATTCAACCAATACTTATATTAAAGGTTTCAATTGAAGTTGAATTCGTATGACAACAAATCAAGAATACTAAAAGTACTCACAGCAAGAACTCCTACAAATGTTACAACATAAATTACTTATCAGCGTCTCCACCGGAGTTGATAACATTTAGTATTCATAATAACAACAACATTCATAACCTAGCTTTGAATGAAATTAAAAATACTAGACACCTTTCAAGGACTCTCACTGAGTCAAGATTTGACCGAAATCATAACGGGCTTACATGTAAGTAGGAACACCAGGTCACATATCAAGGATTCCAACTGATTCCATAGCAACAGTATCCACAACTGAGATTATTTAGAAAGGAAAACATAATATACGCCTCCGGGATTAAAAGGAGTCTTACCCATGTGGTATTCTTCAAATAAACTTTTACAGAAGTAGAAAGATACAAGTTTCATATCAAATTCAAGAATTCTAACTATACCAATAACATACAGTATTCACGATTGAACTTCTTCAAAGGTAGAAATGCATATTACCTTTCCAGGACTCAAAAAGGAATCGAACCCGTATAGTATTCTCAATTAAACCTCTGTAACAGTTAAAAACTCTATCTATTCAAGGATTCCCACCATATCCAAAATCATACAGTATTCACGATAAAGCTTCTACAGAAGCCGATATACAAGATAAATATATATATTCAGGATTCCAACCGTGCCAATAATGATAAATATTCACAATCAGGCTTATACAGAAGCAAAATACTGGTTTCGTAACAAGATTCCAACTGAGCCCATATAACAATATTCACTCTAAGCTTACACAGAGAGGAAAACATAATATACGCATCAGTAGTTCAAAATAAGTCGAACCCAAGTAATATTCTCCATCAAAAACTCCTTCAGAAGTCAAAATACTATCAACTCAAGGATTCCATCGGGATTCCATAACATGATGCATTCACGACTGTACTTCTTCAGAAACCAAGACATAATTTCATTTCAAGAAGTTCAACAGCATCAATAACGTATATTACTCACGACATAACATATACAGAAGTCGAAATATCATGCACACTCAAGAATTTCAACAGTATCCTTTTCAACAAGTGAAAACAGCAAGGTATCGACTGAATCAAACAAGAAAACAATTCATGGACTCCCACAGAACCGATTTCGTATTTTCCTTGCAAGCATTTCTTCAAATCTAACCGAAATGCAAAACACAACAAGATAGAGCAACAGTTCGAAACACAATACACACCCGTCAAGGGTTTAATTGAAAAATCGAGCCAGTAAGAAGATACAACAACAAAATCACACAAGGCTACCATAAAAACCTACTGAACCCAAAAATCATCTGAACAGAGTTGTTCTAATGAAATCATTTGAAAGAAAGCAAGATTTTTAAAGGTTAGGGCCTAACATGCCTGGTAATATTGCTTAAAAATCCGAAGAAGACCACTGAAAGAGCTCGAGCCTTCTCCTCTTTTTCCACGTTAGATTCAACAACAATAATTTGTTATTTCCATGCCTTATAAACTTTCCTTGACAGAGAAAAGAGCTAGTTACACTCATTTTTGCCATGCAACACCAAGTAGACTGGTGCGAAGAACCAATGATCAAACAGAGAAAACCGAGCGCATGAAAAACCAAACAAACTACCAGTTTTCCATTTTGCATGTCTTCCCGAGAAACCCGAGCTCGAAGACCGAGTTCATTAATTGCATTTACTCCAAAATTCCCGCTCAATCTCCATTGCCACTGACCGCCATAGTTGGCGATGGATAAAAACAATTCAAAGACCATTTCTAACTTTGGCGACTCTGCCACGTCGGCTTTTGCTAGCCATTTAAAACTTCCACTATATCCCTGTCCTTCATGCTTATCCATCCCATTTAATGCCATAGAAACTGCCGCCCATGGCTCGCACCCTTTCATAGGTCCCCTTTCTTCCTTGTTCATTAGTTAGGTTAGAAACATAGGTTAGGATTTAAGATAATACTTAGTCTAACCTCCTTAGCACTAGGTTACTAACTTAGAACATTTAGCTTATAGCTTAGGCCTAGGTTAGATTAACACTAATCTAACCCATAGATTATAGTTTAGGTTTAGGTTATTAATCTTAATAAATCCAGTTTAGGTCTAACATTTAGAATGTTCAGAATAAGAACCTACAAACATACATTCACGAAAAGGATTCACTCCTGAACTGCCAATAGGCTAGTTGAATAAATGTATCTGAATTTATTACCTGGCCCACGATCAAGACCTTCCTGATATTACGATATCGGGAACCAATTCATTTAACACGATCAGCCTGAGTTAGACTCCGGAATAGCTTATTCAACGCATTCAGACCTTGCAACCTGCGTAAGGTCTATAATTTTTGTTCATCCCGAATAAACTTAAAGCATCTCTTGGATCAATGCCACTGATCCCAGGCTGGGTCTTATAGATGGATAACTCCATAATTCATTCCGAGATCAGATTAAACTCAGGTGCAAAATGAAAGAAATAAAAGAGTCCAATCATGAGAGTTACCCGTGGATCTCTTGGGAGTTATCCTATCACCCATAAGGCTGATTTCGCTTTGGTATGCCAAGACCTCGGATTCTCATCAAGAGTTCTCCTAATGATCCTCAACAAGTTCTTGTTTGTAGACTCGGCCTCGCCATTACCTTGAGGGTAATAGTTTGATGAAGTGCTTAGGTAGATCCTCGTTTCGATGGACAGCCGCAGCACTCGATACCTGGATCCAATGAATGCCAATGCATTACTTGAGATTATTATAGCAGGTATACCAAATCTGGTTTCTATCCCCTCATAAAAGTCTAAGATGTTGGACTCATTTTCTTCTTTGAGTGCTACCGCTTCTTGACCCATTTGGTGAAGTAGTCCGTCAATTGTCAAAATCCATTTGTGCCCTTGACATGAATTGGGATTAATGACTCAAATGAAGTCCAAAACCCATTGCATGAATGGATGGTCAATCGAGATTGGATGCAATGGAAGGGCGGAAGTCTCTCTTTCATGTGAAGAATGCACAATTCTTACACCTCTTAATCCATGCATAAGCAATCACTGAAAATTTTAGGCCAATAATAACCAGCCTTCATGATTTTTAGAGTGTCACTCTTGGTGCAAAATGACCACCAGCTGGTCCACCATGGAATTCTTCCAACACCCTATGAGTCCGATTTGTGCTAATACATCTCAACAAAGACTCCATTCACATCTTTCTTGAACAAAACTCCATCAACAATGGCATATGGGACAGCCTGCAATCTGAAGTGTCTTCTTTGGGTCTTGTTCATCTCTGGAGGGCATAGGCCTGTGCTTAGGAAGTGCATTATACCTTGGGTCCAGCAAGGAGTGGGGGCAGCATTGTCTTCTTCTTGATTGCCACTTGGCTCATGGCTGTCCTGGACTATCAAAATAGCCTCTTCTTCATTGCATACTTATTTTTGCTTCTCCAAAACCAGCTGCTCACACAATCCTTTCCCTCTTATCAGCTTGGTGATCTTGATCTCAATGTCATACTCCATGACATAGGTGATCCAACCTGCCCTTTTCTCATTCAAATCTTTGTTGAGGAGGAAGTCCTTAACCCCAACATGTGAGACCAGCAACTAGACCTTGTTGTTTGAGACTAAATGCTTGAATTTCTTCAAGCTTCGATTACTGCCAACACATGCTTCTCAATAAAAGAGTACTTCACCTCATAGTCATCTAGGCTCACGGTGAAGAAGGCAATTGGCTGCTCATCATTATCCTTGTTCTCGCTATACCAAATGGCAAAATAGTGTCATTACCTCTAAATGCATAGAGGATGAAATCCTTGGAGAAGTCCGGGTTGATGAGAGTTGGTGCTTGATAAATGGCTTCTTTGATTGCTTCAAAACTCTCCTTGCCTTCTCGCTATCCACTTGAAATCCATTCTCTTCTTTAACATTTTGGTGACGGGCTTGACAAGGGCTACAAAATGCTGGGAAAACCTCTCGAACAAAGTTTATCCTCCCTAAGAAACTCAAGGGCTTTCTTGTGGCTTGGCAATGGTAGTGCTCTTATGGCTTCAACCCTCTCTCGGATCAATTGCTAATCCTTCTTTGGAGACAATATGGCCAAGGAGCTTTCCTTCATGTGTAAGAAAGATACACTTTCTAGGATTTAAAGACACTCCAAATCTCCCGCACCCCGTGAAAACTTGTCTCAAATGAGAGAGGTGGTTTCTCGCATTCTTGGAAAAAACAAAGGTGATATCATCAAGGTAAATCAACACCACATTATTAATCAAACTTGAACGCCATGTCCATTGCTCTTTGGAAAGTATCACTAGTGTTGATAGCCCAAATGGCATTTTCCTATATGCATAAGTTCCCATTTGATTGTGAAGGCTATCTTGAACTGGTCTTCTTCCTTCACCATAATCTAATTGTAGCCTGAGTAGCCATCAAGTAGTGAAAACCTCTCGGAGCCAGCCACAACTTGAAAGATTTGCTCCATGGAAGGGAGTGGGTAATGGTCCTTGAGAGATGCTCTATTTAAGTCTCTGAAATCAACACACAATCTGATCTCCCCACTCTTCTTTCTGACTGGAACCAAGTTGGCAACCCAACTAGAATGCTTGATTGGGAATATGATTCTTGACTCAATCAGCTTGTCCAATTCTTTCCTCATGAGAGGCTCCATGTGTGGATTGACTGGTCTTTGTTTCTTCCCCGACAGCTTAGTATTTGATCCAATTCAATGGTATGCTGAGCTAAGTTGGGATTGAAACCTTTCAAATCTTCATAGCTCCAAGCAAACATGTCAGGGAACTCTTGACACAGCTGTATGAACTCATACCTTTCTTGCTCAGTTGTCATCTTTCCAATTTGCAATGGTTTGTTCTCTTCCACCAAGATGGATACTGAATCTTCTCTCTTGACTTGAATGTTTGCTTTCTCTTTCCTAAACTGATCATTGGGATTAAAAATGGAATCCAAAGTGATAAGTCCCTTGGGCAGCTTGTTAGTTCTCAGCTGTACCACTTGGTCACCATACTGCTGTTCCAATTTTTCTTGATTCTTAGCTGAGAACTTGGCTTCTTCTTGTAAGAAATGGATGATTTGCTGGTCATTCTCAAATACTTTCCAACTGACATTGTTATCCAAAGACCTTTGAAGGCCTCACAATCACGTGGATGTTTAGCTGTACCTTGTCTTTTTGAATGCTTTCCACAATGTCAAAGGCTGCCCCTACTGCTGCAAGCCTATCAGCAGCTTGATTCTCTTTCCTAAGAATGGATTTGATGCCAAAACCCTCAAAATATTCCATGAGATCCCACACCTGTTCTTGTAGCACTTTGAGTAGATCATTCTTGGCAGCATGTCATCCCTCAACCTAATTTACAATCAATTCACTATCACCAAAGACTTACAAGTTCTTTATTTTCTTCTTGATTGCCCAATGCATCCTTGCACTAAGGCTTCATATTCAGCGTTGTTATTGGAGCATGCAAACTGAAATCTAAAAGTTAAATAGTACTTTACTCCTTGAGGTGAAACAATCATAGCTCCACCTCTTGCACCTTGTCTACTCCTTGATCCATCAAAAATAGCTGCCATACCTCATTGTCATCCTTGTGCTTTGGCTTGGTGATGCTAGGAATAGGCTGATTTTCTTCATGTATACAATAGACCCCTAGCTCAGATTCTTCTACTTCTTGATAAGGATCAAAAACATGTACCTTGTTTGCCCATTCATCAAGAGTTAGATCCAGGATGCTCCTAACCTTGGTGTCGGCTTCATCGGTGCTTGGGTGATCTTCTTGATCAAATGCCTTTGAGAAATTGGCATTAATCGACTTGGAGTGTAAGGCTCAATGTGGAAGTTTGCAATAGGTTCGAGACTGATTGTAGCTTTGGTTCCATACCTCATTCTAAATAGCATGTGTGACCAATCAGCGAAAAATATCCTCCAATCTTGTTTGTGAAGTCCTTGACAAGCAAAGGGCAAAGAGTGGTGGAAGGTCTATGACTGATACATCTTGTAAAAAAACAACATTTGGACATGAATGCAAGGTAAGACTCAAGTTTTTAATCACTCCAATTTGAAGGTTCTCATTGTCCCATCTAGCTGCACTACCCCTTTGGATATTGTTTCATCTTTGGAGCCCTAGCTGATCAACTATTTATTTAGGCATCACCGAGCTACTTGCCCCGAGTCTATCATGCAATTGTGCACTAGCTGATTTCCAATGATTAATGAAACATAGAAAAGGAGGGGGCTTCAACATTTTACCTTGTTGTCCTCCATGATTCCCCAGTCAAAGCCGGCAACATTTGTGAGAACTTTCTCTTGCATTTGAACTTGTTGATTCAAAGTTGGCCGATCCTTCATGGAAGCTTGTAGCAAATCTCTTTGGCCTCGGGATAGATAGGATTCCCACATTGATATGTTGACATTTGTCTTCTTCATCCGATTGATGATACTTGAATGGTGATGAAGGATCTCTTTGTTGTCCCTTTGTTTGCACATTCACTCCTTGCACGTGAGCGGTATTAATCGGTATTTGCGTTGGTCTAGGAGCTGTTCTTGCTGCCCTTGTGCATTTGAAATTGGATTTTGTTTGCTAACCATTTGTGGAGCCATGGAAGGTTGTGGATTGGTTGGAGCTAATGGTTGTTCTTCACCCAAATTCCTTCTTTTTTGACCTTGTGTTGGCTGTAAACCTTGGGAAACTGCACGATTCATGCCATAAAAATCCTCTGCTTGCCAATTTACCAACGTGGTGTCATTTGGAGCTGATTGATGTTGGAATGTTTCTTGTTGTTGGTTGTTTCCTTGACTACCCTCACCCTCCACACCAGTAGTTGTCACCATTAATGCTTGATTCAAAGCACCATTGAAGCACATGGATTGGTTATGAGGTTCATTGCATGGAAAACACCAATCATACTCTTGAGCAATGTTGTTTTGTGTTGGCACCAATGCCTTAGAGGTAGATATGGCATTTGGATTGTAGGGCTGAAATGGTCTATTGGCAGGAGGCCTTGTTTGATTCATATTTGTAGCTGGATTAGGTGGTCTTTATGGTTGGTATGGCTTCCTGTTAGGTTGAGCTTGGGGCTGGTAAGAAGGTCTAAAACTTGGGCTTGTTGCCTCTTGAGAGTAACCAGCTCATTTCCTAGCTTTTGCAGTTGCTTCATGACTTCTTAAAGCTCATTTGGGGCACTTGGAGATGAAGTAGAAGCTTCATTTGAACTTTGATTTCTGGGAGTGGGAGAAGGAGTCAAATTAGGTGCTTGATTGGTGTTTGGACTCTCTAAACTTGGAAACAATGGCATGGGAGGTCTAGGGGCAAGTTTTCCAGCTTGGATCAAACAATTTTCAGCCCTAATGGCAATGTTATAAGCCATAGGGATAGTTATGCCTCCCATGGACTGAATCAACATAGAAATATCAGAATTTAGAGCTTTGAGATAGTAGAGAAAAGCACCTTCTGCTATTGGCCTGACTGCCATTGGAATTCTCTCCCAAGTCTTTTGAAATCTGAAGTTGAAATCGGTCAGCTGCTCATTGGGAGCTCTCTTGATGGTTGTCAGCTGCTCCAAAAGAGACAAGTTGTCTCCCTTCTCTCCAAATTGCTCATGAAGTGCTATACATAGCTAATTCCAATTTGTGATTGAACCAGCTCCAAGGCTTCTAAACCATTGCAATCCTTTCCTCTTGAATGAAGATTCCAAAGAACTTGATGACCACTTGCATCTCATTGATTTCATGAATTACACAAAGGTTGGAAATGTCTTTAACATGATCACCTGGAGTAGTCTGATTCTCTCCAGTGAAGTATGGAATGTTCTTCAAGGCTGCAATTGGAATTGGATGTTGTGCATTGAGAGCAAGTGGGCTGTTGCCAGTGAAATTGACATAGGGGTTGTTTTGTGCCATTCTAATTGGCCTTAGAACCCTTGTTGATTGAATGAAAGGCCTACCAGGTGGAGGAGTTGAGAGAGTTCTGTTTGGTGGAGATGGAGACCTTTGAATCCTTCTTCCACTTTTCCTTACTCTTGGAGATAACTACAGATATTCAAACATCACCTCTTCTTCTCTAGCTCTTGACCTTGTAGTGATTCTTCTCATGAGTTTTCAGGCCTGCACTGCTGAAACCAGTTGATTCTTCCCCTTTGGAGTCACCAGATATGCAAATTATAGCTCTTTTCAAGCAAGAAAATTCTAGCGAGATAAACATCAACTTTGCTGCAATAAAAATGAGACCTCTAAGGTCCCACCGGCATGCCAAACCGTTGTTGCAAATCAGCAGCACCCCTGGATGCAAATCAGGTTTCTAAGTTGATTCTAGAGCATCCAGTGTGATTGCACAACATGGAAACCTCTCTCCAAGTGTGGGACTTGTGAAAATGAGAGAGGAATCTCCAGATTAGAGGTTGGTTCCTCAAACTCCTCTGATATATATCTATATTTTGCACAACTACAGAGGTTCTAATCCTAATTCTACCCTAGATTACAAGGAGATAGGGATAAAAATGCAAAAATGAAACTAAACTAAAGATGGTGATGCACCAAAAGGAGTGGTGAAACATTTTTGCCATGTAAAATGCAGACACAAATTCATGAAATGCAACAAGGGAAAACATACACAAGCTGATAGATGTAATTAGAGGTCTTAAAATGAAGTAAAACAATACAAACAGAGGACTGAAAGCATTCACAGAGTTTGCACTGTCAATTCCATGTAAAAATCTCTTGCATTCCACCCTCAAAGAGGTATAAACCTACTACAATACTTGAAAAAGGTCTGATTCTTACAACTATCACTTGCTGGAGGTGAAAGAAGAAGTTTTCTATGCCAAAAAGTGTTCAACCATGAAGAAATGAGCCAAATCTGGCTTTTACAGTGCATGGGTCGAGCCCAGGAGAGAGAAAACATAAAAAACGTGGGAGCCCATTCCTCATTGATGAAAATGCATTAAAATAGCATGGAGGACCTTACAAACCCATACCCCGTCATTTTTGACCATATTGAGAAGAATGCGACCCATTCGTATTAAATTTGGTTGTTGAAATGTCATTTACGGCCATGGACACTTACTAGAACCATTTTTGAATTTTCTCTCTCAAACTGAACCAAAATTAGAAATTGACCATAGAATCATGTGGAGAATTTTAACATCTTTCTAATGATATAAAGAACGTGAAAATCTAAGCTTTGGATCAAAAGATATGATTGTTTGAAGATTTATGGCAAAAACGGCCCAAAAACGGATCGCTCTGATATTTTTGGCCTGGACACGTGGCGAGTTCTTATTGGCTGAGGGCCTTCTAGGGGAAAATTTCCCACAAAAACTCCGCCGAGCCATAACTTGAAAAATATAAGGAGTTAGGAGGAAAACTTTACCTTTTGGAAAGCCGAGAGAGAGCTCTATCTCGATGGTACCATTTCCAAAAGCCTTGAGTGCTTTAAAATAAAAAAATGTAGACTGAGGCACAAGAGAGGCAAGAACACAAGGAGTTAGCCACAAAAATGAGTAGGGGCACATTTTGAGATAACAGAGAGTCTGGGTGATTTACGCAATATTTGTGGAGTAGCACCTTGGGTCCTTGTTCTCCTGAACACTATCTTAAATTTGTGCTCTCCTTACACCGTATCCATGTCCTCATCATCGCCCTCTTGTGGCTAAGGTGGTGTAGTGGCGTGCTCAACTTCCTCCTTATTTGTAGGATTTCTTCTACCTCTATGTTTTAAACCATCACTATCTTCACACTCATCCTCCTCATCCGCTACCTCAATTGTCTTTGTGGGTTTAGACACTGGAATGCTCTCCATGGTATTCTTACCTTTTGGAGGTGCTGAAGTGCGAACTCATCTTCCACATATTTGCTATTCTCTAACTTGTGCTTAAGTTGAAGGTACACCAATGTTGCTCCAACATCTTCCACAACAAAACTTACTAGTTTAATGCTCAATACATCTGAAATTAGCCTTTCAATATATGTACCCCATCCTAGATACACATATTTCTTCCTCATCATGTGGTAGTCACAATCTACCTTGTCTACATTGAACATTAGGCGTGTACGTCTTAGAACCTATGTATTAAACCTCGAAGTATCTTGCTGTGAAGGCATATGGTAACTTACATCAAGGGCTCTATGTTCCATCCTTCATGGAGAACCGTGCTATGTAAAAGTGATGGTATATAGGGAATTGGACTACCTTTCCAACCACCAAGGCAAGCCCTTGGGATGTGCCATTCTTCTTCAAAGCAATGATGGAGCCTATCGTACCATTTCTTAGCCATTTTATTTACCTATTCTATCATGGATCCTTCACAAAAGTACTTTTTCAAGCATTCTATAGGTGACTTGTGCTCCATGGGATACTCCCATATCTTCTCTTTTGGTCCATCAGGTACTCTAATCTCCATGAACACCAATGACAATAGAACAAATCTAAAGCTAATCTTTCCTCGCTATGTGCACTTCCTCAACAATAGTTTCTACAATTTAACATTTAATGTTGTATACCACCCCTTGAGATATATTTTTAGCAATGCAACCACATGGTATTTACTTGTGACCACCTTTCTGGTCATTTAGTTTCGTAACAAGATGTGTGTGTTGTCACAAAACTAGATAATTCTTCAATTTATCTATGTCCATGCCACAGAACCTTTGTGTACCCCATCCTTTCTAGTCTCAAAGATTTTGGTGTTTTCTTTCAAGTAATATTTAAAATCTTCTCTTGTTCCCTTCAATCATGTTACTTGTGGAGATTAGTGTGGATAAAATTTTGACTCTTGAATCCTACAAAGAAGATAAAATATTTGTGCACTCTGCTCATGAGCCACTAGTACAAGGCCTCATATTTCCCAAAGTAAGGGAGCTCATATAGCTGGTAAACTCTAATCTTCTTCAAGAGCTTCTTGTCAGCATCATCATACACTGACATATCTTCTACCATGCGTTTATTCATCTTTGTGTTTAACAAGGCATCAAGCTCCTTTTTATTCGCTATAGTATGGTGATTATACTCACTCACCTTGATTCTCCTTATGTGAGAATCCCACTCCTAGCCTACGATAACCCCCTTTGGATATTGCATTTCAGAAAAATTAGTTTTAGGAGCCATGTCCTCTTCTTCTACGACCACCTTCTTCTTTCCCTTTACTCTATTGTAACTACTTTCTTGGGTGCCATTTCTACCTTGCAATCCTTTGTAGATACTCACATCTTGAATTCTACAATTTGTGAATCAAAACCTTAACTCGATTCAACATGCCCTAGGTTAAATCACGTGCCCTAGATCCTCTCTATTTCCTTGCTTTTCTCAAACCCTTTACCACTTTAGGGACGTAAGCTCTTTCTATGCAAAAATATCTTCTTCACGACTAGTTATACACCTCTCCCACCTCAATTCGATCACTCGTCTCTTCCCACTTAGCTCTTTTTCAAATATTCTTAATTGAACGGTAAAAATGAACTCATATCCCATCCTTATATAGGTTTTCAAATTTTTGATGCATTTATTGTTCCTTCACCTACCAAATATCCTCTCATTAATTGACCAATTCCATTCTTTCCCATGGTACATCTTCGCACCTCAAATTGCTATAACCTTCTAGCATGCCTTTCTAACCTTTTGTCATAGACTCTCTTCAACGCACTTCCTTGCACCCGAGTACCTCATAATCGCACCTTCCACTAGTAGTTTTTATGGCCTCTACTTACCTCACATTATATTTTCCTTCATTCATCTCCATCTTTGGTCACTTTTTAGAAGTAATCCTTTGACTTGAAAAGAACCCATAGAAACTATTCCTTTCACCTTTAAATTCCCACAATATTATACCTAGATATCAAAAATCCACCCCATACTAAAATTATGTGTAGTCCTCTCTGTATAAATATGCTTCATATAGTAATTATCTTCATGTGCAAAGCATGCTTATTGCACACCACACCAACTACATTTACAAAGCACAACAAAAAGAAGAAACACATTAAGGGAATACAGAATTGAAAATCTAATCTAAATGGCAATATTGCTTTATTATAAACACCAAGAAGACTTATTTATAGTAGGGCTTTAGCCTAATCTCGTTAAGCTGTAATCCAGGTAGCCATGTTCCATTAAGGGCTTCTAACTCGGTAAGCACCCATTTCAAGGATGTAAGTGATAACATATGACCCCAACCAATGTACCTTAAGTTTTCCTGGATGGCACAATCACTTAGATTCATAGAGAAGAACCATTTGTCCAATCTCAAACTTCTTGTCCCTTATGTTTTTGTCATGCCATGCTTTACCTGGATTTTTCTTGATTCTAAATCCAACGTGCTATGGCTCATCACTCATCTAGCTGAATTATCTTTTCAATCCATTCTTCTAAAGATCCCTCATCAACTAGACATATAACACACACAATACACAAAGAACGTAACATAAATTCCATAGGAAGAACAAATTTTGTGCTAAAAACTAACTCGAAATAGTGTTGCTTTGTTTAACCTTTTATATGTTATTCGATATGCCCAAAGTAATGCGATACTTTATCATCCCAATCTTTTCTTCCAACATCACATATTTTTTTCAAAGTCTGCTCAAAATTTTTTTGAAAGCTTCAATAGTTCCATTTTCCCGAGTATATAGGGTGTAATCTTATGGTGTGCAATCATGAACTCATCCAATAAAATTTTGATTATCTCATTAAGAAAATGTGTGCCCATATCACTTGATCAAACTTTAAGGACATCCATACCTTGTAATAATATTTTCCCATAGAAATCGAGTTTTTATAACCACCGTATAGTCCTTGGTAGGTGCATATTCTTCCCATCTTGTCAGATAGTTTGTGCAAGTTATGATGTAGCATGATCCAGTTCTACACGTAGCTAGTGAAATAAGACCCACAAAATCTATAACCCATTTCTCAAATGGTTCTACACTAGTAATAGGTCTTAGAGGCATTTCATCTCATTAACTTGGTCTTCCAAGATGTTGACAATGGTCACATGCCTTACAAAATTCCTTACAATCTTTATATAGGGTCTCCCACCATAATCCAACGAGTAGAATCTTACACGTTGTGGCATCACCGGCATAATGGCCACCTATAATTCCACCATGAGATTCTTCCATAATACCCATGCACTCATGTTCCAATACAAAATGGTGCAATACTTCATCTTGACCCACCATTTGTCACATAAGTCACCATAAATATATTGTGACAATATTAATAAATTGTAATATTAAGAGCTCATTATTAATAATATAAATGTAATATTACAATTTATTAATAATGTCATAATATATTTCATTCACTCCCATCTATTGTTAACATTATTAATTCCCAATAGTCACCATTGATTAACATATAAGTTACGGATCTAGTTAACAAGTTATTTCTTCTCCAAGGATTTCATTCCTTCTAGTGTCATTCCTGTCATAAAAGACAACAATGTCCTCTAGTTCTGATGGTGTGCATTCAAACCTATATAAATATGCATCTAGCATGATATCCTCAATTTCTATGCTTCTTCTCTCCAAGTACTTCAATGTCATGTGATCTTTATAAAACAAAGATGTATTCTTGATAGATGGTTTGGTCCAAAATTACTTTTTCCTAGTTTTACCACAACTATGAAATCAAATTCTTGAAATAAGATCACCCATCGACATATGTGCCCTTGTAAAATAGGTTTATTTACCAAATAATTCAATGCCATGTGATCTATATAAAATATGAATGGTGTAGCTAGTAGGTACTGGTGGAATTTATGTAGTGCATAGATCATTGAAAAAGCTTCACGCTCTGTAGTTGTGTAATTATGTTCTGCAGAGTCAACTTTCTACTAGCAAAATAGATAGGATGATCTACAATACCTTCCCTAGGTTGATCCAACACTACACCAATGGCCATGCTAGAGGCGTCAACATGTACATGAAATGGTTTGTCCCATGAATGAAAATTTAGAATAGGCATGGTAGTAAGTTTCTCCTTTAATGTCTCGAATGTGCATTGTTAATGTTCTCCCCAAGAGAGCATGACTTTCCTATGCTTCTTCTCCCGATCTATTCTTGATGGATGGTTTGGTCCAAAATTACTTTTTCCTAGTTTTACCACAACTATGAAATCAAATTCTTGAAATAAAATCACCCATCGACATATGTTCCTTGTAAAAACAGGTTTATTTACCAAATAATTCAATGCCATGTGATCTATAAAAATATGAATGGTGTAGCTAAAGATATCTGGAGGAATTTATGTAGTGCATAGATCATTGAAAAAGCTTCACGCTCAAACATAGTTGTGTAATTATGTTCTCAAGTAGTCACTTTCTACTAATCCAAAGTAGATAGGATGATCTAAACTACCTTCCCTAGGTTGATCCAATACTACACCAATGGCCATGCTAGAGGCGTCAACATGTACATGAAATGGTTTGTCCCATGAATGAAAATTTAGAATAGGCATGGTAGTAAGTTTCTCCTTTAATGTCTCGAATGTGCATTGATAATGTTCTCCCATCTCAAGAGAATATGACTTTCCTATGCTTCTTCTCCTCGATTTTCTATTCTCGATGGATGGTTTGGTCCAAAATTACTTTTTCCTAGTTTTACCACAACTATGAAATCAAATTCTTGAAATAAAATCACCCATCGACATATGTTCCCTTGTAAAACAGGTTTATTTACCAAATAATTCAATGCCATGTGATCTATAAAAATATGAATGGTGTAGCTAGAAGATACTTGGAGGAATTTATGTAGTGCATAGATCATTGAAAAAGCTTCACGCTCTGTAGTTGTGTAATTATGTTCTCAGAGTCAAACTTCTACTAGCAAAGTAGATAGGATGATCTAAACTACCTTCCCTAGGTTGATCCAATACTACACCAATGGCCATGCTAGAGGCATCAACATGTACATGAAATGGTTTGTCCCATGAAGGAAAACACAGAATAGGCATGGTAGTAAGTTTCTCCTTTAATGTCTCGAATGTGCATTGTTAATGTTCTCCCAAAGTAGAGCATGCCTTTCCCTTTTAGTAACTCTTCTAATGGTGTGGTAAACTTTGGCATAGCCTTTGATAAAAATTTTGTAATATCCTATATGATCCAAAAATCACGCACCTCACTTTGACTAAGGAGTAGGCTCCCTTAGGCCTATAATGACCGCAACATTTGTTTGGATCAACCAACAAACCATCCTTTTTTATGTGACCTAAAAGTATCCTAGATGGTGTAGAAAATATGAATTTCTTGATATTCAAAGAGATACTCAACTCTCTACACCATTCAAACATTAACCGTAGATTGTCACAATGATCATTAACTAATCCATACACCATCCAATCATCTTAAATATACTTGTAAGAAGTTGTGAATGAATTCTTTGAACTCTTGGACAACTATGTGTGAAAATACAATAGGCATTTTTTAGACCAAAGGGCATTACATAGAATAGGAAAATCTACCCCATTCAAGTAGTAAATGTGGTCTTTATTGATCCTCCGGGCAATCCTAACTTGATGATACCCAGAGAACCCATCAATAAAAGAATATATTTCACACCCCCAACTCCTTCTTCTGGTCCATTATTTCCTTAGTGAATGGCGTAGGAATGAATCGATTACACATGCAAAATTCAGCTCCATGTAGTCCACGCATATTTTAATCCATCCATCCTTCTTGATATGATCACCATTGGACTAATTCATTCCAATCATCAAGGGGCTTGATAATTCCAGATTTCAACATGTTATCAATCTCTTCTTTGACCTTTTTCATGTAAATTAGGTTCATTCTATAAGGTATCTTTCTAATTGGGCATGCACCCTCTTTAAGCTTTATCTTCATCTCTCCTAACGATTTATGCACACCTTTAAGTTCATGGTATCCCCTAAAATAGGTCTGTAATTCCTTAGTAACTCTATGATTATTTTCCACTTTAGATTCTTACCAATAACCTCCAATTATGGCTTCCTTAGGCTCATTATCTATTCCAATATTTACTCACTTTATCTTCATTAGTTCATGATAGGCACATGTGGTCTTATCTAAATTTTCCAATACCCCACATCTTCCTGAATTTAAATGATTTACATCTAGATTATCTACTTCTTCATCATCCACTAAGTAGATCATTTTTCCTTTCTATTACTCAAGGTAAGCGTGTTGAAGTAATGTTGCATCGACCTCCTGGTTCTTTATCAAGATGCACTCCTAAGTCTTCTTTATCTAATAACTCATGAAGGAGTTCTTTAGCCTTGGCACTATCCCCCATAGTTAAGCACTGGATAACTTTTAATGCTTCTTCCACCGGAGGCTTTGTAGAGAAGAAGTCAAAATGTTTGGGCCATTCCTATAATTAAATTCTACCAATTTCTAGTTTCTCTATGGAGTTCTGCATAGACATACCAAACACGTGTGCGTGCAACCTTATAAAGTGTAATTAAACCAAGTGCACCCATAGTGAAGGTGGTAAAGCTTCCTGCCCTTCTATTTAGAGTCTCTCACACTTCCGAACATGGTGCTTGAACAAGTTGATTACCATGATAAGTACTGATTTGAGTAGGTGCATTACTCCTGAATAATCTAGCAGTAAGAGCAATCCCAATTTCATTCCATCCGACAATATTATCCCTGTGGGTGACCCACCAGCATGTTGTTGTCCCACGTAGTGTATATACTAACATAGTTCTTCTTTCTAGTGGTTCTATCCACTGTTCTTCCATGGTGTGCAGGAATACCATGGGATCCCCTTCTCTTATATAACAAGGTACCGAATTGTTTCCTATCCCCGACATGATGTAGTTTTGTGCTTCGAGGAAATATGCTCTTTACTTCGCCCTACTAACTCATAAGTGTTGTGAGCCCAATTATCACAAGTAACACTTGTAGTATCGCTAATAAATCGTGCATCCTCCCACTAAATTATTTGTTCTTTTGTTGGTTCAATTATCTATGAATCTTGGATGGCACGTACATAAATCATATTAAGATCATCTTCACTTAAGGGCTCAACATAGGGCGCATAATTTTCCAACTCAAAAGGGATAATAACTCTTTCCTCTTTATTTTTAAAACTGATATAGCCCTTATTGAACCAAGATCAACATTATTTTCATAGCACCAAGGACACCCCAATAGAGGTGGGAAGTTATCCGACTCTATCAAAGACTAAAAATTCAAAGTCTCCAGAGTGAAATTAGCTCCTTGTATGATAATGGATGCATCTTTAAAAACCCCTATGGGAGTGGCCTTAGTCCGATTAGCCATGAATAATACATTAGAGGATGGCTGCAATGGGGGTCTTCCCATTTTTACCATGCATCCAAGGTAAGAACATTGACTTCCACACATGTATCAATCAATATATTACTCAATAGCCACCCATCCACAACAACATTTAGAGTGATTTCCTTGTCATAATCTAGGCTATGAGGAGGGATATTTTCATGCAGGATCTGTCATCCAGTCTCAATACTTGTGTGCAGAGTGTTTCCTTTTAACCAACTCCCTAACAGTGGAATGTTGTTCTCCTTACACAACATTTTGCACACTTCTCTCAAGTCATATATATCATTTTGGATCATCTCTGATGCTTTCTTCTACTCCTTTAAGTATTGTATCTCACCCTAAAGATTCCTTAGAACTTCCATGGTTTCCTGATAAACCTCCTTCTGATAGGTAGTATCTAGGTACCATGCATGAAGAACCTCATCTTTAGTGATGGTAGGTTTCTACTAAAATGCTTTCCGACACGTGCTACCTTAGTGCGGGTCATGATCCTCACTTTTAGTGCCTCGATTCTTCTTCCATCCATGATTTTCCATAGGATACTATATCCTAACCATCTATGCCTTTGTTTTCTTGTTTATTTTTCTTACTCGGATGCTCGTATAAGTCCCGACACTCTTCATAGCTATGATTCTTTCCACATAAAGAACATGTAATATTCTGAGGAAATTTGGAGTGCAGAATGGTCGTGGATATCCACATGTATAACATGTTCCATGAGGAAACTCACTTCTCCACCACCACCATAGTCATCCTTGAATCCTCTGCAACGAATGCCTTACCAAAAACCCTTCATTCCCGATCATAGTGCACCCTGATTATGATCCAGTCTTAATGCTCATTCTTTCCTTTAAATTTATCTAAAACTCTTATCTTTCTTACACCGATATCTATAGCATCATGGATCTATCCAATTAGCTGAAGTCTTTCGTGTCATGAGTCATGGACCTGCAAATTTTACAGTAGCTTGAAACGTTCTTCCTTATCGCGCGTTGTAATAATGGGAAGAGACTAGCATCATGGTTTAAGTGGCATATTTCACAATCCATCAACAATGAGTGTATTGTTATGTGAGGAAAACTATCCTTTGTGTGACCTTCTACCTCATAATCTGCACTAAATCCCTATGTGTGTCTCATGTGCTGAATTTGCTAATAGTTTCTCCAACTATTTTTCCATAGCTGCTTATTTGTGCTTCTAAAAATGGGCTCACCCCAGTATCTATGCTTCTAACTACCTCATCACACAAGGATGCTTCAAGTGCTTCACATGGATTAGTGTATTTATTATGTGATAATACCCTCCTAAAAGGGTAATCAAGCCCCAAAGAACCATCCTACATGTTGGCTTGCATGTATGTCATAACAAAGCTTTGATAACATCATTTTAAACCTTGAATCATACTCCATAACACTTTCAAGTAGTGCCTTTGCTTAATATCCTTAAGCACACTTATACTCTTCTACTCAAACTCAAAGATATGAAACTCCTTCAGAATGCATCCTTTCAAGCTGTATAATCTATGCAAGTCTTATCAAGGTCAAACTTTATGTACCACCTTTGTGTGCACGCACTTTGTAACATAGTGAAAAATAGTCTTGCCCTCTTCTCAAAAATCCGTTCTTCCTTTTTGTGCGCCACAATATTTCACAGAGATATGCACATGTTTAGTAGCATCTTCTATGCCTCTATACTTTAGAAGATTAAGAGACATTTCCATGTAAATATTCTAGGGTTGGTGTGGACCTTACCCACTCGATCTAGAACCTCCTGTGTTTCCCCTACCTCCGTAACCTCTAGATCCTCCTGAAAAAGAGCTACATATGCATCTTGATCCCAAACCTATAGTTGTGGTTGGACCAAGATGTACTTATGTCCCAACAAATGAACCGAACTATACCCCGATAGTTTGTGAAGCGTTACTACTCCCAGAGGTTAATCCAAAATCAACATGCTTGTATTCATTGTTGATGATACACCCGAAAAGATACTCCCATATAAAAATGAATCCATTTGTGTTGCCATCACTATGCCTCTTATAAGACTCGCTCCTACTCTCCCACTTCCCAAACTAACTTCTTGACTACTTGTTGTACTAGATGATGAAAAACCAAATGCAAGGGAAAGGTTACCAGGTGGATTCGATCCATGCTTCTCGTGTACTTCGCGTGAGGCCGAGGGGTTTCCTTTATGCTTTCCAAGATGGGAGAGTTCTTGATGCTTTGGCTCCACGTCTTCTATGTGAGCTTCAAATCCTTCATGAGCCATCTCTCTCCTAAACACCATACTTTTTGCAATGTTACATTGCTTCTCTATCTCCCTCTTGTGCGCCTCATTATACTTAAGCCACCTTTCCTCTCTTTTCCTTTCTGCCACTAGGTCTGCCATCTTTCACCAAACCTGCTCCTACCCCCACATGTGGTGGGGTTTAGTTAGCCATTTTTGTATTCTCCAGTTCAAAGTTACCATTAGGATCTTGATTTCCACTAGAATTCCTTGTAGGTAAGATCCCTTGATATTGTAAAACTGAAATTCAGCTACCTCTCGGACATGAATAAGTGGAAATTTATTATTCCAAGATATAACTATTTAAGACACCACATAACCATGTATCCATAGCTCGATTCCAAATCAGATCAGCATCATGAAGTGCATGAAATTAATCTTACATCCGAGAAGTGTGTGATACCTCCAATTCCACATAGATGCATAGAAATCAACTAATCATACAAATCTACTAGAAACATAGTGAAAAATATCTCATATAAAGCTCCGTTATACATATTTTGTTCCACCAACATAGAAACTGGATCATGGTCATATATCCACTCCTCAACACTTGCTGGAGTTAACCGTACATCTCATTTTGAATAACCTCCTTTTAGTCTCGAGAAGCATCAAAGATATTCAAGATGGATAGCACTCTAAAAGGACTTGATCTTGTCCTAACTATTTTAGGTTGTGCCTTTCAACCAAGGTAAGAGAACCTATTTTTAACCTTCAAATGGTGAAGGAGATGAAGATATCCTTCAATTTTGCAAATTCTATGAAGAAGGGCCTTGAGGAAAATATGATCAACACACCAAATCGACTTTCACAGTTGTCACTTCCAATATGGGTATACTTTCAATGCAAGGCAAAGGTTACTAAAGACATTTGAAATCCTGATCTGTTCTACATACTTTAGCAAATGGATTTTGATCTTTTGTGGGTATATAGGGAAAAACAGGGGTAGTACAAGGTAGGATTGGTTATTTGAATATTTTTTTTTTTTTTGGTGGGAGATCAACAAGATAGATTGGACTTTTCAGATCCTTGAGGAGCTTCACAACAATGGAGAACTTCAATAACAGAAAGCTTTAAAATAGTTAAAACATTCCTTCAACTAGAAGGTGTGCATCAATGGAGGCCCAGATTTTCACCTTTTCACACAATCTTTGAGATTCTATAGCACGAAGGCTCGAGTTAGAAAACCCAATAAAACATCAAAATCTAAGATAAATCACGCCTAAGGTACACCCAAAAGCTTACAAACAATCTCTGTCAACAGATGAAAGAAAAGTGATTTTAAATCATTTATTTCATTCCCAGATGAAAGATCTTCTAGAAAATGAAATTGTAGATGCCACTAAACTATCACAAGGATTGAGACTTGTCTGATTCGATAGATTTTGATACAAGATTGTAATAGGAACTAGAACAACTACTTGCAGACATTCTGAAATGAAATAAACACAAAATTGCTAGAGATTTAACACAAATTAACTCAAAGTTTATCAGATTCATCAATAGGGAGAGTTATTTAAACAATCTCAGAGCTTGTTGATGGCTATACACTTGTAACCAACTCAACATGAATGAAAATCTGACACAAAGGAAGTTAACCTAGTTTCTCTGAAAGTTTTCTCAGAAGATGAGCTTTTCTCAAAATTTTCTCATGAAAATGAACTCTCGACCTTTTGCATGTCTCAAAACATGTATTATATATCTCTCTATTACATTCAAGCCTTCTCTCCCAAGAAAATAATATGCCAAGCATCAAGTTTGTTACAAAATTCCATCATGATTCAGATAGGGACGTTTAACATATTTACACAAAAAAGTTGCCAAGTGTTTCAAAAGGTGAATCATTGAGGATTTTTGCATCATAGTTTCAATTGGGAGCACATTTTTCCTCCTTCTTTCATGCAACATGCTCCTCTTTCATCATTTCACCTTTACACTTTCCAAATTTGCCTCTGCAACTTTTGGATCTGGTATTTCACGTTTCTGCTCGAGCCCAAACAAAATTTCATTTCAAAAGTACCTCAGATCTGCAAATTGAATTTTCAAATTGATTCCATTGATCCTTGAAGGCAAAAATGACATGAATTCACCAAAAATTTGGTGAAAATTGATGCAAAAATCGCATCTCCAAGCTTCCTGGAGCTCAAATGGTGGCCAAACTAAAAATGCACAGTTATCATTGATCTTCCTTTATCCTTTAATCTGAGCCCTCCATGTGTCACAATGTGATTGGAAATGGGCTTGGGATCACTTTTTGACATTTTAACACTTTTGGAAAAATGTAAAAATTTGACATTTTTCTCCACCCCTCCACCCTTTGAAAATGAGCTTGACACGTGTCCCAATGTGGGCCCCATTGGAATCATGCGGACCAATTCTACACATTTTGCCTCCTTTTTTGGGAAAAAGGAAAATTTTTCAAATTCCTCCACCACTCTACCCTCCCGTTGGGACACGTGTCCTCACTATTGGTTATGAGATCAGCGCTCTTAAAATTTCATTTTAACCTTTTTTGGAAAAAGGAAAATTTTCACCATTTTCCTCTCCCGCCCTCCGCCTTTCCCCGACACGTGTCCTCACCTAATTGGCCGAGGGAGCCTACACTCTTATTTATATTTTAACTCCTTTTCACCAAAAGGAAAATTTTCACCATTTCCTCCGCATCCCCCCTTTGCCTTTCCACTGTCACGTGTCACCTTCTCATGATTGGCAGGCGAGGGCTGTGCTCTCATTTCATACTTTAACTCCTTTTCACCAAAGGAAAATTTTCCACCATGCCTCCAAACTCCACCCCTCCACTATTTTTGACTTTTCTAACTACCACGTGTCACCCTCTGATTGGTTGAGGGCTTGTGGACTTGCGGGGACAATTTAGACCTTTTCCAAAAACACAAAAATGCTAAGTTGCTCGAAAAGAGACCCACCAAACCTTGTCCAATCACAAACATCCACGTAGGAGAAGATTTTTGAGCTAAAATTTGATGGTTAAAAGGACGCCCGTATGACCATAAAAAAAATGCAAAAATTGCAAGACGACCCCAAAATCAATTTTTCCTTCGTATGGTGAAGAAATTTTCAATCAAAGGAAAAAATGGAAAGTGATTCAAAGCAATTTACACCATGGGGAAAGGGATTTTTGAGGGAAAATAAGTATAAATCGAACAATTTCGAGCTCCAAAGGCTAAAAAAATGGAAAAAATGGCAAAGGCATTTGAATGGGAAAAATTAGGGCAAAACATAGGGAAAACTTAGAGATTCCTCAAAATGGTGCAAGAATGGAGAAAAAATGAACAACTCAAAGCATTTAAACACAAATACAAGTTGTTTTTCATCAAATTCAAAGGATGGGAAGATCCAAAGCCATTTTTTCTCAGAAATAGGGCAAAAACACATTTCTCCTTAGCAAAGCATGGCATGTGCAACATTGGGCACCAACATTGGCTCCATGAGGAAAAAACATGTTTAGGGCTTGGGGATGGGCACTCCCAACATCGTGAGTGCCACTCCCAAAGAGTGCCAAAGAACAAAAAAGTAGACCAAGTGCCAAAATAATCCATTGGGAAAATGGAGTCATGAGCCAAAGCCACCAAAAACCAGCTGAGAAACCGACAAAAATGGCTGCCACACACCAAGGCAAACCACGAACCGACAAAACACCAAAATAAGCAAAAGCCAAACACTATACACTGTACAAGTTGGTAAGAAAACCTTGATTCAAAGAAAAAAATCAAGGGGAAACCCCAAATGTCCTCCATGTTGGATATGACCATGCCAAGAGGTTCTGATATGTTTTTAGCAACTAGAAATATACCTCTTTTTCTTCTTTGTTTAATTTGTAAACCATCCAGTTTCTTTGAAGCTCCTCCATTGTGTTCAGGTCAAACCTTTTAACATTTTTCAAGGTGAATCAAGGACCAAATTTCTAGAAAAAACAACATACTTAGGAGATATGTTTTCAACAACTTCATACTCCCTGAAATCCACAAAACTCACAAAGTGATCAGTATTAGCATCTACCTGCAAAACTTCATAAGATGCATTGTTTGGGTCTTCAATAAGGTACAACATCTTTTTCTCCATATAACTTTACTAAGTTTCCTTTAATGGGGATAGTGGCATAAGACATGTCCATTTGGACACTCCCACCAACACTTGCAGCCCATTTCCTTGATAATAACATACCCCATTTGGCAGGGCAATCAACAATCACAACATCCAATTTTAAATTCCTCCCAAGATAAGATGCAAGTTGCACCACCAAATCTTTGACACACCCAACAACTGGCACTTCCCTGGAATCCATAGCAGACACACTTGCCATACGCTGTTGTCACTTTGATTCCCAATTCATTCATGACCTCCAAAGGCATGACATTGCATGATGATGCCCCAGTCAAAACATACATTATGTAACAACTTGTCTTTGATAACCAAGGTAGTGAAAAATGGATCCACATTCAGTTGAGATTTAACCAAAGAAGTTCCTAAGTAAACCTCAGGTGGTTCCCCCAACTCTTCCAACACTTGTGGCTGTTCCAATTCTGCAATGGCAATAGGAATCCCAACCTTGTTTCCAACTCTACCTTGGGTACTCTCTTCCTCTCTGAATCCTAAATATTCAAAATCCCTCTTCTTGTGCTCAGAATCCTAAGCAACTAGCAACAATGGGACACACTCATCTTGATCTGACTCAAGACTTGGGCAATATCATATGGAGCATTCTTGGGTAAAGCAACACTAGGGGAAAGATTGGAAAATTCATCAGATGGTATGGAAGTCTTTTCAGTTTGGGCATGGGGAGGATCACAAGTTTTTCTTGGGGGAATAGGGCCTTTACTAGATGTATTTTTCTTTGGAGTTTCTTTAGTAAGCAATGGAAATTTTGACTTGGCTTGTTGCCCCTTGGCAACTTTACTTCTGGTATTGTGCTCCTTCTCTTGGGAAACTACAACATTCATAAGCAATTGCCTATCCTCCTCTGAAGGAACCCCTCCATCATACTTCTTAATCATCAAATATCTCAAGTATTCAAAATCATTATTGGGCAGCTCAAAGGCTTGTACATTATCAATTTCTAAAACATGAGAAGGAGGAAGAAGATGTACCCATTGGATACAATCCCAAAAAAAGCAACAATCCTAGCACTTATGACATCCGTTGAAGTTTCTCCCCTTGGTGAACTTGTAGGGATCTCCATCATGCAGGCATCATCATCAATTTCATCATCAACTTCCTCTTCAATTTGCTGATCTGTTCCACATGGAGGATGGGGTAAAAAACACTTATCACACCAATCAATCTATTTAACAACTTCCTCAACAACAACCACCCTAGTAGTTAGGGGATCAGTAACACTACTTCCTTCACATGCTTGAGGATGTTTCTATTTCCAGACCCCATGGGTCCTTTCCTCTATCATCAATCTCTGATCACCTATAGGATGATTGGAAAATCTATCATGGTTTTGTGCTTTTGCTTGACCTTGTGAAGTCTTACCCAATTCCTTTCTCTTCTTGCTAACTTGTATGAGATTTCTTTGACAACCCCTACCAAAGTTTTCACACCTCTCCAAATCAGCACCCTTGCTAGCTTGAGGTTTTTCAGGGTTTATCAACTTTACACCATCTCTCTTGAGAGGTTTCCCAATTTCCTTGATATTGTTTTCTTCAATTTGAAGTGCCATGGTGAAGGCCTCTTGCCTTAAATTAGTAGGGTTTTGTCTCTTAAGTAATAGGCTACTTTCTTATCAAATGCATCTACATATTTGATCAAACAAGATTCATCACATGGGCCTCAAATTAATGAAATCTTCTCAATGTTTTGTTAAATCTTGTGTTAAGTCATGAACTTATTCATTGGGGTTCTTCTTGATATTTTCAAATTCGAATAAAAGAAATCTAGGATCAGTCTTGTCACCATATTACAACCTAAATGCATTGTTCATTTCAGTCCAAGAATCAATAGAATTATCAGTAGAGCCTTGTACCAATCCCTTGCATCCTCTTCTAGTGTATGAATGAACAATTTAACATACACATCTTCATGCTCAATCTCAAAATCCTCCATCATGTTAACAAAAAAGTTTTAGATGTTGATCACCAGTTATTGCATTGTTACCTTGGAATTTTGGCAACCTATTCCTTACATCTTGTGGGACAACATTTGGGTAACCATCCATTCCTCTAAATTTTATAGGACCAAAGGTGTTAACAACAAATGGAGGTCTAGGCTGAGCCATATTATTTTGAGGTGGTGATCTTGGAGGAGAAACAAAATGATGAGGAGTGAGAGGTCTTTGGGGAATAGAAATGTAATCTTCAAAATGGATATCCCCTATAGGATCAACTTCTTGATAAACTCTAGCAAGATTTGGAAAAAATAGGGGTAGAATGAGGAGCAATATTTTCAAAGACAAATGAAGGTCCCTCTCCAGATGGAGAATGCAAATTTTCAGAGGACTATCTGATTCAGATTTACCTAAAGAAGAACTATAGTCCTCAATGACAGGCTGATTAATCTCAAGTTCAACAAAGGGAACTTCCTTCCTTGAGCTCTTCTCTCCAACCACCTTCCAAACTCTTCTCCCTTCTAACTCTAAGTTCCTTGAATCTGAAAACAACTTCTTAGCAGAGTCTCTAATGAAGAGAGATCTTCTTCCTTCCAGTTTTTGCAGAGATTAGCAACACCAAAAACAAATGACAGAAAGCTAAGACACTGGTATTTATCAAGATCAAAACAACATGGAGTCGCCACTAAGGATTTTCACCCTAGTTGTGCAAATGCACTAAAATACTCTATCAAATACCTATCAACACTAAAAATCTTGCAAAAATTTATAGATCAGACCTTCCTTTTCTTGAATCTATCAACCACAAATGCAAATGAAGTGCAACTACTGACTAGAAACTGATAAAATTGCAGACAAAGAGTTTGAAACCTTTGCATACACCTTGCAAATATGAGTATAGAATGATGCTTTAACAATATATTTGTAGATAGAACTTGCAAGAGACATTACCAGGGTTTGATATGCATTCAAATATTTCAAATATGTATGCACATGGATCAGATTGAACTAAGAATGTCCCCAAAAATGGCACCACTTGGCCAAAAGAATATGTGTCTGATATTGCTCAAAAGAATATGACTAAAAGAATATGCAAATTAACAAATTGGTTTGGATATTGCATTCTTCATCCCCGACAATGGTGGCACCACTAGTGTTGGTACCCAAATTTGTTCTCCTTTTCAAGTCTGAGCAGCATCAAATATATGACATGAAGCTTGAAGATAGATGGATCATGATGTGTGTCATTTTGTAGCCGGGATATGATCTAACTTGGCACTCAGATTTGTGGAGAGATGGATAGCACTCTAATAGGACTTGATCTTGTCCTAACTATTTTAGGTTGTGCCTTTCAACCAAGGTAAGAGAACCTATTTTGTAACCTTCAAATGGTGAAGGAGATGAAGATATCCTCTTTTTCTCAAATAGTATGAAAAGGCCTTGAGGAAAATATGATCAACACTCCAAATCTGACTTTCACAAGTTGTCACTTCCAGATTATGGAGATACTTTCAACACAAGGCAAGGGTTACTAAAGACATTTGAAATCCTGATCTATTCTGCATACTTTAGCAAATGGATTTTGATCTTTTGTGGGTATACAGGGCAAAAAAGGGGTAGTACAGGGTAGGATTGGTTATTTGAATATTTTTTTTTTTTGGGGAGATCAACAAGATAGATTGGACTTTTCCAGATCCTTGAGGAGCTTCACAACAATGGAGAACTTCAATAACAAAAAGCTTTAAAATAGTTAAAACATTCCTTCAACTAGAAGGTGTGCATCAATGGAGGCCCATATTTGCACCTTTTCACACAATCTTTGAGATTCTAGCATGAAGGCTCGAGTTAGAAAACCCAATAAAACATCAAAATCTAAGATAAATCACGCCTAAGGTACACCCAAAAGCTTACAAACAATCTCTATCAATAGATGAAAGAAAAGTGATTTTAAATCATTTATTTCATTCCCAGATGAAAGCTCTTCTAGAAAATGAAATTGCAGATGCCACTAAACTATCACAAGGATTGAGACCTATGTGATTCAGATAGATTTTGATACAAGATTGCAATAGGAACTAGAAAAACTACTTGCAGACATTCTGAAATGAAATAAACACAAAATTGCCAGAGATTTAACACAAATTAACTCAAAGTTTATCAGATTCATCAGCAGGGAGAGTTATTTAAACAATCTCAGAGCTTGTTGATGGCTATACACTTGTAACCAACTCAACATGAATGAAAATCTGACATAGAGGAAGTTAACCTGGTTTCTCATAAAGTTTTCTCAGAAGATGAGCTTTTCTCAAAATTTTCTTGTGAAAATGAACTCTCGACCTTTTACATGTCTCAAAACATGTATTATATATCTCTCTATTACATTCAAGCCTTCTCTCCCAAGAAAATAATATGCCAAGCATCAAGTTTGTTACAAAATTCCATCATGATTCATAGACAGGGACGTTTAACATATTTGCAACAAAAGTTGCCAGGTGTTTCGAAAAAGGTGAATCATTGAGGATTTTTACATCATAGTTTCAACTGGGAGCACGTTTTTCCTCTTCTTTCATGCAACATGCTCCTCTTTCATCATTTCACCTTTACACTTTCCAAATTTGCCTCTGCAACTTTTGGATCTGGTATTTCACATTTCTGCTCGAGCCCAAACAAAATTTCATTTCAAAAGTACCTCAGATCTACAAATTGAATTTTCAAATTGATTCCATTGATCCTTGAAGGCAAAAAAAAGACATGAATTCACCAAAAATTTGGTGAAAATTGATGCAAAAATCACATCTCCAAGCTTCCTAGAGCTCAAATGGTAGCCAAACTGAAAAATGCATAGTTACCATTGATCTTCCTTTATCCTTTAATCTGAGCCCTCCACGTGTCATAATGTGATTGGAAATGGGCTTGGGATCACTTTTTGACATTTTAACACTTTTGGAAAAATGTAAAAATTGACATTTTTCTCCCCCTCTCGCCCTTTGAAAATGAGCTTGACATGTGTCCCAATGTGGGCCCCATTGGAATCATAAACCGTTCAATTCTACACATTTCCACCTTTTTTGGAAAAAGGAAAATTTTTCAAATTCCTCCGCCAGCTACCCGTTGAGATTTGGGCCTCGACACATGGTGCAATATGACTAGATATGAGTCATGGCTCAATTTTAAACATTTTGCCTCTTTTTGGAAAAAGGAAATTTTTTTTTTCCTTTTCCTCATTGTCCTCACTCCCACGCCCCTTTTAACCAAAATTTTCCACACATGTCCTCACTTGATTAGCTGACGGGGCAGCGCTCTTATTTATATTTAACTCCATTTTCCATAAAGGAAAATTTTCACCATTTCCTCCGCACTCCCGCACCTCTCCCTTTCCTACCACGTGTCACCTTCTGATTAAGCGAGGGCTTGCGCTCTCATTTCATACTTTAACTCCTTTTCACCAAAGGAAAAAACTTTCCACTATGCCTCTCAGCCTCCCCCCTCCACTGTTTTGACTTTTCTAACTGCCATGTCACCCTCTGATTGGCTGAGGGCCTACGGACTTGCGGGGACAATTTAGACCTTTTCCAAAAACACAAAAATGCTAAGTTGCTCAAGCAGACCCATCGAAACCTTGTCCAATCACAAATGAGCCATGTAGGAGAAGATTTTTGAGCTAAAATTTGATGGGCAAAGGACACTCGTATGACCATAAAAAAAACGCAGAAATTGCTAAATGATGCCCAAAATTGATTTTTCCTTCGTGGGTGAAGAAATTTTTGATCAAAGGACAAATGGAAAGTGATTCAAAGCAATTTACGACCATGGAAAGGGATTTTTGAGGGAAAATAAGTATAAATCAAACAATTTTGAGCTCCAAAGGCCGGAAAAATGGAAAAAATGGCAAAGGCGTTTGAATGGGAAAAATTAGGGCAAAAATGCAAGGAAAAACTTAGAGATTCCTCAAAATGGTGCAAGAATGGAGAAAAAACGAACAACTCAAAGCATTTAAACACAATGTACAACATTGGGCACCAAATAACACTGCTGAAGTACCAATATCCCCCATTTATATTAAATGGTAAGTATACAGGATATTATCACAATATGAATAGACTATCCGCATATAGGAGAATATCATCTCTTTAAGGAAGAAAAAAATAATTATTAACCATGATGAGAACAAAGACATACTATATTCGATACACACATAACACTTAGATTCAACCAATATCCTCCATTATATTAAATGTAATAAGTATACAAAATATTCATTACAATATGAATAGTATCCGCGTAGTAGGATCATCTCTTTATGTATGCACACACATTTATATCTTTGTAGATATGTCGATATCTCTATTATATAGTTTACTACATACTTATAAGGGTGGGGATTTTCTATCACCACTTATCGCTCCCAAAATATGTCACATCCTATTATTAGCCACGCGTCATTACAAAACTAGCCACACATGCAAGTGCGCTATCAATAGACTACTCGCTAGCTAACTTATAGTAGAAGATCTACTTCGACTGTGTCCATGTAAAGTGCTTTGTAGTTAATCCTCCAAAATAGCCAATGTGTGGCGCACACGTATCTTTCTCATTTGTGAGCTCTGCACGCCATCTCTAAAAATATACCTTCATAAGCGAAAATGGCTAAGTCCCAAAGCTAAACTTCTTCCCCGCACATGTGTTCTCCTATTTATTCATGCCTTCAAATATGACCTACTTTCCTGCATGGACTTCTTGTGGGGATTTTTTCCAAGTGTTATCGATCAACGTAGTTAGGGAAGAATAAGATGAGGATAGATGAATAGGTCGAGTAGGTTTTAGGCATGTCTTGATTCTAGGTCATTTAGGCATGGTTGCATTTAGGTGATTGTGCAAGGTTAAGTTTGGGTCATTGTAGGAGTGGTTGAGTTTTAGGTCATTTCGGCTTTGTGATGTTGGTGAAAGAGGAATTCTTTAAAATGTAGGTGTTGATGGTTTGATCCTATATAGGAGAATCAAAAATTAATAAATAAGGTGAAGGGTAAGAGGTGACTAAAAGATCCACCTAATTAGAAGAACCATAATGAGTCGACCATACCAAATATTGGCTTATGAACATAAGACCCTTAAGGCATTGCATGATTGACTATGCTAAGGGTGAAGAAAGTCACATGATCATGAAATGTTGCATTTACGGCATTTCCCTTGAGTTGGTAGGAAATTATGGTGAAAATGTGATGAGGTGAAAAAGGTTGGTTTAGTGTAATTTAATGTGAGACAAGAGCCTACTTGGTAAGAGACCCAAGATCAAAATAGGAAATTCCATGACAAAAAGGTTATCTTTTTCTCTTTTTCTTTTTCTTTTCGATAGACCGGTCAAGTGGGAAGTCTATGTGGGATGAGTATATTATCTCCTTGAGGTCTTCGTGAAGTTGATCGATGCGAGAAGATTCTGAATATTTTATTTTATTTTGCAAGAATAGTCCTCTTTTGATGAGAGACTAAGTACAATATGGCTAGCTTTGTATAGTTGTCCTTCGAGGGAGTAGTCTATTTATAGTGGTGAGATAGAGAGAAGAGATGTCCCTTTTGAGGGATTCATCTCTTTGCTGGAAGTTTGACTCAAGGAGTTGAATCCCATTTTGATTTTGAAATTATTTTTCTTTTGGACATTTAAGTCATGGACAAGACTATAGAGGAAGATTAGGATCTTGTTTAGAAGACAAAACCATAACACAAAGAGGTTAACTATGAAAGAGATGGTTTCAAGTGATGAATGACCATGGGATTCCATCTTGAAAAAGAAAAAAATGTATCCATGAAAATCATGCCATGAGTAGATTTGTGGTACTCATATTGAAGATAAGGCTAAAAGGTGATAGGTAAATCACATGATTTTTATTTAATCATCGACCGCAAGAATAGGTAATATGAAAGGTGAATGGTGCTCAAGGGATGAGCTTGAAATAAATATAAGGTCATATAGGACCTTATTTAACAATAGAATGGTCGAAGATGCAAGGTATTGATGGTTCGTGTTCAGTTTACCTTTGAGTGAAGACAAATGATAAACACCTAATCTATAGGTATGAGTACCAATATAGGTTCCAAGCCAATTAGGAGCAAATTTTCCCCTGCTTTACTTTTTCCTTCTTTGGTTACATGTTTATTTTCCTTCAAGATGAGGTCACCGACCTGCACTTTTTGCTCATGCACACATTTTTCATAGGCACGTTTGATACATTTTTGATATATTTGAGATGATCAAGAGTAGTAAGATGACATTCATCTAACAACTCAAGTTGTGCCAAACAAATTCTCCTGCAAAATTCATCATCATTTAGCATGTCTTGGAATGAGATGTGGATATATGGATTTTTACTTCAAGAGGAAAGACTACCTTAGTACCGTAGATTAGAGAGAAAGGTGTGGTAGTCGTCGAAGTGCAAATACTAGTACGGTAAGCCCACAAGGTGAAAGTTGTAACACCTCTAAACATGACTAAGACTCTACGATGATTTCTAATTTAAAAGGTAAAAATGTTGATAGGTGATTTTGTTTTAAGATGGTGTATTCTTATGACTTTGGAAATAATGTTTGTAGTAAAAATGCTTCATCTATTAAATAAGTTTATTCTATCATATTATTGTTTAATTAAAAATGAAGCAATTTATCTTTATTATGCAGATAAATTCACTACATGGGATTATGAATTCAAGTTTTAGTTTTCATAATTTAAGAGGAATCAAACAACATTACCTTGGATCAATTCCATTGATCCAAGGTATGCTTCTAATTCTTATGTTTTTTTGACATGATGTCCGATTTCAAAAATGGGTGAAGTTCTCATCCGGATTATGTGAGGGCTATGAACGACCTTCTTCATAGGTCTCTACTTTGTACTTAATAAAAGACTAGTAATGATTCCGGTTCCTCTTTTCTATTATTTTTAGGATGATATGTCATCGAGGGCTTTGGACCTAATTTAACTAAGTTTCAAAACTAATGACTCTATCCTAATGGTTAAACCTAACCTAATATTTTATGACTTATGCTAATTTTTAATGAAAAAGGATAAGGAGGGACCTAGACTTATACCATGGACCTATCTATGGACCTAAGTTGTCTTCTTAAACTAATGTAACCTAACTTAAGGTATGAAAAACCTAAAGGGGATGTGTGTAACAACATGGAAAAATGGCGGTTGGTGGCATTAGTTTAAAAATATTAAATGGGATTTAATTCATTCTTATTTCTTACTCTGCCAACTTTGGCATGGGAATTTGGGAAAAGATAGGGGAGGTTGCAGACCGACATCTCCACCAAGTTTAGTTGCATGCAAAAATTTAAAAATAAGAACTCATGCTAAATGTGGAGAAGGTGGTGGCATGGAAAATGGAGGGAATAGACATTCCTTTGCATTTAATGTTTTCAAACTTGGAAAAACATCCTAGGAAAATGCATGAGGGGTTTTACATGGTTGTTTTGTTCTTCGGTTCATTTTCAAGCTCGAGCTTTGCATGATGTTTTTCTGTTCATCGAATCTCCAGTTTGAATCTTGCTTGATTGGTTATTTTTGCATTACATGGAGCTATTTTTGGACTCTGTAAAATCTATAAGAAGATAAATTATTGGAATTTGGTTGGCATTTCTTGAGAAGAAGAGGTTATTGAAGTGCTTCTTGGAAATCTTCTGCAAATCAAGGAGAAGCTCTATCAGGCATGATAGGCTCTACCCATTAAGTTGCTTTTACTTAAGTGTCTTCATTAAAAGAACTCTTCTCTTGGAAATAATCTAGTTTTTCTTAGTTGATATGATCTTTCTCTGCTTGTGATTTTGTGATTGTTATCATGTATACTTTATCGACCCTATTGAAATAAGATTTGGGTTTCATTTTTCTTGATTTGGTCTGCTAGATTATGTTTTAATATTTCTGTGTGAGCTTGAGATGAATTTAACACTATACGTAATCTTGTTGATCTCGTAAATGTGGTAATATTTTAGTTTCTTAACATGTGGAACTTATTTAGAACACTTGTTTCACCACTGGGAAATCTATAGGTGTTTAAACGTTTAAACATATTGAATTTGTTAGATCTTTATTTAAAATTGAATACGTGTCTAAATATTATCATTTTTTGGTTGTGTTTCAAGGTTTTGTTTTAAACTCCTTATTTCAATTGTATGATCCTTCAAGTATTGAGGAAAGTACATTGTTCTGGGTTTTTCTTGGAAAGGATTTTTTTCGTCTATTAAGACTTGTTAGAGATTTTTCATCTGTTAAGATTTGTTAGATCTTTTCGCTCATAAATAGAGGATATTGAAAGAATACCTATTTTATCTCCTTCAAAGGAATTAATGCTTGTGCAAGTGTAATTTAAGAAAAGTGTTATTCTATCTTTTATTTATTTGGAGTTTTTGGGTAACCTGTGAGATCAAGGCAACTATTGCTAAGAAAGGAAAAATTGTCTTGGGTTTTGGTATATTGTTCTTCATTTGTTGTTGTCAACTTGAATGTCTAGAACAGTTTGACGACATTGTTTTTGTGTTTAGTTTTCATGACTCTTGACCTGGGGCCATTGAACTCGGTTTCAGTTCATTTTGATTGTTTAAAATATTATAGCGTTGAAGATAAATAAGGTGTCTCTTGTTTAGTTTAATCGCATTTTAAGTTCCTTTTCCTTAATGGATCTGAAAGTTAAGAGGACAGTAGACTTACTCTTTGGTTAATCCTCCTCCTTTCTCCACTATGTCTGTTAGGAGTTGGTTACTTGTTGTCTAGGAGGATTTTGGTATTTATTTTACTATCCTCATTGATTTCTGAAAGGTAAATGAATGTTTTTCTTCATTCTTTCTTCTTTGAGACTGTTTTTCATTCAATTTGATCCATGTTCTATCCTCTGTTTGGGATTTTGGTTAAGGATAGTAGAGACTGGACTTGTCTGTTATGTTCTTGTAGATCATTCTCTTTTTAATCATACTCAGATCTTTTAGTGAATAATCTCTCTCTCCCTTTAATTTTCCTTTATATTCAATCTTGATTAGGAGCTATCTAGTTTGGTTTGTTTCATAGTGCCTTCACTAGGACTTGCTTGAAGAATTAAGTATAGTTTTGATAGGACAATTTAGTGAAGAAGAGGTTACTTAGAAGGATTGTTGTGTTTGGATGGAAACTATTATGAGTAAGTCTTTGTTTGGAGAAAATATTGGAGTGGTTGAAGGAGCTAAGTTGATTGTTAAAACCCATTATTCTACTCTTTTGAATTAAACATTGGTAATGATGTATCTATTTGGGGATTGTGTGCTTAGTTCCAATTGCATGTCAAATTGATCTCTCCTTTGTTGAAATTTGTTTAGTGCTGAACTTGAACTTAAATTGGTTTCTAATTATGAATTTGAGTTATAGGATTCTTAAATCAAAACTCTTTCCAAGATAAAATGTTGGGACTATCCTAAACTTAATCCTATGTTTTGAGTTGATCTTGGCATCCCAGATTTAAGATGAATCTAGGTGGATAAAAATGTTGGGATGGAAATACTATTATTCAATCTAATGCTGAACTATTCCTAAGAAATTGTAGGGATAGTTATCTTCTCATGATAGGTAAGAATAATCGAGAAGTGAATCATGTAAAACATTTTATGAAAGGAAAATTGTAATTTTGATGAAATAATACTTATCCGAATTACTATTTTAATTATCTTTATGTAACAATAGTATGAAATTTGAAGTTGTTTATATCATGATCTATTCTAATTTATGATATGGTTTATCATTTTTTTTTCTCTCTCTCTCTCATTTGTGAATGGTGATTTCTTTTGGTATGTCTTTATGTATTGCTCTAGACTGTTTCATAACAACAAAGTTCTCTTTATGAAATAGTTAGCTAAAGGCACATCATTTTAATGTTTAGTGCTTATCATGCTCAGTTCAATGAACTGACCCGTGCTAGCAATTTTGCAAATGGACTTCATAAGTGATGAAAGGATAAAATATATTTAGGATGTTACATTTGTTTACCAAAGAGATTGGATCTTTTATGATGAAATATGTATCATTATTGAGATGTATTTGTTGGAAAAGAAAGTTGTACTTGTAATTGATCTTTTTGTTGTTGTTTGACACTAGAAATGTCTGAAGTGTTTGGACTTATAATGTATGAATCCCCTTTTGATGAATGAAAGAGTTGTGGTTTTTTTGAACTTGATGAGTAATCTTTTTGGTATTCTATGAATGGAAATGATAAGTATATCTCTATTTTTCTATATCAGTAATATACCCTCTTGGGTTGAACTAAATTGAATAGAGGTCAAGGGTACTAAATGTATCGCCTCTTTAATGAAATGCAACTTACTAAAGTTGACATTCGTGCATGGATATTAACCTAGATCACTATGGCTATACTAAAACAAATGTTTTTGGGTAAATAAAACCATGATGATAACTTGTAAAATACTATGGGGTTATAAATGAACATTAATCCTTTATAAGAAAAAGGAAGGTAACTTCCCTACAATGATTAATAGATTGTTTTAAGACCTCTTACAAATAAATCAATGTTATCTTTTGATAGAGGAAGGTGTTAGAATTATACTAGTTGTACAGATAAACAAGCATGTAATGAATAATGAAGAAAATGTAAAATAGAAATAAATGCAATAAAACAAAGACACAAATTTAACGTGGTTCACCCAAAATGGGCTACGTCCACCAAAAATAGCCAATCCTTTTATTCTCGTCTAGCTAAAAATATCTCACATAGTGCCACTACTGATACAATGAGCCTCTTACATTATGACCCTTTTATAGATATTAGGGTTTATTTATCATTTCGGGGAAACATAGAAAAACCACCTGTTAGATCTGTGACCTAATAAGGAACGGTCCAGATTTCAAAATGCATAAATACATATAAAATGTGGCTTATGGGGATGCTTCCCCGAATCCCCACTAAGGGGCATCTCCCCACTCGCAAGGGGGCGAAGCCCTCTTGCAATCCCCTTCGCTATCGCTCCACAACTAACAATCTCCCACTTGAGACCGATTTATGTAACTTTACCACTATAATTCCTGCTGGATTTTTCTTCTTGGCTTGTTTCTTCCACTTCAAGATCAATTTTGAAGACCCACAGAAGTTGAATGTAAATCCAAATTCTCCTTTTTCATTGGCTTAGTAAACATATCAACAGGATTATCATCTATATGAATCTTCACTAACTCAAGTTTCCCATCCTCCAACACTTATTGTATGAAGTGATATCTTAGTTGAATGTGTTTTGTTCTTGAATGGAAGGTTACATTCTTTGTCAGGTGAATTGCACTTTGACTATCACTGTGTAACTTACAATCCCCTTGCTCCTTACCCAAATCCTCCATGAACCTACTCATCCATAACATTTCCTTACTTTCCTCAGTCACTACAACATATTCTACCTCTGTAGTAGATAGGGCAACTACCTTCTGCAACTTTGAGATCCAACTCACTGCCACACCACCAACTGTAAACATGTATCCAGTAGTGCTCCTCCTACTATCCATATCTCCTACCATATCTGAATCCAAAATCCCTGTAAATTATAATCTGACCCTCTGAAGCACAAGTGCCTACTAGTGGTCCCTCTCAAATACCTGAGAATCCACTGGACTGCCTTCTAGTGTGCTTTACCCGAATTTTCCATATACCTGCTAACAACTCCCATTGCTTGGGAAATGTCTATCCTGGTACAAACCATGACATACATAAGGCTCCCAACTGAGAAAGAATAAGGAACCCTTGCCATATAATCTTTTTCCTCTTGTGTTGTTTGGCATTGCTCTTTGCTTAATCTGAAATGACCAGCCAATGGTGTATTAATTAGTTTCACATCATGCATCTGAAACCTTTCTAACACCTTTTCTACATAGTCCTCCTAAGATAACACAAATTTCTTTAAAAAAATTGTCCCTCTTGATTTACATACCAAGGATTTTCTTTGTTGCACCCAAATCCTTCATTGCAAATGTTTGTGCAAGCTTTTCCTTAAGCTTTGCAATTTCCTGCATATTAGACCCTGCTACAAGCATATCATCTACATATAATAGAAGAATAATGTAGCTCCCACTATCTAACCGTTTAAAGTATACACAATGATCTGATTGACATCTAGTAAAACCATGCTCATGCATAAAACTATCAAACTTTAGATACCATTTTCGGGGAGCTTGTTTGAGCCCGTATAGGCTCTTCTTCAACCTGTAAACCAATTTCTCCTTACCCTTCACCTCATATCCAAGTGGTTTCGCATATAAATATCCTCCTCCAAGTCACCATGGAGAAATGCCATCTTGACATCAAGTTTCTCTAAGTGTAAATATTCAACAACAACTAAACTTAATATAGTACAAATGGAAGACATCTTTACAACAGGGGAGAAAATTTCATCAAAATTGATACCTTTATTTTATTCATACCCCTTCACTACAAGCCTTGCTTTGTACCTTTCTATCCACCTTCTTCTTCTTTCACATGGTAGACCCATTTGTTTTGTAGTACTCTCTTCCTAGCCGAAAATTTGACTAAATCCCATGTTTGGTTCTTCTCCAGGGAGTCCATCTCCTCATTCATGCCATGTTCCCACTCCTTAGTGGACTCCACCTACATTGCCTCATCAAAGCTCTCTTGCTCACCACTATATGTTAGTAAAAAGTAATACAAAGTAGGGGAAAATATTTCTGGAGGTCTACCAATACGTTGTGACCTTCTTACCAAAGATTGGGATGTCACGAGACCATTATTTTCTTGCTGCACATTTTCTTGAATTTCACATAGGTGTCGATGCTCGACACTAGATTTCATGATCGCCTACAAGATCATAGCCTTGGTACCTATAGGTGGATATTTTCCACCCGAGAGTTCATTTTTAGGAGCTATATCCTCAACCAATTCTTCCTTGGGATTTTTGTCATCTTGTACCTGATCCCTATACATTCTATTTTCACGCCAAACAACATCATGACTCCTAATTATCTTATATTCATCTAGATCCCAAAAATGAAATCCATAATCACCATTGGAGCTATAGCCTATGAATGTACAATGTTTGGATTTCAAATCCATTTTTTTCTATTTTCTTTACTCACATGCACAAATCCTCTCGAACCAAATACTCTTAAAAATGAAAGGTCTACCTCTTTCCCGGGCCTAGGATTATTTGGGAATTCCTCCATCTAATGAACTCAAGGCCCATGGTTGATTAAGTACATAGTAGTATCTATAGCCTCTACCCAAAACTAAAGAGGCACCCCCATATGCAATCTCCTTGACTAATGCATGCTCCATTATTGTTCTATTCATCCTCTCACTAACACCATTTTTTTGCAGAGTCCTGGGAATGGTTTTCTCTCTACAAATCCCATTCAAGGAACAATAATCATCAAATTTATTACTGCAATACTCACCGCCATTATCAGATCTCAAACATTTCAATTTAAAACCACATTCATTCTCAACAAGTGCTTTCCATTTCTTAAATGTATCAAATACATTAGACTTACACTTAATGCAATATACCCATACCTTCCTTGTGGCATCATCTATGAATGTGACATAGTATAGAGAACCACCATGAGATGCAACATGGGCCGGCCCCCACACATCTGTATGAACTAGCTCCAAATTTTGCTCTTTCTTGGTATTCCTTACCTTGAGAAATATGACTCTTTTCTGTTTCCCAAAAATGCAATGCTCACAAAAATCTAAGTCCAATTACTTCAAACTTGAAAGCTTACCTTTTTCCTGTAGAATTTTCATGCCCTTCTCACTCATATGTCCCAATCTACTGTGCCACATGCTAGCATCCTCATCTAAAGTAGACAATATGGTAGAAGAATTAGATATACAAGTAGACAAATAAAGAGTGCCTACTTTCTTACCCCTGCTCCACTACCAAGTCACCCTTGAAACCTTCAAAGCATATTAAGTGAATGTGACTGTGCAACCTTCACCACCCAATTGTCATGCAGAGATGAGATTTCTCTTGAGACTAGGTACATGCCTCACGTCTCTTAATATCCATGTAGTTCCATTCTGTAATTTCAGTGTACATTTCCTTCTTGACAATGTCACATGACTCATCATTTCCTAAATAAACCTATCCAAAATTTCCTGGACATACTTTTTTAAAATAGCCCTTATCGGGGTTTGCATGGAAAGAGGAACCCGAATCTATTACCCAAGATTCTACTCTAGTATCAAGAGAAAGTATAAGAGCATCCTAAACAATATTACCTATCGATTTTCATCTTTAATACCTTCAGCTGGTTTTCTTTGTTTCCTTTTAACCAAAAATCATTTTTAGCATGTCCTCTCTTTCCACAGCCCAACAAGTAATGCCTCCACTCCTATATTTGTATCTATCCATATTCGATTTATATTTCCCACAAGCCTTACTCTTTGATTTGTCCTCGCTCCTCCCTCTATTCTCCATATTCAACGCATTTCTAAAGAATAATTTTCCCATGTACTTTTCCCCACGCATTTCCTCATTTAAAATGACACTTACTACATCTTAAAATTTAAGTGAAGTAGATGATGTATTACTGATCACATTACTAATTTGTCCCAACTTTCTCGAAAAGAACATAGGAATAATAATGCTCTAACCTCCTCATCAAATGGGATATTAACTGAATCTAACTAATTTACAATAGTGTGGAAATCATTAAGATGGTTAGATATAGATCCACCTTCTTGCATTTGTAGATTAAACAATATTTTCATCAAATAAAATTTATTGGATGCACTAGGTGTTTCATATAAATTATCTAGGGTTTTCATCAACTCTACTGCATACTCTTCACCTATGAGATATTTGAAGCTACGGATGATGCCAAACTCAATCGAATCACACCAAGAGCCTTCCTATCCAGAACCTTCCACTCCTCATCAGACATGAGGGTTTCACTTCTTCACCTCCCAATGGTAGGTATAGATCCTTTTGATATAGGTAATCTTCCACCTACATTTTCCATAGCTAGTAATTTTGGCTGTCAAACTTCTCAACTCTAAACTTATTCTCCTCTTGTCATTCTATCACGCTTCTTCCACTCAAACAAAAATTCCTCTATGAGTATACTACCAACAAATAAATCTCAAACGTTCTCTACGATACCAGGTTGTAAAGATAAACAAACATGCAAATAATAATGAAGAAAATGTAAAATAGAAATAAATGTAATAAAACAGAGACACAAATTTAATGTGGTTCACCCAAAAATGGGCTACGTCCACCAGAAACAACCAATCTTTTTATTCTGTCCAGCTAAAACTCTCTCACACAGTGCCACTACTGATACAATGAGCCTCTTACATTACAACTCTTTTATAGATATTAGGGTTTATTTATCATTTTGGGGAAACATAGAAAAACCACCCGTTAGATTTGTGACCTAATAAGGAACGGTCCATATTTCAAAATGCATAAATACATATAAAATGTGTCTTATAGGGTGCTTCCTTGAACCACTGACATGGGTGCGCAGCCCCTGTTCTCTAAAAAGGGGGTGAATCCCCCTGCAACCCCCATCACTATCGGCTCCAAAACCAAAAAAATGTGTGCTTCCTCTTGATTAATTCCTTAATTAGAATAAGACCAATGAAAAGAAAATATTTAGGATTAGACTTCATCCCAATGAAGTCTATTATAAAAAAGAACTAGATTCAGAACTTAAACAAGCTAAGACTTGGATAAGTAAATTAAGTTAACATCACTATTAAGTATGTTGAATCTGTTTTGTGAAACATAAATTAGAATGTTAATGGATTAAAAATAAATCTTATGAAAAGGTTTGGAGGCAGATGTATCTCAGATATCAACTCTAAGTAAAATTTTTACTTATAATCCTAATGGTTAATGAACCTAGTTGTTTAGTAGGGATCTGTAATTAGCCCTCAATAAGGAAAATTAATAAGTCATTAACTTCTTTTTTAAGGTATGTTCATCCAAATGAGGAGAACTCACGATGTTGGCACATGAAAACTGCAGAAAAGTACCTCCGTGAAGACTTGGGTATTTGTGAGGATATTCTATCAGAGTTAACATGTTGCAACACCCTTCGTAGAGTTTAATCATATAGATCTACATAAATTCGGACTTGATCACATTACCCCTAGGTAGAGTTAGGGGCATGATCTAGTGTCGGGGTAAACTCATGATGACTTAGGATAACTAGACACACATAATCAACTTAGGTCGATTGAGTATGTCTATGTACCCTTATTCACCACGAGTAGTCCTCCACACTAGACTATGTTGTTAACCTTGTTAGGTTAAACCTTGAACAAGTGGACTGACATGAGTTAGTGAAGACCATTCTAGATAACATATGAAGTGGGGTGAAGGACATATTCCATTTGACGAGTATGTCATCTAGGAATATAAACATGAACAATATGTTTTAAAATATTTTGCCAAAGTATCACAAGTTGTTGGTTGCATTTTCCTATGTCACCTAGTTTAAGAAGCGGGATTTTAGATGAATATTGGTAACATATATTTAGATAGGCCTCTTAAACATAACACTTAATACCCTCGAAAAGGGTAAGGGAACCAAGTATACACAATATACAAATCATTAAGTTAACATGAGAGATCGGTATGATACCGAGTCATGGAATGAGATATCGGTGTTTCACCGAGTCATTTATTTATACATATGGTTTTCTATTATGAGATTGATTGGCTTTGGAATGTGTGTTCTAAATAGTGATTATTTAGATCGTAAAACATTATTAAAAAAATTCCCTTATTTGTAAAATATTAAAATGGCAATGTTACATCTTGGTATCGTAGCTAAAGATTGCAGCTCTTGGACCTATTGTGTCCATAATCTGATAAAAAAATTCTTGTTAAAAAAATAGTTATAATGAGAGGAAATGCTAAAATAACCCACCACCCTAGGTGGAGAAGTAAGCTACCCAAAAAACTCGATGAGATCCTTGCTTCCCTGTTGGACACAAGATATCATCTAGTTGTACTTGAACAACAAGTAATGGGAAATGAGGAGGAGGAAGAAGATGTTGATAATAACAATCAGCCACCTCCTGTGGACAATGCCAATATTGGGAATTTGGGTGTTGATAACAATAATGTAGCCAATGTTAATGCAAATGCACCTAATCATCTTGAGAATAAAAAGGCAAGATTGGAAATTGAACTCTCAATAATGACATAAAAGGATAAGTCCACCCAAGTTTGATGGTACTACACTAGGAGATGGAGATGAGAACTAGCTCAGCGAAATGGAGAAGTACTTTGCAATAAGGAACTTCTCTAAGGAAAAAAATTAATATGGGGAGCTTATCAACTTTCCCATGAGGCATCTTCTTGGTGGAAGCCGCCAGTAAAACATTGATGAAACAAACATCACTTGGGATCAATTTAAAAATTATTTTAGGTGACAATGGCTGCCACAACTTTACTATGATCAGAAAATGACTGAATTTCAGAACTTAGCTCAAGGAAAATTAACTATGATGGAGTATTGGAATGGTTTACTAAGCTCCTCAAGTACGCACCTTAGTATTAAACCGACGATAAGTTCAGATACAAAATTCATCATGGGATTAAATCCCATTATAGGTGGTGAAGTGGATGTTCACATCCCAACCACTATGGAAGGGGTTGTTGAAAAATCCATAAGGCAAGAGCAGAAATTGAAAGCAATCTCTACCCATAAGGAAGAAATCAAAAAGAAAGTTCCAAATTCTTCTTCATCCCTTGCACCCAAAAAGGGACCATGGAAAAAGTTTGGTATGAAAAACAAATTTTTTATTGATAATAACAAGAAAACTACAACAAATAAACCTATTGCTAATGTACGAAACAACTTTGTTAAGAACAATAATAATGGATAGAAGTCCTATGGAGGTTAGAATGATAAATTTAAGGTTGGAAATAAATTTGAGCCTAAGAAAGGACCTGTAGGAGGTTGTTACAATTGTGCAAGGATAATTATGAAAATTAGTTTCCTTGAGAAAGGATGACATAAATTAGCAACATAAGATACATGTTGTGGTAGTGACAAATAGGTTTAAAAGTAGGTTATGCCCATATAGAAGTGGCTAGGTAAGTTATTTGGTATACCTATGTAACTATAATTATTGATACTGAGCTACTTGAATGCTTTATTTCTACTAAATTATCTTCAAAATTAAAAATAAAAGTTGGAAAAATGGATAAATCATGGACTTTGTACATTATGGAAATAATGTTGTCCACGCATATGCTTAGTATGTGTCTTTTTGGAGAAGTCCTTGATTTGCCTAGTTTTCCCACTAAAGTTAATCTTTATGTTACTCATTTGGGATCTTATGATGTAATCATAGGTGTTAATTGGCTATATGAACATAAGGAAAAGGTTGATTATTTTGAAAAACATATTAGTTGTCTGATGACCTGAGAAAAAATGTAAGACATTCGGGGGATAAAACGTGAAATTTTAGTTAGGAAATTGTCATCTATGCAACTTAAATAGGATAGAAACAAAGGTTCACTTTGTATGCAGTAAAATTTTCTAAAGTGACCAATGAAAGGAGTAGTGATTTTTGAAAGATACCCATTATTACGAAATTTCAAAGATGATGTATTTTCGAAGAGCTACCTGATCGTCCGCCCAAACAGGAGTTTGATTTCATGATTGAGATCAATTTGGGAATCGAACCCATTTCCAAGGCACCATATCGAATGACTAAAATTGAATTAGTAGATCTTAAGGAAAAGTTGCAAGATTTTTTCTCTAAAGGTTTGATAAGACCAAGTGTTTTTCCTTGGGAAGCACCGTAATTTTTGTGAAAAATAAATATGGAACACTTACATTGTGCATTGATTATAGGATGTTAAACAAAGAAACAATTAAAAATAGATATCCACTTCCTAGAATTGATGATTTGTTTGATCGATGCATGGTGCATATTTAATGAATAATATTTTTCAATAATACCTCAGGAAAATTTGTGTTTGTATTCTTGGATGATATTCTCATATATTCTAAAAGTATTGATGAGCATCATGAGCATTTGAAGATAGTTATGGAAATCTTAATCTAAGAAAGAGAAGGTTATATGGTAAGTTGTCCAAATGTTCTTTCTATAAGACGGAAGTGCATTATTTAGGACATGCTATAAGAAAGGATGGAATAGTTGTATATCTCACAAAAATTGTTGCAATAACCGAGTGTCCCGCACCTAAGAATGTACATGAAGTTAGAAGCTTCATGGGTCTTTTTGGTTACTATAGAAAGCTTGTTAAAGATGTTTCTAAGGTCACTGCACCAATAAATTCATTCTACAATAAAGATAAGAAATTTGTGTGGAATGAAAATGTGAATATGCATTTAAGACTCTAAAATATCAAATTAATATCTTTACCTATTTTGGTTGTACCTAATCCTAATCGATACTTTACTTTGTAGTAATAGATGTATCCTAGGAAGGTTTTGAGGTATTTTGTTGCAAAACAAGCATGTTATAGCTTATGAAAGTAGAAAACTCAAGTTACATGAACTGAACTATGCTTCCCATGACCTAGAGCTTGTTGCCATTGTACATGCACTTCAAGTATGGAGGCATTATCTTCTTGGTAGACCTTTTAAACTAAAGACTGATCATCTTGAGCTGAAGTATATTTTCACTCAGCCAAATTTGAATGCAAGACAATGAAGATGGTTAGAATTTCTATCTCAATATGATTTTGACATAATTTATATTAAAGGAAAGGAAAAAAGAGTGAATATGCACTAAGTCGTAGGAAACATATTTATGCTCTTATAACATTGAGAACTCAGTTTAAGGATGAAGTAAAAAGTGTAATGAAATCAGATTTTTATTTTCAGCAATTAAAATCAGCACTTACTACTGATTCAAATGATGTGAGATATAGAGGTTTTCACTTTGATGATGAAGGAATATTGAGATTTGAAAATAGAGTATATATACCTTTGTTAAATGAATTAAGAAAGAAATTGTTAACCGAATTTCATAATTCACCTTTTTTGACATCCCAAAGATTATGAAAATGCTTGCTGACATAAAATAACAATATTTTTTGGAAAGGGATGAAAAAATACATGATAGATTTTGTGACACATACTTAGAATGTCAAAGCATGTTAAAGCTGAACATATGTATCCATCTGTGTATTATACCCGTTGTTGACAGTAATCACAAGACTACCTCGGGACTCATGTTTTGCGATCGCTTGAGACTCCCAGGTGCGATTGCACAACATGGAGCTTTTCCCAAGTGTGGGACCTCACAAAATTGGAAAAGCTCTCCTGATGAAGGCCGCTCCTATTCCTCTGTTCGATGCACCAATGAAACGCAGAGGTTTACCCAAAAACCTAATCTAACTATGAGAGACAGAGAGAGAAATGCATAAAAATAAACCTAAGCTAAGGAGGTGATGCACCGAGGAATGAAGAACACATGTTTTGCCAATTAAACACAGACCACAGAAATGGAATGCAATATTATGCACAGATAAACATATTCACAAAGTGGAAAGATCGGGAGGATGCAAAGTGAAACACATAGAGGGTTGAGAAACATCCATAGTCATGCATTTATTTGCTCCGAAGGTTGATACAATACACTGCAAAAAATGCCCAGAGGCAAAGGTGCATTACAAGTCAAATGGGAGGTTTGAGCTCCACAAATCCTTGCCAGGGAAAGAAGGGAGGAGGCACAAAACAAAAATGTTCGACCCTTTTTTAAAACAAATTCTCCTTACATTTTATATGAGGAAAAAGAGAGGGAGAAGAGAATGATTCGGATCTGCCCCAACCACCTCCAAGACTGTACTTAACTCCTCATCATGGCGGTAGGTAAGAACCCCAACCACCCAAAAATGGCGAACTATATTTTTTGAATCGGGTTTGAAAGAAGTCCCGTCATATGCTTGTTGTTCGTGTATTCCCGACTTCCGCTTCCGCTGCATTTTCCAAGTTTTCCCTTGTTTTCGGGTTCGGAGGTATGACTCGCATGTGCATCGGGTTTGGGCGGTGGCGCATCATGTTTTCCCCATGCATCCCCGGATCGTGTTTTCCGATTTTCTTTTATAAATGGATTGTACCATGGTTTTGTGCAACCAAAACATATTTTCTTGTGTCGAGTTCTTTAGAGCTCCCGACATGCTTTTTGACCATGCGAACCCGACTTTTTCCCGCCCGAAACCCGATTTCCTTGTGCGTCGGATTTTTAACCTCTTGCGACATGTCTTTTGGTGTCGGGTTTTGGTGGACTCGACATGTTTTCTCTTGTTGTTTCTCCGACGATGAAACCCGATCCGAAAACCCGATTTCCGCATCAACGCCGCCGAGACCGATGGTGAGGACACGTGGCGAAAGTTTTATCATTGCCAGGGGCCATGCGGGCCAATCCTTCCATTTGACCTTTTGACCAAAACTTGGCCAAAAATCTGATATTTTCCCGACACCCGCTGTCCCCGGGACACGTGGAAGCACCTCATTGGTCGGGCCAAAATTGCAAAAATCTCCCATGCGCCAACACTTAGCAAATTTTTTTACCCCGCTCCCGACACGTGGCGCATTCGATTCATCGGGCGGGGCCGCAAGTAAAATTTTCCTTTGCAAATTTTTCCAAGTTTTCCTCTGCTTCTGCCACTTTCAAGGACACGTGGCGGCTTCCAAATGGTCATGGGCTAGGGAAAATTTCCCACAATAACTCCGCCGAGCCAGAATTGAAAAAAATATGAGGAGTTAGGGGAAAATTTTACCTTTCTAAAGCTGATAAAAAGCTCTTATCCAATGGTGCCACTTCTAGAAACTTTTGAGGCCCGAAAATCAAAAATGGAGACTAAGGCACAAGATAAGGGGAACAAAGGAGTTGGCCATAAATATGAGCGTGCGCGGGGCATATTTTTGTCAACAAGACCTTCACATCATACCACAAGATAAATGACAAGTAATTAGCATGTATTTTGTTTAAGGCTTACCTATGTCAATAAATAAACATGATGTTATTATGGTTGTGGTGGATAAACTAACAAAAGTGGCACATTTTATTGTTGGTAATCTTAAGAATTATTCACTGCTTTTAGCAAAAAGATTTGTGCATGAAATTTTCATATTGCATGGAATAACCGAATTGACCATATCGATAGAGATCCAAGAATGACATCTAGATTTTGGCAAACACTCAATGCAGCTTAGGGACTAAACTGAATTTTAGTTTCGCATACCATCTAGGAAACTGATGGGAAACTAAAATAGTTTACCAAGTTTTGGAAGATATGTTATGAATTTATTGCATGGATCAGCAGTATAAATGGGAAGAGTACCTCCCATTAGTTGAATTTTATTATAACAACATGTATCACACCTCTCTGAAAATGGAACCTTTCAAAGAATTATACTGGAAGGAAATGTAGAACTCCAGTTAGTTGGGATAACATTGAGGACAAAGAGGTAATTGGACCTGAAATCCTTACGGAAATGGAACAACAAGTTAAAATGATTCATGAATGTTTGAAGGAAGCAATGAGATAGGAAAAAGAGTTATGCAGACTTAAAAAGGGTTGACAAGAAATTTAAACTTGGTGAGAAGTTCTTTTTCGGGTTAAACCAAAAAGAGTTCTATAACTTTTGGCAAGGTCTGCCAAGTTATAACCTCATTATGTGGGACCCTTTGAAATTATTAAACTAATCAATCCATCAGTAGCTTATTGTTTAGCTTTACCTCCTGCTTTATCATGAATGCATAATGTTTTCCATATTTATTTGCTTAAGAAATATGTTTTAGAGTTATCACATGTGTTAAATTGAATTCCTTGTTGGTCCAAGACCCAGAATCATCGTGGTTAAACCCATCCGAGTATTGAAACTCACCAAGTTGCACTTAATAAATCATGAAATAAGTCAATGTAAGGTACAGTGGGACCAATTTAATGAAGAAAGTGTAACTTGGGAAAACCTAGAAGATATGAAAGTTTCTTTTCCATATTTGTTTGAATAGAATTGATTATGTGGATTGATAAAACATTAATATTTTATTCTTTGTATATCAATAAATCTTCTAGTTTTGGGTAGAAACTAAATTCTTTAGTACTGAAACAACTATTTTAATGTTGAATAATTATGAAAATTTGAATTCTCAAATCTAGTTCTATTATGAAATTATGAAGGAAAGAATTATATCTTGATTGAATTTATTTTTGACTAAGTTAATCATCGGGATGATGATGTTTTTTAGGAGGGAGGTATGTAACACCTCCAAATATGACTAGTACCTACAATGATTTCTACTTTTAAATGTACAAACGTTGAAAGTTGATTTTTCTTGAGACGATGTACTTTTATGACTTTAGAAATCATGTTTGTAGAGAAAATGATTCATCTATTGAATGGTACATTCTTTTCATATTATTTCTTAATTAAAAATGAAGTAATTCATCTCTCATTATGCAGATAAATTCACCGTATGGGATTATGAATTTGAGTTTCAGCTTTTCATAATTTAAGAGGAATCAAAAGCATTACCTTGGATCAATTCCATTGATCAAGGTATGCTTCTAATTTGCATGTTTGTTGACATGATTTCCAATTTGGACAAATGGGTGAAGTTCTAGTCTGGAGTATATGAGGGTTGTAAAATGACCCTCTTCATAGGTCTCTACTTCTTACTTAATAAATGACCAATAACGATTCGGGTTCCTCTTTTCTATTATTTTTAGGATGATATGTCATTGGAGAGATTTGGACTTAACTAAGTTTCAAAACTAATGACTCTATCCTAGGGGTTAAACCTAACATAAGATTTTTTTGACTCAAGCTAATTGGGAAGGAAAAAGGATAAGGAGGGACTAAAATTATACCATGGACCTATCTATGGACCTAAGATGTTTTCCTAAACTAATGTAACCTAACTTAATGTATGGATAACCTAAAGGGGATGTATGGAATGACATGGACATAGGGTGGTCAGTGTGGCATCGCTTTAAAAATATTAAATGGGATTTAATTCATTCCTATCTCTTACTCCACGAAAATTGGCATGGGAATTTGGGAAAATATAGGGAGGTTGAAATCGAATCTCCACCGAGTTTAGTTGCATGCAAAATTTAAAAATAAGTCACTTCGCTAAATGTGAGATGGTGGTGGCATGAAAAATGGAGGGAAATGATAGTCCTTTGCATTTATGTTTTCGAACTTGGAAAAATAGCCTAGAAAAATGCATGAGGGGTTTTACATGGTTGTTTTGTTCTTTGGTTCATTTTCAAGCTCGAGCTCTACATGATGTTTTTTTGTTCGTCAATCTCCAGTTCAACTCTTGCTTGACTAGTTATTTTTGCATTACGTGAGCTATTTTTGGACTCTATAAAATCTATAAGAAGATGATAAATTATTGGAAGTTGGTTTAATTTGCTTGGAGAATAAGATGTTCTTAAAGTGCTTCTGGAAATCTTTTTGCAAATCAAGGAAAAGCTCTATCAGGAATGATAGGCTCTACCCATTAAGTTGTTTTTCTTTTAATTAAGTGTCTTCATTAAAAGAACTCTACTCTTGGAAACAATTTGGTTTTTCTTATTTGATAGATCTCTCTTCTTGTGATTTTGTGATTTTTATTGCGTATGATTTATCGAATTCTTGAAATAAGTTCGGGTTTTATTTTTCTTGTTTTGGTCTCACTGGATTATGTTTTAATATTTATGTGCGAGCTTGAGATGAAGTCGATACTATAGGTAATCTTTTTGAGCTGTGTAAATGTGGTAATATTTCATTTTCTTAACGTGTGGAACTTGGTTAGAACACTTGTTTCACCACTGGGAAATCTACAGGTGTTTAACCATTTAAATATCTTGATCAAGTATTTAATCTTGCTTTTACTGATTGAAGACGTGTCTGAATATTATCACTTTTGTGGTTGTGTTTTAGGGTTTTGTTTTAAACTCCCTATTTCAGTTATTTGTTCCTTCGAGTATTGAGGAAAGTACATTGTTATGGGTTTTGCTTGGAAAGGATTTTTTTGTCTGTTAAGACTTGTTAGAGATTTTTCATTTGTTAAGACTTGTTAGATATTTTTTCATCTATTAAGACTTGTTAGAGATTTTTCATTTGTTAAGACTTCTTAGATATTTTTTCACGATTAAGACTTGTTAGATATTTTTCATTCATAAATGGAGGATCTTGAAAGAATAACCATGTTAGCTCCTTGAAAGGAATCAATGCTTGTGTAGGTGTAATTTAAGAAAAAAATTATTATTTCTTTTATTCGCTTTGGATTTTTGGGTAACCTACGAGATCGAGGCAATCGACTGTTAAAAAGGAAAAAAATCTTGGGTTTTGGTATATTGTTCTTCATTTGTTGTTTTCAACTTAAATATCTAAGAAGTTAAATGTTGTGTTTAGTTTTCATGACTCTTGACCTGGGGCCATTGAACTCCCGCCATTTCATTTTTATTTTTGAAAATATTTTAGAGTTGAAAATAAATAAGGTGTCTCGTGTTCAGCTTTAATCGCATTTTAAGTTCCTTCCCCTTAATTGGATCTCGAAGTTAAGAGGATGGGTAGACTTACTCTTCTGTTAAACCTCCTCATTCATGATTGCTGAAAGGTAAATGAATTTTGTTCTTCTTTCTTTCTTCTTTGAGATTGTTGTTAATCAATTTTATCCATGTTTTATCCTCTATTTAGGATTTCGGTTAAAGATAGTAGAGACTGACTTGTCTCATATGTTCTTGTTTAGATCATGCTCTCTTTCTAATCATGCTTAGATATTTGAGTGAATAATCTCTCTCTCTCTCTCTCTCTCTTTGATTTTCCTTTTATGTCAATATTGATGAGGGAGTTTTCTAGTTTGGTTTGTTTTGTAATGCCTTCACCGGGACTTGTTTGAAGAATTAAGTCCATTTGTGATAGGAGAGTTTAGTCAAGCAAAGGTTAGTTATAAGGATTGTTGTGTTTGGTTGGAAATTATTATGATTAAGTCTTTTTTTGGAGAAAAATGATTGAGTGGTTGAAGGAGCTAAAGCTGATTGTTAAATCCCATTATTTTACTCTTTTGACTTAAACATTGGTAATGATGCATCTCTTTGGGGATTGTGTGCTTAGTTCCAATTGCATGCCAAATTGATCTCTCCTTTGTTGAAATCTATATTTAGTAATTGAACTTGAACTAAAATTAGTTTCTAATTTTGAATTTGAATTATAGGATTCTTACATCAGAAACTCTTTCCAAGATAAAATGTTGGGACTATCCTAAACTTAATCCTATGTTTTGAGTTGATCTTGGCATCCCAGATTTAAGATGAATCTAGGTGGATAAATTTGTTGGGATGGAAATACTATTGTTCAATCTAATGTTGAACTATGCCTAAGAAATTTTAGGGATAGTTATCTTCTCAGGTTAGATAGGAATAATTGAGAAGTGAATCATGTAAAACAATATATGAAAGACAAATTGTGTTTTTGATGAAATAGTACTTATTTGGAATACTGTTTTAATTCCTTTTATGTAACAATAGTATGAAAGTTAAAGTTTTTTATATCATGATCTATTCTAATCTATGATATGGTTTATCACTTTTTCTCTCTCATTTTTGAATTGTTATTTCTTATGGTATGTCTTTATGTGTTGCTTTAGATGGTTTCATAACAACAAATTTATCGTTATGAAATAGTTAGCTAAAGGCATGTCATTTTAATGTTTAGTGCTTATCATTCTCACCTCAATGAACTGACCCATGATAGCAATTTTGTAGATTGACTTCGTAAGTGATGAAAGGAGAAAAGATCTATAGGAAGTTACTTTTGTTTTCCAAAGAGACTAGATCTTTTTATGATGAAATATGTATCATTATTGAGATGTATTTGTTGGAAAAGAAAGTTCTACTTGTAATTGATCTTGTTGTTTTTTTTTAAAACTAGAAATGTCCTAAGTGTTTGAATTATAATGTATGAATACCCTTTTGATGAATGAAATATTTATGGGTTTTTTTGACCTTGATGTGTAATAGTTTTGGATATTCTATGAATGGAAATGATAAGTATATATATTTTATATAAATCATTAATATACCCTCTTGGGTTGAACTAAATTGAATAGAGGTCAAGGGTACTAAATGTACTACGCTCTTAATGAAATGCAACTTACTAAAGTTGACATTCGTGCATAGGTATTAAACTAGATCACTATGGTTATATTGAAAAATTGTTGGAGGGTAAATAGAACAATGATGATAACTTGTAAAATACTATAGGGTTATAAATGAACATTAATCCTTTATAAGAAAAAGGGAAGGCAATAGGGATGACCCCGTGGTGAACCGGTGGGGAACTTAACATGTAGAGCCAACAACCTATCCCCTGTGATTTCGTATCCCGATTTACCCGTTGTTGGTTGTCAAAAGAAGATCCTAATGAGAGAAATAATGTCCGGGGACAAGAAGTCCCTCCTCTTTGATGGGAGAGGTTCCCTTATTTAAAGCAAGACTTATTTAAAATGTACAAAAATTACTTTTATGTAGAACTTGATATCATGAAATCATTGCGAAATGAAATAGATTATCAATCACAAAAGCATAGAAGGATGAAGACAAGGAATGAGCAGAAAAGCATTTTCAAGAATTATAGATGACAAAATAATTCCTTATGCGTGCATGAATACAATGAATTGAATTGGACCATTTGTATGTGAATTACTAAGATGTAATTGAGGGACACACAGCCCACAAATAACATTTACAATAATACAAAGCTTCTTGATATTATGTAGACAAATGATCTAATGATATTTAACATGTAGTGCTAAATAAAGGAATCGATGAACAAACAAAGAATATCCTTTTGTATTGATTGTCGATATTTTTCTTACACTTTCATAAATAAGCCAAGTTCCCCCCACCAAAAATGACGAGGAGAGGGCATTATATAGTTTAAAAAAGTTACCCTTGTAACTACTTTTTAAAATAGTGTTTAGTTAAAGGGATGCTTAACGCAAAACCTTAACTAACTTACAATAAATCTGAGATGAGGAAAGGAAGAAGAGAGAAAAGTTAGGAGAAGAAGACAGTGTTCATGATTGAGAGGGGCCCACTGATTTTAGGATCCACCGTCTCGAATCTTTTAATGCCTCTTCTATGTCTCTCGCCGTGTGACCGATGTGTTGAAGTGGACTGGTCTAAAATCTGAGGCACTTCTCCATCTCTTTGTTGAATTCTACGTGTGTATGATAATCTTTATTTGCTTCTTCAATAGCAGACTGGAGAGAGCAGATCTCCTTCATATTTTCCTTGAAATGGAATCCTCCTCAACAAATTATCTTTGAAAAAATCTCTCCTGAATTGAGCTTTGATTTCTTGTAAGGAGAGGGGTGCACTAGAGGCCTCATCATGGAGGTGGTAATGTATGTCCTCGAAAGCAGATATTACCAAAGTCTTGAAGGCCTCACCTTCCGCCCTATTTTTCAATTATTCCAAAGCCTCCTCTAGCACCTTGATTTTCCATTCCACACTCAGATACCCATGATCTCAACAAGTTATCCTTTCCATCATTGAAGAACTTGCTTGCCATTAAAATATTTTCATCAGCTTACCCCATAAGGTGAAGGTCTACTATACAGCTTCTCCAGAGTTTGAGTTCTTTATCTATGCTTCCAATAATGGAGGAGAATTTCTGTTGCAGATTATTCACCTTCTCATGGATTTTGAAGGCTTCACTAATGAAATTCAACCCTGCAACGAGCATATCATCCACCATGGCCTCCATAGCCCTTCCATAGATGGAATACTTGTGTATATATTTGATACTCTACACTTCATCTTGGCTGAGAATCATAGGTGGTGGAAGAGTAGTCAGTGGGGTAGGATCTAAAACTTTATCCTTGGACAACAGTGACTTGATGAAACCTGTAAGAACCTGAGCTTGCTCCTCCAGCTACTCTATGGTTTGTTTCCCTTTCTCCACTCTCCCAATGACCCTGTGACTATTTCCTAAAGATTGTGGATCTCACCTTGGGGCTGGAATCTCCCATGGGAATCCTCGAGAGCTCAAGATCGATGCTTGCAAATCATGCTTCTGGCTTGTCTACTTTGGGCTTGGCTATCTCCAAGAATTGCTGGCCCTAAGCATCGATACTATTCTAGAGGTAGTCCTGGCCTTCTTGGCGGGAGTAGGAGGAGTAGTGCCTACTAAGGCCGTCCACAACATCAAAATTGGGTCTTGAGATTCGGGAGGAAGACTTTTGCTTCCTACTATCAACAAAAGGCTGCACTCCATGAAAAAGAGGAGGAAGAGGAAGGTGGGGCAAGAGGGCCGAGAGAAAGGGAACTCATGGCACTAAAATTGTGCACTGCACATGTTGTTGCCTCCAGCTTTGATATGAGTGGAGCACTGGGCTTCCAATACAGAGAGAGTCAATGGCACCCGGAAGCTCGGTGCTTGGAATTCCTTTTCTTTATCCATCGGAGCTTCCTTGAGTGCTTGTAGAGACTGGCACTTCACTCTCCTCGCTTTCACTAAGAACAATAATGTTCTCTCGGTGAATGCTTTATCATGGCATCTTCTTCAACAGTGCTCCTTTTTGACTTCTTTGACTTTCTTCTATATACTTGGGTGGATGAGGGAGGAGTGGAGACTGTAAGACCTTGAGTTGATGAGGCAGGAGGGGTCTACACAGGTGGTTCCGAACTAGGTGTCAATGCATCCCTTCTTGGTGTTGAAGTATCCTTGGAGGAGGATTCCCCTGAATGCCTTCTAAGTTCACAGACTTTCCTATCAAACCAGATCTTGGTTCTTACTAAGACAGGGGCTAAGATTTCAGCTAGACTATCTTTCTCCCTTTTGAACCAATCCAAATCCTCCAAGGGAGTGTGTTTGACCAAGTTGTCATATTCATATGAATACATGTCGGAATCATCATCCCGAGCCCTTCAGAACTTGGGTACAGTTAAGCTCTTGGATTAATTGAAGAGAAAACTACCATAATGTCTCCTCCTTGCCTCAAAATCATCAGCACAATCAGCCCAATAGTCCTCTGTGTCTGCCCTATGATGATAATTGATTTTGATGTTCTGCTCAATAAATTTCTTTAAGTAAAAACAAGTTCTTGGCTGAAGAAATGGACACTAACCTGAGCTAGGGCTCTTTCTATGTTTTGAGCATCTAGAGCTGTCTTGCAGGTGTAGTTTCCCAAAGTGATGGGGAAGTGCAAGCTAGTAATTTTCTTATCCCTACAAGGTGTTTGGTGCAACTTGTCCAATTACCGCATATCTCGATTAAGGCCATTTTATCATTGTAGAACATAGGAAGCTTGAGAGGGGTGCTTTCATATCCTCGTAAGCCCGATATAAGAGAATTTCCCCGAATCGGATGAAGTAGGCACCATACTTTGAACTTAGGCTCATGGCTTCATTAGAAAATCTCCTCACAGTGTCACCTCCAAAGCAGCCTTACAATGTGCATGGTGAAAGCATCATTCACCCTCCCGGTTACGATTGCTGGTGTCTAGGGTGAATTGAGGGTAGTAGGCATATACAGGGTCACCCTTATGAGCATCAATGTATGTGAATCCAAACCATTTCCTTGATGTTGCTAGGGTATACATAGGTATGAAGTCATGTAGAAATTCTTGGTTTGTTGTACATTGGGACAAATACTCTCGCTAAGTTCATGCCGATGATTTCGCCTAGTTGATATTTTGAGTTCCTTCACACACCATGTTGATAAGGGGGCACATCCAGAAATGGAACTCATTGGTAGAGGATAAGCCCATGACCCGAGCTAGTAGGATTATAAAATCTGATAGATCCTCATTGAAATCGACACTTATGAACCTTAGATAGACGAGATGCCCTTTTTTAGGTTTTTAAGCCAAGACTTTTCCACCCTCGCCTTGTATTTCCCACTGCTCTGGCCGAAGAGGGCCCGTGCCTGCTCCCGAGAGATTACTATAGAATTTTCCATCTCGTGGGATCCTTAGGGCAAGGCCAATGGCAAGAAAGATCTAGATTGGTAATGAGTTCCCATGCACATTCTTTAGTTCACTCAAGTCGGGATTGAAATGAGCACCGCAGGCGAGTACCGTATCTACACATTGCACTGAGATTGGGAAACCAGCGGCGAATGCCAAGCCACTATCGTGAATCATTTGTGCCATAGGAGAGGGGTTCGAGTCCGCATCCCGCCGAGAAATCTCTCAAGTCAAGGTGGCGAACTTCACCGCCCCCGTGACGGGAACGGCATGCACTCGAGTGGTGAGATTTGCTTCCGACCTTAAAATTTGATCTTAATGTTGATAGAGCTTAAGAAAACACACCTACAGATCGAACTCTCGATGGAATTATAGAGGAATCAGTACACATAGAAATTTTGATTACGAGGGTATGAGCAATTGATAACAAAAAGCAAAGGTGCAAAAATGCGTAGGAGGGGAGTCCATTAAATAGCCGTTAGAGAGAGAAATATAATAAATGTGCATTAAATACACATATACCAACTTGAAAAGAAAGATATTCAGAAAAGCAAGAAAATTAGCCCAGATGGCATTTGGTTCATTTGGGACACACGGGACGTGAAAGCGTGAATCGGCCGATGCGGGAAAAGTATGCACAAATGATTTTGGGACATGAGGGACGAAAGTACGTGAAGTACATGATTCAGCCAATGCGGGTGAAAAGTGAACATTGAGCCTGAGTGAACTTGGGACACTTGGGACAAAAATGTCTGATGGGCCCAAAAGAAACGGACTTAGGGTAAAATGGTTGATCAACAACAGGGCCCAAATGAACTTGGGACACTGGGACAAAATTTCCAACAGTTCCCGAAAATCACACAAAGTGACCAATAAATGCAGATTTTTTCAAACTTTTTAACTTATTCCTTTACCAAAACAATAGAAAAGGCATTTAACTTGGAAATTTTCAATTTTGAACTTCTCAAAAGAGGGGAAATTTTGAGAGGACAACAGTTGGCTCCTTCTGGGGATGACTTGGCTTAAGTCCAAAAGAATGAGACAAGGCAAGAATTCAGAAAATTGGGGAAAGCAGACTAGTACCTTAACCATTGAGCCACGGAGTCAAAGGTAGACCAATACAAAAGACAACACACCAAAACAAGGAAAAGGGAGGGGAAAGACAAATGCTATACAGAATATACAAAGGAATCCCTAATCACCTATGACCTAAACAATTTCGTGCACGCCCACTATAAGGAAGTGGGAGGGAAGAACCATCCATATAATTAAGGTAAAAAGAATTCTCACCAAAGAAACCGCCCGATCTTGAAAGGTCCGAGCCAAAGAGAATCAAACTTGCCATGGCTGCCACGAGGTTCATGCCTTTATCCCACAACAAAACAATGTCTCCAACTTTGAAATCCGGACTGGCCGTTTTATCAAATAAAACCTTTACTTTTTGTTGGTGAGAGATATTCTATCAAAGCAACCTTTAACCTATCCTCGCTCAATTTGTAAAGGTACATGATCCTTTTATCCAAAGAATCATCAAACCGGTGTCCTCAATGGCTTTCATTAGATGCAAGGTCAGGTAGTTCTACTATTACCTGCAATTGAGCTTCCACTCCATATACTACCTAAAAGGAGACATCACAATGGCTCTCTTAGGTGTGATCCTATCTACCCAAAGAGCATCATATAGTTTCTTGTCCTAGTTCCTCTAGGATTCATTAGCTAATTTCCTTATTATAATCACTAGATTTTTGTTTGTCGATTCTACTTGTCCATTCCCCGAGGGTAATAATTCGAGGAGTGTGCCAAGGAGATGCCATATCCATAACAAAAACCATCATCTCAAGTTGAAGAAAATTTGAATCATTATCCGTCACGATCTTGTTTGGCACGCCATACCTCACCAAGATGTTTTCTTTGATAAAATTACACACTACCTCAAAGTGGTACTTTTACCGGAATGGCTTCTACCCACTTAGTAAAATAATCTATGGCGCTTAATACATGAGTATGACCAGCACTAGAAGAGGGATTAAGTGTTCCAATGAAATCTAAACCCCATTTTTGAAAAGGTTATTTTATCACAATTGGTTTAAGGGGCAAAGAAGCCAACTTGGGTCTACCTGACGAAGGTCCGATAAGCTTCACATTTATCAATCCACTTTGATGCATCTCTCGAACAAGGTAGGCCAATAATATCCTACATGAAGAATCTTATGAGCAGAGTGAATAATTGATTAGTAGTTCCTCTCCACATGCTTGATTATGAAAATCTGAAAGTAGCTTCTTCGTTGTTCCTTGTCCACACATTTTAGAAATCTTCCATCCAATCCATGCTTAAACAAGGAATTTTCCCACAACACATATTGGGCTGATCTTAGCTTAACAACTTCTTCTGGCTTGGCACAAATGAGAGGGACATTCTCCATATGTGAGAAAGTGTGCGATATCAACATACCATTTATCAATTGAGCTAAGAAACAGAATGGTAGGGAGATCAAATTTGTCTTCCTGTAACTCATGTCTAGCTCCTTGGCGATGAGTTCACACAGCCTTTTCCACGATGAGCTTGGTTGGTCTAATGTCAATGTCATACTATCAACCTTGGCCACCCACCGCTCTCTTAGATCCAAACTCTTGTTGTGTAAGACTGGACTTGATAGTTGTATCTCGGTACAAACACTTTGGAGTGAGAGTTAAGAATGTAAAAATGAAACCGCTTGACAACTTTAACCACTACAAAAGCATTTTTTTCCATTATGGTGTACTTTAACTCATGATTTTTAGAATGTAGATCATGAATGCAATTGGGAGTTCGTGATCATTAGAATCTTATTGAGTCAAAATAAGCAGTCAGGGTGTTATCTCGTGGCATAGTAATAGATAATAAAATCTTTTCTCGAATCTAGATGTGCTAAAACAGAGTTTTAGCAATAGCCTTTTTAATAATTTCAAAGGCTTCTTTCCTTCAGAGACCAGCCAAACCTTTTTTCCTTCATCATTTGGGAGATATTCAAAGTTAGCTCTTCTAAATCAAGGATGAATCTTCTCGTAAAGTTAATCTTACCAAAGAAAGAGTGCACTCCTTTTTCTTTGGTTGAAGGGGAATTTAATGGATAGCTTGAACTCGCCAGGATCAATTTTTATACCATATTTAGAGACAAAATGCCCTAAAAATTTTCCTTCTATGACACAAAAGACAAATTTCTTAGGATTTAAAGAGATCCCATGTTCTCTACATTTCAAAAGAACTATTTCTAGATGTTGAAAATGATCTACCCTTGTTTTGGAAAATACAATTAAGTCATCAAGGTATACAACAATACACTTTCCTTTCAAACTTCCAAAGGCCAAGTCCATAGCTCTCTAGAAAGTAGCACCAGCATTAATGAGCCCAAAAGGCATCCTTTTGTAGGCAAAGGTACCCCAAGGGGTAGTGAAGGCTGTTTTGTGTTGATCTATGGTATTAACTTCTACCTGATTATATCCTGAGAAGCCATCAAGCATAGACAACATTTCAGATCCTGTTACAGCTTGTAAGACTTGATCCATCATGGGAAAAGGATAATTGTCCTTTAAAGAAGCTTGATTCAGATTCCTGAAGTCAACATAGATACGAATCTCACCATTTTTCTTTCTAACAGGCACAATATTGGCAATCCATGTTGAATGGTGGATGGGAAAAATGATTTTAGATTTTAATAACTTTTGTATTTCCTGAAAGATGGTGTCACTATCTTAGGATTGTATTACCTTTGTTTCTATCTCAAAGGTTTAATCCTGTGTTTGAGAGGGATGAAATGCTGAATCTCCTTTGGTTGAAAAGATTTTAAATCCTCATAGGAATAAGCAAGAACATCTTTATACTTCCTTAAAAGATTAATTACTTTCTTCTTTTCTTCTGGTGTGCAACATTTTCCAATGTTCACGAGTTTAGGGTCAGTAGAACTCCCAATATTAATTTTATCATATTCAGCTGATTGTTGTGGTCCAGTAGAAGCTTTAAACTTCACATACCTGTCATGTTTGTCAAACAACTCTTCTAAACTCACCAGTCCCTTTGGAATCTTATTCCCTTTGAGTTTGATACATCCATCTTGATCCATCTCTTCTTCATTGACATCTTCTTGACTAGAGGACACACTTTCACGAGGTAAATTGTCGCTTCCTTCAAAGTAAAACTGTTCAAAGTTATCCCTGAGCTCTAAGAAGGAAAGAAAATGCTGATCATTATTGAAAACTTGCCAGCTTACTCGCCTTATCAGTGTACACTGGGCCTATGGATCATTTCAATGGTAAACTTATCTTGAGAGAAGTCGATGAGGTATCAACAACGACCACAGAGATCTGCTAGTGAATCAGCCCTAGTGTTCTCCTCCCTAAGCACTCGCTTCGATAGAGAAAGGCGCAAGAAATTTGATAGAGTCCCAAACCCGATTCCTATAATGTTTTAATCTTCTATTATTTACCTCGAAAATATTTCTAACTTACATGACAATCAGCTCCGTGTCTCCATGAGCTAGAAGATTCTTGACACCCTTTTCTTTTGCCACATGAAGCCCAAGAATGAGAGCTTCATACTCTACTGTGTATTATTAGTATTTTCAAATCAGAATTTGAATGAGAAAGGATAGACCTTTCCTCGGGAGACAACAATATTACACCAGCTCCGAACTAGCCGAGGAACAAATTCCATCAAACTCTAATATCCAAACACCATTAGGATCCTTAGATGATATTTTACAGAGTTGGATCTCATCCGAAGTCATAATCATATAGTTACCGTGCCCCATATCCTCATAAAGTATTTGTGCTTTGGGATCGTCTCCTGTCTTTTGTATGATATACTCAGATTGCTTCTCGTGCAAAAATTTCTTCATTTTCCCATTAATAGGCATGAGGGCATGTGACCAATCCATTTGAATTTCTCCACCCACATCCTTACGTGTTCCTACTTAGCAAAGATTCCATATGAAGGAGGAATATCTACTACTAGGATAGTAGCTTAAACCTTCTTCTCAGGCAAGGTAGCAAAAGCTACTTGTGCATCTTTAATTCTTCCGACCAGGGGGCACTTCTTTACTTTCCATGGAATAGCAAGACCTGTAAGTGTGTGTGAGAGTTAGGCCTAAGGCATGGGCTAATTTGGCAGGTGCATTACATTGTCTCGATGCCCTGCAGTCTATGACGTAATTAATTGTCTATGGCCTGTTATAAGAAGCGCCACATAGAATGGTTTGATCTTGTCATTGGGTGAGGTGACAAAGCGGCTACCGATTGGGTTTTGGTGTAGAAGATGGAGTGGATAAAAGGCCTTTAGAGGTAATTTTGGAATGGGAATTGACAAAGTGAATCATTTTAGCAAAAGCCTTGGGATGGGTTTGATAATATTCAAATTTTCGAGATCCGAACCTTGGTCTTTTTTAGATGATCAATAATATCAAAATACCTGTATGGATGAGCTATCATCGCTTAGGACTTTAGGCTTATCGCTTTAGGAGAAAAGAAGTAAATTTAGTAGTAGAATTGAGAGGACTCACCTTTTTTGTGGACATAACGGGATAGGAGATCCTCTTTTTGCAATTACAGGATAGTTGTCAAATGCTGCTCCTTAGATTTTTCGGTGGGCCGCATCACTTTCTCCCTCCGATTTGTTTGCTCTTGAGTCATTACAGCATATGATTTGCTATTCATGTCTCGCTACTACTTTGTCATAATCATCTCCTTCATCAACACCTTCATTAGTGAAAACATTAACTCAAGATCCCTCAAGTTCCTCTGCTTTCTTCATTGATATCTTCAACAAATTCTTCACAATCTTCATTAACCTCTTCATCCTCCTAGGTTCTTCAACTTCACAGCTTTACCTTGACAGGGACTTTAATAGGAGGTCCTTCAAGCACTAGCCTTGTTTGAGAAGCAGAAAATGATTTTGGGCTGAAAATTCATCCTTGGAATGTCTCGCATAGGGGCATGGCTTTGGGCCAATTGTTTCTTAATGGCGATGAGATCATTTGCATGAGTTTTTGCACTAATGGATCAATATTGGGCCCACGAGTGAAAGAGGAGGAAGAAGAATACTTAGATCTAGAAGGGTCTATCCTCAACTTTCCCGACATGATTAAATCATCTTCGACACTAACAGCAAGAGTTTGATCCTCACCAATGTCAAAGATTATCTCTTCTCAATGCATAACTAACTTCAGAAATTGGGCATTCAGAAGAAGCATTTTTGGATTTGATCTATAGGTTGAGTTTTTGGTGGAATTTTGTTAATCAAATTGTTGAATCGAGCCACAAATTATCTCATGGGCTCTTGTTATTCCTTCTTTATTTGAGAAATTTGGGCCAAAGAAAGCATGCACATCTTCCGCTGGTTTGAAACGGTTCTCAAAATTTGCTCTCATTATGTTCCAAATGAGTGATAGCTCCAAATTTAAGGTGATAGAACCAATCAGCTACATTATCTTGTAAAGTTTCAACAAAAAGTATTACAGAGATGTCTTCATGTTTAAATCCTTAACTCCACATGTAACTATGAATGCCATGATGTGTTCATCACCCTTGAACTTGGGAAAGTTCTTTCGGTTACCTCTCCGGGTAATTCATGTAATGGCCGAGGAAGGGCAAGGGGCCCAATGCAATGACCCTAAGGTAATGGTACCGCCATTCTTGGAAAAATGGCTTGAAGGGGAATTGAAACACCAAAGAAGAACCGCAGCTCAGAGATTAGGATTGATTTTCTTTGAAGAATACCATCCGCAGGGGTTCTATTTTTAAAGGAGGAGTGCTTGTTGAATGATCTTTTCTATTTCTTCCGCGGAAGGGAAAGGAAAATCCTACCATTCCAAAAGCTGAAACTAAGAATCTTCAATACCAAGGGCCCTTCTCCTTGAGTAAAACATGGAGTCACAAGATCAAGAATGATCGATAATGATTATGGAACTGAAAATGAATCCTCAAAGGAGTCGCCAAAAATTGTTGGTCATAAAAAGAAGATCCTAATGCCATCCTCTTTGATGAGAGAGGTTCCCTTATTTAAAGCAAGACTTATTTACAAATGTATAGCACATTACTTTGATGTAGAACTTAGATATCATGAAAGCGTTGCATAAATGAAATAGATTATCAATCACAAAAGCATAGAAGGATGAATACAAGGAATGAGCAGTAAAAGCATTTTCAAGAATTATAGGTGACAAAATAATTCCTTATGCGTGCATGTAATACAATGAATTGGAATCGACCATTTGTATGTGAATTACTAAGATGCAATCGGAGGGACACACAGTTCCATAAATAACATTTACAAGAATACAAAGCTTCTTGATATTATGTAGACAAATGATCTAATAATATTTAACAGATAGCTGCGAAATAAAGGAATCAGATGAACAAAGAAAGAAGATCCTTTTGTATTGATTTCCATATTATTTCTTACACTTTCAGAAATAAGCCAAGTTCCCCCTCCAAAAATGGCGAGGAGAGGCCATTATATAGTTTACAAATCAGTTACCCTTGGTAACTACTTCTTTAAAATAGTGTTTAGTTAAAGGAATTCTTAACGCAAAACCTTAACTAACTTACAATAAATCCGAGATGAGGAAAGGAATAAGAGATAAAAGTCGAGAAGAAGACAGTGTTCATGATTGAGAGGGCCCTACCGATTTTAGGATCCACTCTCTCGGATCTTTTCAACACCTCTGCTATGTCTCTCGCCTTGTGGGACTGATGTGTTGGCAAGTGGACTCGGGTCCAAAATCCGAGGCACTTCTCCATCTCTTTGTCAAATTCTACATGTGTATGATAATCTTTATTTTCTTCTTTAATAGCAGATCGAGAGAGTATATCTCCTTTATATTTTCCTTGAAATGGAATCCTCCTCAAACAAATTATCTTTGACAAAAGCTCAATTGAGCTTTGATTTCTTAAGGAGAGGGGTGCACTAGAGGCCTTATCATGGAGGTGGAAATGTATGTCCTTGAAAGCAGATATTACTAAAGTCTTGAAGGCCTCACCCTTCTGCCATCTATTTTTCAATTCTCCCAAAGCCTCCTCTAGCACCTTGATTTTCCATTCCACATTGTATACCCATGATTTCGACAAGTTATCCTTTGCATCATCGAATACCTTGCTTGCCATTAAGATATTTTCATCAGATTTCCTCATAAGGCGAAGGTCTACTATACAACTTTCTCCGTAGTTTGAGTTCTTTATCTATGTTCCCAATAGTGGAGGAGAGTTTTTGTTGCAGATTATTCACCTTCTCATGGAGTTTGAAGGCTTCACTAATGAAATTCAACCCTGCAACAAGCATATCATCCACCATGGCCTCCATAGCCCTTCCATAGATGGAATACTTGTGTATATCTTTGATACTCTACACTTCATCTTGGCTGAGAATCATAGGTGGTGGAAGAGTAGTCAGTGGGGTAGGATCTAAAACTTTATCCTTGGACAACAGTGACTTGATGAAACCTGTAAGAACCTGAGCCTACTCCTCCAGCTACTCTATGGTTTGTTTCCCTTTTTCTACTCTCCCAATGACCCCGTGACTATTTCCTAAAGATTGTGGATCTCACCTTTAGGGGTGGAATCTCCCATGGGAATCCTCGAGAGCTCAAGATCAGATGCTTGCAAATCATGCTCTGGCTTGTCTACTTTGGGCTTGGCTATCTCCAAGAATTGCTAGCCCTGAGAATCAAATACTATTATAGAGGTAGTCCTAGCCTTCTTGGGGGAGTAGGAGGAGTAGTGCCTAATAAGGCCACCACAACATCAAAATTGGGTTATGAGATTCGGGAGGAAGACTTTCTCTTCCTACTATAAAAAAAATGTTGCACCCATGCAAAAGAGGAGGTGGAAGAGGAAGGTGGGGCAAGACGGCGAGAGAAAGGGAACTCATGGCACTCAAAGTGTGCACTACTCGTTGTCTCCAGGTTGAGATATGAGTGGAGCTCTGGGGATTCTGCACAGAGGAGTCAATGGCACTGGAAGCTCAATGCTTTGACTTCCTTTTCTTTATCCATTAGAGCTTCTCGAGCGCTTTGTAGAGACTAGCACTTCACTCTCCTCACTTTGACCGAGAATAATAATTTTCTCGGGCCCGAGGGAAACTCGAATGCTTTATCATGGGATCTTCTTCAACAGATCCTTTTTGACTTCTTTGACTTTCTTCTCCGATACACTTGGGTGGATGAGGGAGGAGTGGAGACTGCAGGACCTTGAGTTAACGAGGCAGAGGGGTCTACACAGTGCTTCCAACTAGGTGTCAATGCATCCCTTCTTGGTGTTGAAGTATCCTCGAGGAGGATTCCCTCCCAATGCCTTCTAAGTTCATGGACTTTCCTATCAAACCAGATCTTGGTTCTTACTAAGACAGGGGCTAAGATTTCAGCTAGATCATCTTTCTCCCTTTCAACCAATCCAAATCCTCCAAGGGAGTGTGTTTGACCAATTTTTCATATTCATATGAATACATGTCAGAATTATCATCCTGGAGCCCTTCAGGAACTTGGTACAAGTTAAGCTCTTGAATTAATTGAAGAGAAAACCTGCCATAATGTCTCCTCCTTGCCTCAAAATCATTAGCACAGTCAACCCAATAGTCCTCTGTGTCTGCCCTATGATGATAATTGATTTTGATGTTCTGTTCAATAAATTTCTTCAAGTCAAAACAAGTTCTCGCCCAAGAAATGGACAAAGATGGGAGATAGGGCTCTTTCTATGTTTTGTGCATCTAGAGCCATCTTGTAGGTGTAGTTTCCAAAATTAATGGGGAAGTGCAAGCCAAGAATTTTCTTATCCCCGTAGGTTTTGTGTAACTTTTCCAACCGCCCGCATATCTCGATCAAGGCCATTTTATCGTTGGCAGTAACATGGAAGCTTGAGAGAGGGGTGCTTTCACACTGCAAGCCTCGATATAAGAGAATTTCTTGAACTCGGATGAAGTAGGCACCATACTTCGAAATTAGGCTCATGGCTTCATCGTAAAATCTCCTTGCCATGTCACCCTCCGTGCAGCCTTACAATGTACATGGTGAAAGCATCATTCACCCTCCCGAAGTTACGATTGCTGGTGTCCGTGGTGAATTGAGGGCGAGGCATATATAGGGTCACCCTTATGAGCATCAATGTATGTGAATCCAAACCATTTCCTTGATGCCGATAGGGTATACATCGTGTATGAAGTAATGTAGAACTTCTTGGTTTGGCTTTGTACATTAGACAACTACTCTGCTAAGTTCATGCCGATGATTCTACCCAGCTTGATATTCGAGTTCCTTCACACACCATGTTGATAAGGGGGCACATCAATAAATGGAAGTCATTGGTAGAGGGTAAGCCCATGACCCGAGCTAGTAGGATTATAAAATCTGGCAGATCCTCATTGAAATCGACACAAAACAGTAACCTTAGATAGATGAGATGCCCCTTTTTTAGGGTTTTTAAGCCGAATTTTCCACCCTCGCCTTGTATTTCTCACTATCCTGGTCGAAGAGGGCCTCGTGCCTCGTTCCGAGATATTACTATAGAATTTTCCATCTCATGGATCCTTAGGCCAAAGCCAATTGTGGTACCATCTAGCTTGGAAATGAGTTCCCATGCACGTTCTTTAGTTCGCTCAAGTCGGGATTGAAATGAGCACCGCAAGCGAGTACTATATCTACACATTGTGCCGAGATTAGGAAACCACCGTCGAATGCCAACCCACTATCATGAATCATTTGTGCCATAGAGAGGGGTTCGAGTCTGTCATTCTCGCCCGTAAATCTCCGAAGTCAAGGTGGCGAACTTCACTGTCCCCAATATTGGGAACGACAGGACTCGAGTAGTGAGATTTTCTCCCCGACCCCTAAATTTGATCTTCATGTTGATAGTGGCTTAAGAAAACACAAACACAGCATCGAACTTTTGATGGAATTGCAGAGGAATTAGGTGTACGCATAAAAATTCTTATCATGAGGGTATGAGCAATTGATAACAAGAAAGCAATGTGCAAAAATGCGTAGGAGGGCAGCTCATTAAATAGCCATTTAGAGAGAGAAATATAATAAATGTGCATTAAATACACATCTACCAACTTGAAAAGCAAGATATTTGGGTAGAGCGGAAAAATTAGCCTTGGATGGCCTTTGGTTCATTTGGGACACACGAAACATGAAAGCGCGAATCGGCCGATGTGGGCGACGTGGGAAAAGTATGCACAAATTCTTTTGGGACATGAGGGATGAAAGTACGTGAAGTATGCATTTGGCCGATGTTGGCGAAAAGTGAACATTGAGCCTGAGTGAACTTGGGAGAATTGGGACAAAAATGTTCAACGGCTCGAAAGAAAGAAAGCAGAATCTGTAAAAGCGGTCGATCGGTGAACAAGGAGCCCAAATGAACTTGGGACACTTGGGGCAAAAATGTCTGACAGGCCCGAATATCACACAAAATGACCCATAAACGCAGATTTTTCAAACTTTTTAACTTATTCCCTTACCAAAACAACAGAAGAGGTGATTAACTTGGAAATTTTCAATTTTGAACTTCTCAAAAGAGGGGAAATTGTGAGAGGACAACACCGCAGAATGTGAAGTGGGGCATTTACATGTCACCTTGGGGTTCAAGATGACCCTGGTGGTGAACTAATGGGGAACTTAGCCTCAGTAGAGCCAATAACCCATATTCAAAACCAGCCTCTTTGATTAAATTTTAGAGGATGACTGTAGTGAACGGTTAGGCACTTAGCTCCGTAGAGCCAACAACCTAGGTTCAAACCCACCCCTTTGTGATTTCGTATCTTGATTTACCCGCGACATGTGGAGTGGGCAATTTGCATGTCACTGGGGGTTGGGGATGACCCTATGGTGAATTGGTGGGGCACTTAGCCTATAGAGCCAATAACCCGAATTCAAACACAACCTCTTCGATTAAATTTTAGGGGATGAGCCAGTGGTGAACTAGTGGGGCACTTAACCTATAGAGCCAACAATGCAGGTTTAAACCCAACCCCAGGATTTCGTATCCTAATTTACCCATGGCATGTGGAGTGGGGAATTTGCATGTCACCTTGGGGGTTGGGGATGACCCTATGGTGAACTAGTGGGGCACTTAGCCTATAGAGCCAACAATCCAGGTTCAAACCTAGCCTCTTTGATTAAATTTATATTTCTTTTATCTTCTTTGTGCTTTCGCAAATCATATTCACACCGCACTAGGCACAACTCACATCCCTATGATTTGAACCTTAGCTATCATTTGAAATGGGAAAGAAATTTTCTCGATTTTTTTAATTCGAGTACCATTGGTGCTAGATCTAATGCCTCTTCACATCCCTTCTCACATCATGAAGGTTATTGCTACCTCTAGAGATCTATCCCTAGTAGGTAAGTTGATGGGTCCCAAACCCCCTCGAAGACATCAAAAATGGGCCCAGTATGAAATGGAACCCTTGTGGTGCCCTGGAAATAGCTGCGATGCCAAATGGATTTGTCCTCTTCTCTTTCAACATGAAAGAAGACTTTGCTCGAGCTCTTCTAGGGTGGTCCGTGGTTCTTTGGCAGAAGAGGGTTCTATATCAAGAAATGGTCTCCTGGATTCAACCCGCTCACAGAAACAATGACACAGCTCCAATCTAGGTTCGTCTTCTAGGCCTTCCTCTAGAGCGTGGCACCTGTGGGTTATAGAAGGTATTGCTCTATCTATGGGTTCTCTAATTGCAATAGACCAGGCCACTAAGGCCAAGACTAGATTCATTCATGCTCATTTCTGTGTCAACGTTGATGTCAGTTTCCCACTCCCAAATCGATTGATCTCTTATCGGATTTTGGAACCTAGTCTCAATCCATTGAATATGAATATATTCCACAAGCATGTTCTATCTACAAAAGCATCGGCCACAGAGCCTCTGGCTGCCCCACTAAGCCTCAGCCTAAACCCAAAACCCTGGTTACCTCTCCCAAAAAAAAAGGAAAATATATCCCTAAGATCATTCCTGAAGAGACCTGGTCATCCCCACATCTAACCCCTTTGCCCTCCTGGAAGAAGGAGAGATCACTGCCGACTCCAACTTGGCCCCCCTCTCGACCCCCAGCCTCTTTCCACTTTGGTCTCTATTCCCACGGAGGTCTCCCTAGCCTCCCCTTCCCCTCCTCCCTATTTTTCCCCTTTGGTGGTTGTTTGCTACCCCCCTCCACTCTCCCCACTCCTCACCCTCCAACCTCCTCCTCTCCCTTCCCCCTCTCCCCGGTCTTGGCATGGAGTTTCCCCTACTAACTCCACTTTCCTCGGTCCTCCTTTCCTTCCCCTCTCTGATTCCCTGATCTCCCCATCCACTCAATCCTCTGATGATAGTTTGAATCCCGCATGACCCGAAGTAGTAGTAAGAAACCTGATATTGGCTCTGAGAAAGTCCATGGGCGTACCTCGGAAATGTTAAGCTACAACAAGAATCAGCCCTGAATGTGGCCCAAGGAACATAGAGCACCATCCCCATGGTTGTGGGGAGTAAATCCAAATCCAAGAAATGAAGGTGATCTCATGGAATATTAGAGGGCTCAATTCTCTACAAAAATAGAGAGTCCTCAAGGATATGAAATTTAACCACTCTCCTGACATTATCATGCTTCAGGAAACCAAACTCAAAAAGGATGACAGTCTCTTGAAAATTTGGTCGGCTACCTCTTTTGCTTCACAACTTGCTATAGGTAATTTGGGAGGCTTATGCACTCTCTGGGACCCCAAACAATTCAAAGGTGACTTGCCTTCTGCAGCACCCCAATTTTTTGTGCACTCTCTTCCAGGAGGTAGATTCTGACTCTACTTGGATTGCAATCAATGTTTATGCCCCAAACTTGGAATCACATGTGAAAGACTCTGGCAGGACATCTCAAATTTCATAAAAATTGTATGGAAATCTCCTGTGCTCATTATGGGAGACTTCAATTGCACTCTATACCCTTCCGAAAAGCAAGGAGGAGCCCTACTAATCCCAACAACATGGAAGCTTTGGCTAACTTTATACATGGGGAGACTCTCCTTGATATGGACCTTCATGGTACCTCCTTCACTTGGTCCAATCATAGAGTGGGCAGAAATCACATACAAAGTAGATTGGATAGGGCTATGGGATCCTTAGATTGGATCTCACTTTACCTCTATTTCTTTCTCAGTTCCTTATCCCAGTGGCATCGGACCATAGCCCTTTAATCCTATGTGCCAACAACAAGATGAACATAAAAATCCTCCCTTCGATTCGAGCTTGCCTGGCTGAAAATAATCATCTGGACCCTCTTATTAAGAGCTGGTGGGATATCAAAATTCAGGGCTCCGATATGTTTAAGTTCTCCAGTAAACTTAAGGAAATAAAAAAGTAGCTTAAGATCTAGAAGAGCAATGTGTTCGGCAACATCAAAATTCATAAACAAAAGCTGACTCAGGAAATAGCTAACATTTCTGCTCTGATGGAGGTAGAAGGAAGAACAAACAACTCCATAAACAAGAAAGGCATCTTCTCAGCGACTTCCACAATACCCTAAAGGAAGAAGAGACCTATTGGAGAGATCTCAGGGTGCTTTGGCTGGAGAAGGGAGACCATAACACCAAGTTCTTCCACATTACAACCTCTAAACACAAAATTAGGGACAAAATCAAAGAACTGCTAACTCCGGCAGGTAATATTTTAACCTCTGACATTGAGATCTCTAATGAATTAGTCTCTTTTTATTCTAATCTCCTTCAGGCTGAGGACCCTCCCAATGAGAAAGCTATGTCCAAGATGCTCCAACACATTCCCAAATTAATCTCTGATGACATGAATGGAAATTTAACGAAACCCTTCTCTATGGAGGAAATTCATAAAGCGGTCTTCACTATGAAAGGTGACAAAGCTCTAGGCCCCGACGGCTTCCCTACTGCCTTTTTCCAAATCTTCTAGGAAATCATCAAGCAAGATCTTTACAAGGTGGTTAATGAATTCCATAGTCCAACAACTCCCTCCTAAAAGAGTGGAACACCACCTTCATAGCTCTTTCTCCCAAAGCTCTTGGATCTAAGTCGGTTGTTCCAACTTCAAGCCAATTAGCCTCTGCAACACCTCCTACAAAATCATCACCAAAATGTTAGCCACTTGGCTTAAGCCCTGATGAATGACCTCATCATGGTGAATCAAAATGGATTCATCAGTGGGCACTTTATTCAAGGGGGTATCATCACCATTCATGAAGCCATCCACTCAGCCCATCACTCAAAGTCTATGGGGATGATCCTCAAATTAGACATGCAAAAAGTTTGACAGAGTTAGCTGGACTTTCCTGATCCGGGTGCTAAAAAGTTACGGTTTGACAATAGATGGTGTAACTAGATTTTGTCTTGCATTGCAACCCCTTGCTTCTCGATCCTCATAAATGGCATCCCGATAGGCTTCTTCAAAAATAGCAGAGGTATTCGACATAGGGGACCCTCTGTCTCCTTTCCTCTTCTTGTTAATGGTAGACTCCCTCAGCAGAGCTCTTGAGGCAGCCAAAAGTCAATCGGTCATTTCTGGTATCAAAATCACTTCCATCTCCCCCTACTTACCACTCATAGCCAATTTTGGATGATACTCTACTCTTGAGTGCAGCCTCGGTGATTGAAGCTCATGCCCTCAAAGAAATTTTAGAAAACTATCAACTTGCCTCTCAGCAATTGATTAACTTCAACAAAAGTAGTATATCTTTCCTAAACACCACTGCTCAAACTCAAAGAAGGATTGCTGACATATTTGGTTGTAGAATTGTGGACTTACCCTCCTCCTATCTTGGCATTCCCCTTTTCCAAGGAAAACAAACCAAGAATCTGTGGAATCCTATCATTGAGAGATACCAAAAAAATTGGCCACTTGGAAAGGTGCCATTCTTAGTCAGGCTGAAAACTTCAATTGGTCAAAGCTACTCTTCAGAGTTTACCTATCTATTTCATGTCTCTTCTCAAAATGCCTTCCTCAGTGATTTTTGTTTGTTGAGGGAATCCAAAATAAATTTCTCTGGTCGGGGTGGAAGCCAAAAATGGATACACCTGGTCTCTTGGAATGAAGTCTATAAGCCGACCAATCTGGGTGGGCTTGGTATCAGACAGATTGTTGATATGAATGTTGCTCTCTATTGGCTAAAATTGGCTGGGAAGTTGCTCAAGGTAATTCACACTGGGCTCAGCTATTGAGATCTAAATATTTGATGCAAGATGAAGACTTTCTTCTCTCCTCCCCGCCCCGTGCTCGGCTATCTAGAACTCGGTTACTAGCTCTCTTCCTCTTCTACATACTGGGACCAAGTGGAGGTTGGGTAATGGCAGATCAATAGACTTCTGGTCAGATTGGTGGATTGGTGATAAACCTCTAGCCTCAACCTGTTTGGGACCCTATCAAAAGGAACCTCATCAATTGTCATGGCAGGAAAGTTTTGGTCTACTGGAGAGTTCAGAATTCAATCCCCTCTTGGCATATTCCGGATTGGTTGGGCATCAGTGAACTTCAGAGTCAACTTTTGATTCAGTTGATGGTTTTCCCTTTCCTCTCTCTATATTCCTTTCTCCTCTCCTCTTGCGATGATCGTATTTGGCCCCTCTCCCCCTCTGGTTCCTTCTCCATTAAAGCTACCTATAACACCAAGCCCGGACCATTTCTGGCCCTCCTCTCTTCAAAATTTGGCCCAAAGAGTCTATTCCCAAAATTGGCTTCTTTTCCTGGCTCTCCTTCAAGAATGCTTTCCTCTCGGAGAGAAACTTAAAGAGGAGAGGCTTCTCACTTCCCACTCATTGTGTTCTTTGTTGTAAAGCCTTGAATCCTCCTCTCATCTCCTTCTTCACTGCCCCTTTTCCCAAGTTATCTGGAGTTGGCTTTTGTCATTTTTGGAGTTGTCTGGACTTTCCCATTCTATTCATGATACCCTCATTCAATGGTGTTCCCCCTTCTCTCACTGACCCTTTCCCTGGCTTGGAAACTTATCCTCCCCCATGGCCTCTAGGGCATCTGGAAAGAGAGAAATAGGAGAATCTTCAAAGACCAATGTTGGGATCCTGAGAGGGTGGCCAACCATATTGCTATTCTCTTCCAAGATAATCTCAATGGCTACTTATGGAAGAAATATCAGCAAAAAATTCAATTATGCAATCACAAGGACTGGTGTCGCCAGATGATGATCCTTCCCACAGCTAAGCCCTCTTCCCAGGCTCATTCTTCTTGTTAGGTGGCTCCCTCCTCCACTGGGATGGATGAAACTCAATACGGATGGTGCTTCTAAGGGTAACCCAGGAAGTCTGGGGGTGATCCTCAAAATTCCACTTGGTTCCCCTCAAGCTTGCTATTGCAGCTAACTTTAACTTGGGTACCAATCACCGTGTTGAAGCCTTAGCTATCCTTAAGGGGCTGGAGTTGACTCTTAAAATTGGCAATGATCCCTTAATTATGGAAAGTGACTCTCTCAATATTATAACTCTCCTCAACTCGGAAGACCCAGTCAATGGACTATTAAAAACATTATTGTTGACATCCATCTCCTCCAAAGGAACTTTCAGCAGATCAAGTTCTAGCACATTCTTCGGGAAGGAAATAAGGTGGCGGATTGTTTGGCTAACATTGGTGTCCTCCTTGATACTCAACAAATATGGTTAGATAATTTCCCGGTCAATCTCCTTCAAATTTCCCATAATGATTTGCTCATTTTCTAGCTAATGCGTGGTGGTGGGAGTTTGATCCTTATGTCAGCAAGCCCAGCAAAAAGCATTGCATCCTTGCTTCTGATGGCGGTAATGATTTCCACATTAATTTGAAGCGTTTCTCTACGGAGCCGAGCACGTGGGATGAGAATTACTACACTTGTGTGGATCTGGTCTTGAGATACACCATTTCTCATCATAATTATTTCCATTTTAAAGGATGGATGACATGGAAGGCTCCCATAGAAATGGCAGAACTTTTAAAGCCGATTCACGAATCCTCACCTTGATGCACATTCACGAATTTCTCAAAATGGGAGGGCAACTCAAGAGAATTGAACCTGCTTCTTGCACTTGTCTGCAGGAGGACCAAGAAGTTTGGAACATCCTAAGGGACAATGGCATAACTACGTTCCTTGAAAGAATGTTTGGGTACTCGGCTTTGGTTTTGTATGGCACCTGGCCACCTGGTCCCATGGTAGGGTCCATATTGGCAACACCCGCTTCACCATCTCCACAAATGCCATCACCTCGGTGACTGGCCTTCCTACCTCGGGGTTGTATACTTCAAGAAGCCTCTGCAAGTGGAGCTTCAAGATTTTATTGCCAAAGGGAGAAGCTGAAAAAATATCTCTCTGGTTATATTCGGGAATCCCTCCTTCCTCCCTGGGACAGAGTCACTGAGGTGATCATGAGATATTTCACCATTGATGGGCGGTACAAGGTTGGTCTTCGGTCCCCACTTCTTCATTCTCTCACACTTACATGCTGGGGAAGAAAATAAACCTTGCTACATTTCTATTCCAGTCACTTGAACACTCCATAAATCTAGCTAGGGAGGGAGAAGGGCCCATTCTACATCAAGGCCTTCTCTACCTCCTCTTTCAAATTCATTGCTTCCCCTATTGAGTTGAACCTTTTTCCTCCCAAACATGGTCAGCCCCCGTACCCCCACCTCCTCCCCCATTCCATCCCCTACTTCCCATCCCTCCTCCACCATCGCCTCACCCGACAAGTATCCTCTCGACTCCGACTCATTGATATTGCCATCCTGGGTCCCTCCTTCATGGGCTTTGTTCCCCTGTTTCCCCTGTTTGGCCTCCACCCTCCCCGAGCCAGACCTGTATTGCTGGACCTATGGCTTTTGTGGCACTCACTGCTTCTTCTCCTACTTCTAGCTCGAGCTCCACCTCTCGATGCTCTACTTGGTCTTGCTAAGCTATATCCTGATCCCCCGATTCTAGTCCAATTGGCTTGGATGTGGAGCTTAAGGAGGAGGGCTTAATTTCCAATGGGATTCTGACAATATCATCATGGAGGATCATGATACCAGCCCTCAGGATGTGTAGATGGATGTTGTCCCAAATTGGAAAGACTCTGCATCTGGAACACTGAGAAGGTCAACATTGAATCTACTGCTGACACGAGAACCATCCGGAAGACCACCATGTCGAGTTGGTGACTTCCATCCTGGCCAAGCTGCAACATTCCTTCTCGGTTCTCAAAGCTTGGGAAACCTTCACTAAGAACACCAGGTGGCCATCACCAAAGACTACACGGAGTTGTTAACTCTGGCGGACCAGCTTGCCAATGAGTCGGGTTCTATCCAAGCCAAGAATTTTGTTATCGAGCTGAAAAAGCTCCTTTGATGTTTGTTTTTCTCTCTGGGCTTTGTTTGGTTGCCTGTTTTTTTTGGAATTTTCATGGGTTTTTCTATATGTAAGCTTCATAGTCTAATCTAGCCACTGGGCTTTTTGTATAAGGTTGTGGGACCTTCTAAAACCCTCACTTTACCCTTATAAAAATAACTCGATTCGTAACTTAAGAAAGCTAAGACTTGGATAAGTAAGTTAAGTTAACATCATCAAGTATGTATGTTGAATCTATTATATGAAACATAAATTATAATGTTAATGGATCAAAAAAATCTTATGAAAGGGTTTGGAGGAGATGTATCTGCATATCAACTCCAATTACGCTTTTACTTGTAATCCTAATGGTTAATGAACCTAGTTATTCATTAGGGTTGTTGTAATTAACCCTTAATAAGGAAAATTAATAAGTCATTAACTTCTTTCTAAGGTATGTTCATCCGTGATGAGGAGAACTAAGTTGGATGTTGGCACACGCCAATCGCATTATAGTACCTTCATGAAGACTTGGGCCTTCTCGAGGATATTACATTTTATTTGACATGTTACTGAACACCCTTTAGAGTTTAATCATCTAGATCTACATAAATTTGGACTTGATCATAGTTCTTCCTAGGTATAGTTAGGGCATGATCTATTGTCGTGGTCACTCATGATGACTTAGGATAACTATACACACTCAATCAACTTAGGTCGATTGAGTATGCTCTATGTACCCTTAGTCACCATCATGCGAGTAATCCTCCACACTAGACTATGTTGTTAACCTTGGTTAGGGTTAAACCTTGAACAAGTGGACTGACAGGAGTCATGAAGAAAATTCTAGATAACAAATTAATTTGGGTGAAGGATTTATTCCATTTGACGAGTATGCCATCTAGGAATATAAACATGAACAATATGTTTAAAAATCTTTGGCCAAAGTATCGCAAGTTGTTGGTTGTGTTGTCCTATGTCACCTAGTTTAAGAAGTGGGATTTCAGATGAATATTGGTAACATATATTCAGATAGGCCTCTTAAAAAAACTTAATACCCCAAAAAGGGTAAGGGAACCAAGTATACATAGTATACAAATCATTAAGTTAACATGAGAGATCGGTATGATACCGAGTCATGGAATGAGAGATTGGTGTTTCACTGAGTCATTTACAGTTGTATATGGTTTTATTTGATGAGATTGATAGGTTTGGAGTGTTTTTTCTAAATTATTATTATTTAGATCAGATAACATTATTAAAAAAACTCCATTTTTTCTAAAGTCTTAAAATGGGAATGTTATAAAAGGAATGTGCGTATGCCAATCCTTTCCCCAAAAGATTCGTCAAATACTTTCATAAGAATTTTTTTAGGGTTTTATTGGTTGATTCTTCTTGGCCATTTGTTTGTGGGTAGTAGGGTGAAGAGAAAATGAGCTGAATTTCAAAGGCATCATAGATTTTTGTAGGGTTTTGTTTTTGAACTATTTTCCGTTATCGGTGTTGAGATGGTAAGGAACATCAAAGCGACAAATAATGTGATGGTTAACGAATTCACAAATTTTATTAGATTTTATATAGATGAGGGGATTTATTCTACCCATTTAGTGTAGTATTTAGTAAAGGTAATAATCCATTAATTGCATTGTGAAGAATGAGGATTGATCTCTCCAACAAGATCTAAACCTCGTTGAGAGAAAGGCCAAAGGTCTCGAGGCCACACCGTAAGGCATGACTAGGTGTGTGATGAAGATTAGCATGTTGTTGGAATTTCACACAATGTTTGACATAGTAATGATAGTCATGGTTGAAGGTGGGCCAATAATAGCCTGAGATAAGGATGTAATTAGCGACACTAAGTCATCGAAGTGACCTCCACAAATTTCATCATGAACTTCCTTGATGGTATAAGGAATCTCGTAACTTGTAAGGCATCGTAAGAGAATACCGTCAAAGCCATGTTTATAAAGAAGGCTACCCATGATGAAATAGTGAGAGAAAATTTTGAGAAAGGAATTTTTTCCATTACGAGTAAGATTTGGAGGAAGGATGGAAAGGAAAGGTAGTCTACAAACTCGCTTATACCAAAGGAAATATGGGTCGTGTGCAATGGTTCCGACAAGGTTGATGTGTCGAAAGAGATAGGAAGGTGATTACCACACCCTCAATCCCTCATTCTCTGAAGCATTGAAATAATTTTGAGTAGCGTGGAAACCGATCTACTACATTGTCTCGTGTACCACTATGGACACGTACACATAGCTGAAAGGGTATGCATACATGCTACACAATTATACATGTGACATCGTAATGGCTCCTATGTCACGTAGCAAAAACCATGTAATGTCGTAATTCATTTTACGTGTCGATATGCTACCTTTCTACGTAGATGATGGTTTTTAGTAATCATCTTGGATGGCTATGTGATCATGTTGTGTGTTGAGAAATACCTTCTAGTTAGAGAAGATGAACTTTCATTATGGGATGCATAACTGGCATCTATACCTTCATGGCTATTATTATTATTATTTTACTTTTGCATACTAGATGAGTTTAAGTTGCAAAAATATGGTTGAACTTATACACAACTTCTATACTTTAGTCATTATGAGGGAATAATGATATTACGGAAGGTACTAAATTGTATATTGAGCTTGGTTTCTTACACGACCATTATATCAAGTTTGATCAAATCTTACATTGAGTAGCATGGGATAAATGTTTGATTAATTTCCGGTGAGCTTGGTTATGAAGATGTTGTGATCATCACCTTCGACCTATCCGAATGTCCTCCATGCAAACTCTGTTATGATAAACTTCTATAAGTTTATATAATTAATTAAAGAACATTTTAATTCATATAGAGGCATTCAATTATTAAAATAACCATGAGGCTATGAGATAATGTTTAGATTAACATTACATATATTTCGACAATGAAATCAAATATTTCTTAGTATCGTTATTAATCAGGTAGGCCATGCATGAGACTTAAGGGTCTATAAGTCGAATGACTACATTGAAGACCCACCAAGTATAAATTAATGCAATGGATGATTTTTCTACCAGGCATAGTTAATCACAAACCTTGATTTTGATAAAGGTGTTTTCCATGCAAATAGATAGTTATATGCCTATCCATGCAAGTGGTTAAATTTGGAAAAAGAATATAAAGTTTTCTAAAAATCACGCCATTTGTGGAGGAGAAATCTTATACCGCGGTGGAAGTCTAGTTGGATATTAAATAGCATTGAATATATATTAAATGCTCTTAAATGAGCTTGGGAAATGGGAAGCTTCTGAAGAAGCTACTAAACTACTAGAAATCCATCTTTCTTTTTTTTTTGCATGTTGACTATGAACTCTTCTTTTTCTTTCAAAAGCTCCATTTTTGGAATGAAATTCGCATGCAGTTTTTGAAAGATAGCTCATTGGAAATTTTGGGAGATTAAAAGGAGCTCAATAATTTTGTATAAAAGAGGGATACGTGAGATAGATGAGTTTTTATTTTTGGAACTTTATATTGTTCGGCCTTGCACAAGAAGCTTTGGTAATCACATCTCAGTGGTGAAGAATAGTTGTTGGGACTGTGAGGTGGAAGGATTTCAGTTTGATCAGGCATGGATCGCTCTCTCCCCCTCTTAATATCTTATTCAATATAATACTTGAATAGATAATCTTCTACAACATTCTCTTTGGTTTGAATATGTGTTTGAGGAAGATTAATACTGGTTACTGTATGATTCTTGCAAAAAAAATTATGAATGGTTGTGTTTAAGCTTTCAAGGAACTGCAGTAATAACTAATAGTTTGGATGTTGATGTACTACATGATTATTACTATAAAAATTGTGTGTTGTTATACCATTGGGAAGTGTAAACTCATTTACCAAGTTCTATCATTCTCTATTTTGATTATTACTTCATTAACTCTGGGTATTACCCAGATGCCTAGAATATTTATAAGATTAAGGAAAATACCTTAAGTTCATGCTCTGTAATTTTTGGTATCCTAGGGTTTATGTTGGCTTCACACTATAGCTAAAATCGTGTTTAGTTTCAGATTTATTTTCTTTCGAGGGTTTGATGATAAACAATAATACTGGAAATATCGATAGCTAATTTGAAGTCACGAGTTGAAATCTTGAAGATTCAATCACTTAGTCCTTGGTCTTCAACCTGGACATAGACATAGAAATTTTGATTTATGAATTTATTTGTGTCACTATAACAATCTATCTATGATAATAATGAGGTTTTGGGGTTGTTATGACATAGTGGAAACAAAATAATGTGAATTTTGTAGGCCTAAACTTTACCCTCAATGGCTTTAAAAAGGATGCACTATAATTTTTAGTACTATGGAGTTAATACTTGCTTCGTAGTATAACTAAATCCATGTTTAGTTTTGGGTTAATTTCCTTCTGGAACTTGGGGTCATTTACATGCTAGAGAATCCAACATCAATCCTATATAAAACCCGCAAGGGGAATTTCTGATTTGATCATTTCTAATCAATCAGTTTCATCCAGTTAGACTGGTGCATTAATAATAGATACCACATACAAGTTACATTGATCTATCTAGAAATATGAATTGCATGCTTGAGTGTGAGTGATTGACTTGTGATCTTTAAATTCTGTATATGCGGGTAGCTATATCTTATCGGTCAACGTAATGTAAATAAGGAGACATCCTGGCAATGCAAATAAGCCAGTAATAAGTTTTGAGTTGTCGATTGGTGTCAACATTAGCTGGGGCGAGTTTTGGTTAAGCAAGAAGGTTGCAGGTAATTTTGAAAGCTCTCGATTCAGTTAAAGGTAACTGAAATTATCTAATTAACTTCTAAACTTGGAAATTGGTTAGTATAATGTCATATGTTGAGTTTTGATGGTTGTTATATCTGGGAAAAAGTAAGGATTCCCTAGTAAGATATATTTAACTATGATTAAAGAACAATAAGCAACTATTCTTATAAGAGTATAACAGATGTGCCTGAAAAGAAGTGTATATTATTTGCTTAAAATAGTTATCAACCTATTCTAGTAATAGATGCCTATGGAAGTCAGGAGGAAGAACATTTTTGAGGGTTGTTGTTCTGAATATATTTTCTAGAAAAATTTGCTACGTGCATTGAGTAGCACACTGAGATCAGTCCATATGGATACCTAGAATAATATCTTAAGGATATAAAGATATAATAATATAGTTACAAGTTATTAGAAGTTTTGCTACTAGGGCTCAATTTTATTAAGTCCGTAGCGTCTACCAATTACACCCTATCTCCTTATTGGTGAACGAGATCATGAGATAATTGGATCTCATCAATTTCATTTTGATTGGTTTGGGGAATATTAGTTCCAGTTCAAGGTTGTTTACCCTCTATTACTTCTTATCTTTCGACATCTCCGGTCTCATCGAGGCTGAAAGTCATTATACTATTTCAGTACTTTATAAGCTAGAGTTTTATTTTCCACTCTTGTTTGTTTCAGACTAGTGAAACTACTGACAACAATTGATTTAGACTTGTAATTTAGCATGTTATTGAAAGTGAAATGAATGCTATGAAAGCTTAAAATCCTATGATGTTATATGTTATATTCTAGGAATTCCTTTTATTAAGGCATTTAAAATTATGACAAAAATTGTTTCAGATGGATGAAAAGAAATTATTCTAAACATATGATGATTGATTCTTTGCATTATTGTGTTGTTACTATGATCTTAATGTTGCAGCATATCATTTAATCAAATGATATATTGCATAAGTAATTAAGTGGGGAAAAGGGATATTCATGCTAGTCATGTTGGACTGACATGTGCATTTTTGTACATTAACAATTCAATGCAGGGAAAAAGGAACTTGTGGCAAACAAAGTCTGGACGATGCATTTGTATTTTCCTTAGAATGCATGAGTGATTGGATTGTATTGAAACCATAATTTTCAGTCATTACTTATTGTGAATATGATGGCTATTGAGTGTAAATATTCTGACTCACTTATGACCTTCATCTTGTTTGAGTGTTATGAAAGAAAAAGGGGATAAGTGATGATGTGTAGAAAATATTTCTATTTTAACCAGAGGCAATAAGCCTATTCCAATTTGTGTTCAAGTTTGATTAGACACTTGACCTTTTTATCTTATTCTTTAATTTCTGAGATGTAATCAAGATCTTTATAGATCAACTATTCAAATAAATATAAGTTATGATGATTTGATTTCCATTTGAAGGCAAGAGTAATTTGTATTATGTTTTACAATAAATTTAATACTTGGGAAATATTATTGGTTATGTTAACCACTGTCGTTAAGTTGCAAAACATGTAGTTCTTATGGACTGTCCACCCAATAAAAATGTTGAGAAAATATACTATTAAGTTATTATTTAACAATGAGGTAAATAAGGAAATAACTTAGTTATTTCAAGTAATATTGGAAGTGGGTTGGCATCGCAAAGCATAGGTAATAATGCATGCAACATTGTTGCGTATTATCAGAATATAACTAAGTGTTATTTGCTTCCAGTGAAGTGACTTCACACCGTATGGATCTTATGAACTTGACCAATTGGCTTAACTAAAAATATATGAATATGTATTGGAAGCATGATTGGACACCTTGCAGCACTCTTACCTCAACTACTATGAATTCAATTAATAAGAATAGAGTAAATTATTAAAGAGATAAAGGGTAAATGTCAATAGCTTCTGAGATAGATAATAGTACAATATTCTTAAATGATGGATCATATTTAATGCCTTGAAAGGTCACGTAATATAATCCAACTAAAAGGAATTATGATCTTAAAGTTTAACTATTATCAATAATTGTAGAGACCTACTCTTATTTTAATTAAGATGTGATGCCATGTAAGGAAGCAGTAATGGATCAGGTAGAATGAATGGCATTTAGGAAAGATAAATTAAAAATATAGTAAAAAGGAATTCATGGATAATATGATCCATGTTGATGAAGCAATAGTTTAAGAATTTATACCTGAATTGGTATAGTAAACCATACTTGGTTGACTATTGTTCTCATGGCAGCATTCTAATCCTTTATGGTCAAGTTGTGTTATCAGGAATGCAATCTGGTCTGATGAGTATTCAAGTGAAGAGGATTTGACTTTGAATAATCAAGTACTAAGGTACGTTGATACCCCTATGAAGGTTTAGGAACCAAACTTATATAAAGATAAGTTTAATACAACCATAAATAAATTGGAGGGTGTAGACCTACTTCAAATTATAGGAAGAAAGTGTTGGTCCTATAGCTGATTTACATTATCATACAAATACAGTCGCCAAAGATGTCGACATGAAGATGTATTAAGATCAGTTTCATTGTTCAGGAATCGATGTATGTGATAATTTTCTCTAGGAAATGATAACGTATTTAAAAGGGATTGTCCCATAATGCATCAGTATGAGCATACAATCATGATATCCATTTACAATGGAGGTAAAATGGGAAAACACACGTACTAAGTTGGGAAGAACATAGTATCTTAATCCTAACCCTAGTCAACCCGGTTATTATATCTAAAGAGGATTAGAAAATAATCCTTATTAAAAGAATCAAAGACCTTATGTGGAAGGCTATGAGAAGAGTGGATGAATGGGAAAGTAGCTCATCCAACCTATTATAATAGGTACTCCAGATATATCTCACTTGTTGGATATAATAAAACAAATGAACGATCTTGATTAAGCTGCCACTAAGAAAAGTGGAGTGTTTAAACTTAAAATGTGTATCGACATCAATAGTTCTATGACTCTATAGTACTTTATAAAAAGTATGAGTCATACTTAAAAACGTAGTTTTATGTAGGTGTATATCCCTAAGATGAAATAAAGGAAACATGGGCTTAATTGATTAAGCAAGGACAAATTTTAATTGTAATGCTGTTCCTAGACTAGAATAGTATCATTCTCCATTTATGGGTAACTTGAGCATGAAACCTAGTAAGGAAATCAAGTGAAATGGAGATTGAGGTCCTGGGATCAACTCAGATCGGATATTAGGTACGACCCATTCATGGAGAAGGTGTCGTAAAACCTAGACTATTCTTAAATGATTATTATTACCTTGAAAACATTAGATACCATGTCCTAAGCTAGTTTCTTGGTGGCTAACTCACTTGCAAATTGCTACACAATCATATCCCTATAACGACAGATGTCATTATTAGGATACTGTTGTTTAGCAACTGTATCGAGTTAGTCTTATCAAGAGGTTGGAGTGTGGCATGGTGTTGTCTTAAGTGCAAACCTTGATAGAGTTACAAAATAGTTGGGACCTCTTGGGTATGCACCTTTATATCAAATTATGATGGCTATGGGAAGGGAAGTGGTCAAGTAACAAGGTGAATTGTTATGAAGACACTTACTTTCCCATAGGCATCATAGGATGACATAGAGAACACCTTCGTGTAGGTTAAACTAGATTTTTGCCTTGTTCAAGACTTGTAGCTTGTTTACAACATTAACATTTGTGAATCCATATAATTGAATAAGTGATTAAGGTGAAAAACAATTTCCTAATGACATGTGTGTCGTCATGGAATGGAGCATGGCATACATGACTCAGAAACTTTGCACAAAGTGGTGTAAGTGGCTGATTACAATGTCGAGATTTCACCATTATCTAAGCTGTGAGATGCCTGTGGTTTTCATAGGTGGAATCTAGGTACACACTTAGGGGTTTTCACTTATAAACCATATCCTATTAAAGGAGAACCAAAGGGATACATTTTATGTATGGATCGTATAGAGCATTGAGGGAGAACGAGTAAGTTCAGTATTCTCTCATACAGCTGCACATGGTTCATGACAGTTATCGGAAATGGATTGCTTTAAGGTTTATGTAGATTTAAATATATGGGTATTTAAATCAGCTGCATAAAGTTATATTTACACCCAATGTAGAATCACCAAGGATATTAATTGATTTGACATCTAAGGTGATGGAATTTTGAAGGCCTAATATGAGTGCTTCATATTCGGTGATATTATTAGTATAATAAAAATATAGTTTGAAAGATAAAGGCATAGGTTCACCATTAAGAGGAATGAGGATAACGCTTGCACCACCCCCACGCCGACATTTGTAACCATCGAAGAATAAGGTGATTTGATAAATGGTATCATCCAAAGAGAGTGTAGAATGGATTCATTTGGGAAATCAAAGTTAGAGGATTGATTTCTAGAGAGGGGTGCATCTATAAGTTGGTCAGCGATGGTTTGGCCCTTGATATATTTTTTATGGATGAATTTGAGGTCCAAGTCGGTGAGAAGCATGAGCCAACATGAAACACGATGATGTTGGTAGGGTTTGGAGTATATGTAATGCAAGGGGTTAGTATTGGTGATGACAAATATTTTTGATTGAGTAGGTAATGAAAAGTTTAGTGGCAATAAGAAATAAGGCTAAGAAAATTTTTTCATGGGTGTTGTTATCCAAAATGAGCCCCTACTTATTTTGGCTAACTTTCCTTCACTCTTTCCTTCCTTTTGCTTCAACTTCAATTTTCACACATTTCAAGCACTCAAAGGTTTCTAGAAATGGCTTCATTAGATAGGATTTTTTCTCACCTTTCCAGAAAGGTAAAATTTTCCTCTTAACTCCAAATATTTTGAAAGTTATGGCTCGACGGAGTTTTTTGGGGAAAATTTCCCTAGACAGGCCCTACGGCCAATGAGAAGATGCCACGTGGTGGTGGAGGTCGGGCCGTGGAGGTAAGTTGAGAAAATTTCCAAGAAGGTTGGCGGAGGCGCAAGGGAAAATTTTGGCCCACAAACCCACAAAGGGGAAGGAAGCACATTGGCGTGTGGCAGGAGAAATTTGGGCACTTAGCCCTTTTGGGGGCGTGTTGGTGCAAATTCTGGGTTTGCACACTTTTCCCTAATTCTCTATATCCATTTTTCTCAAAAACATCTTTTTGGCTCGAGATGGTGACTCCGAACTTGATTTTTCCAGGTCGAATGCCTTTGGAATACTCACAATCTTGTCATTCTACCCTATATTGAAAAAAATTTCCATGTTCCCCTCTTTTGTGCCCTAATTTCTTCATTTTTCGGGCCAAGTCATTTTCCCTTTGTCAAAATCATGAAAATACTTGAAATGGATTAAATTTGAGTTATTTTCGTTAAAATGTCATGCCCTGTGTCAAAATCATTGTTAAATCATGTTTCATTGGATTCAAAACCGAAAAATCCACCTTCCTTGTGAAAAAAATCAATTTCTAGGGCATCCTCTATATTTTTTTACGTTTTGACGGGCATACGGGTGTCATTTTCCCATCAAATTAATCATTGCAGGATTTTTTGACGTGGTAGGCTCCTATTGGTCGGGGATGTGCGGAAAACATTACTAACTTGTCATTTTTGATTTTTGCAAGAGGAAATTTTTTTCTGTGGCCCCATGATCCTCATGTGCTGATGTGCCTACATGGCACGATTTGATTGGTTGATGGATCGATGGGTGGTGGGCCGCACTTAGGAAATTTTCTTCCATTTTGGAAAATTTCTTAAAATCAAATATTTTCCCAAAGCGAATGGTATGATGACACGTGGCTCGGAGGATAGGTGGAGAGGCGGGGGACTTAGAAAATTTTGATGTTTTTGGCTCAAGGTGTCAAGGGAAAATTTTGACCTCGAGGGCCCGCACCCAATGAGATGAGGACACGTGTCCAGGGGAGCCAAGGAGAAGTGGGGTTCGGGATGTTTTTGGGATTTTTTCCTTCGAAGGTAAAATCTCAAAGTCAAATTTCTGCCCGAAGGTCCGCAACGAATCACAGTCGACACATATGCAAAAGGTTGAAATGGATGGGTGGAAGTTTGAAGGAATTTGAAGTTTTTAACTTTAAAGGGTAAAATAATTTTTGGGGCCAAAGTCCTGCCACCAATGAACAATGGACACGTGTCCAACATTTGATGGAGATTTGGAGCGCAGAGAAAAGATGGAAAATTTTCCAAACTTTGGTGAAAAATCTCAAGGTGAAAAATGAACCCATGGAAAATTTGAAGGTGTCTCCCCACTACTAATTAGGGGCGACACATGGCACTTTCCAAAAGTCAAAAGGGGAAGCGCGGGCCCATGGAGGTTTTGTGCTCGTGGAGAGTTGAAGGAAAAATTGGAAGGGTTGGCTCCGTAGTGAATGGGAGATCGCCACGTGGCAGAGGAGATCTGGGTGTTCGGGCCGTGGGGTTTTCGAGAAAAAAATTTCCTTTTCTCAAAAAAGGAGAAAAAGTCATCATTTTTTCTGTGGTTTTCATTAGGGCCCATGGGAGGACATGTGTCGTGTCAGGGGCTCGTGGGGAAAATGTTCAAAATTTTCCCGAAGTCAAAAAAGGTTCCAAATGCAATTATAAAGGCGTGGGCCCGAGCCAATCATCTTACGACACATGTCTCACCCTATCCATATGGTAAAAAAGGTAACTTTGGAATTTTTGAAGGGATTTAAATCTAACATGTGGACGGCTATTTTTTAATCCAAAATCGACCACAATCGTGTATTTTGGTTTTTCGCACATCATTGAGCTCCAAAGAACTTGGAATCGTCATTTTTGCACCAAATATGAAATTTTATACAATTCTGCATCCCTTGACCTTCGAATGCAATAGAATTATTTTTATGATCTAATTTGGTGCCCTATAGTTTTTTTCATGAAATATTTTCCTGAGCCCGTGAAAACACGTGAAAAGTGAAAGGTTAAAGTTGTAGAGTTAAAAATGATGAGGGAAAACGGTGGAAAATGATTACAAATGCATCTTTGGCATGGTGGAATGACAAAAATGTGACCACTGGGATGGATAAGGATCTAAATTCATGCAATATTTTAAAATATTTGTGCATCCCTAGCAATACATGAGCTATTTTACAATTTGATGTCATTTTTCATGAAATGGAAAAAGTTTTGTAACAAATTTGATCCCTTGAGCATATTCTTTGCTTGGGATGCAAGGATCCAAGCTGGCACAAGGTATATTATGTAATTTGGAGGAATTTTAAAAAGTTTGTTGAGAATTTTGGAGAAGGAGAGAAGAATTTTCACGAGGAAAACTGGAAGAAGTCCCTTTTCTTTTGGACAAACTGTCTGAGAGCCATTTTTTATTCCTGTTTGCATCAAATGTTCATCATGTTGAGTTGGTTTTAGCTATAAAGCCATCAACAAGCTTTGAGATTGTCTAAATAACATTCCCTTGCTGATATATTTGATCAAATTCTTGGATTAACTGGTTTTATCTCTTGGCAAAGCTTGTATACACTTGTATTTCAGTATGTTTTCAATTTGTGTTTCATGCTCATGTTAACGACCTTGTGTTTGGGATATTTATTGGTCATACATGGTCTCATTTCTTGTAGAGGATTTGAAGGCATCTGCAATATTCCATTCAGAAGAGTATTCATTTGAGTGAAGATAAACATATTTAAATTCATCTTACCTTCCTTGTAAATTGAGGTTGTTTGTAAACCTTTGGGTGTACCTTAGGTCATGATCTAACAAGGGTTTCTAAATGATTCATTGATATTTTTCTTCAAGCCTTTATGGTAGGTTATCAAAGTTTGTATGGAATAGTGTAGATTTGGGCATCCATGTGTGCACACATCCTAGTTGAAAAAGCACTTCAAATTCATTGAAACATCTCTGTTGTTTAGGTGTTGTAACTCATTTGCAAAGCTTCCTAAAGAAGGTGATGATTTCTAGCTACTCTTGTCCCAAGATCTCTCATAAGAATTTCATTTTAAACTAACTCATCCTACCTACAATACCCCTGCATTTGCATTGTGTGTCCACAAAATAATTCAATCCTTTCACTAAAATGTACAAAGTTGAACAAGGTTTTATCATGTCTTTAGCAGCTCTATATTTGTTTTGAAAACATTTCCATCATTTAGTAGTGACAACTCCTTTGAGTTTGGATAATGGATACTTGATCATGTTTTGACAAAGCCTCTTCCATATCATATGCAAAACACAAGGATATCTCCATCTCCTTACCATATAGGGGATGCAATATAGGTTCTCTTGCCTTGGTTGATAGGTACAACCTAAAATAGTGAGGGTTAGATCAAAACCCTCTTGAAGGTGGTATCCACTCCCTCAATTCTTGAATGCAAACAAGCGGATAGGTGTGCTTCCACGGATACAAATGACATACAAAACATCTATCTATCCTTGAGTGGCTTTTGCAAATTTATGTTGTTCAAGTTGTGAAGGAGAGTAAAATTGGATACCCTACTTTTCATCTCACATACCCATAAGGTATCCATTAGTAGTGCCCCTTCTTATTGGTGACAATTATCCATTAGCTTTCAGGATCTCATTAACTTTCTCTCGGCTCTTTTACCCACATAGTCTAAAGCTAACCATTTCCATGTCTTAGAGACATTCTTTATAGGTATTACTATGAAATCAACATCATCCAACTCCACAATGGTGCCATTTTCATGTTTGGTTGATCGCTTGGATTATGTTGACAATTCCATGCTTTGGGGATACCTTTGGCTACCTTTCTCAACTCAAATGCAAATGTTTTATGTTGATACTTCCACAATATATCCAAAGGAGTTTCAGATAACCAAATCAACTATGCCTATTCTAGTTATAATGAAATCTTCTTCAACACCCTCACCCACACCTAAACATTTACCAACAATTAAATTTTTCCTATGCCTAAAGCCTTACCTACATCTATATCTTCCTCCATGTCTAAACCCATTTCCACATTGGGAGTCATGCTGACATCAAGCCTAGTCCACCCCTATCAAACTTGATTTATTCATGTCCTCACAAGCCAACACAAAGACTATTCCCCCACCTAAGAGGAAGACCCAACCTCTTAGACCACATACACCGGTTTTACCCACTACCCCTTTGTCACCTTCACCCCTTCCATCTATCCTAGGACCTCACCCATCAACCTTGGCCAAGCAACCTCCTATCCAAGGTAAACTAAAATCACAACAACCCACCTCCTCATCATGATCCTTAGTTACACCCAAATTACCTACACATATTACGCCTTCACCATCACCTACATCCTTTCTACCACCTATACCTACACCACTTCCAATATCCTCATCATTACCTATGATATTTCCTTCTCTTCAACCAATAACTTCCTGTTTGCATCTTCCCACATCCTTCACCACACCTTCATTATCACCTTTTCTAACCCATCCCCTTCCACCATTTTCTTCCCTTCTACATCATGCACCCTTTTGCACCTTTACCCAGGGAAAATGCAACCAAATTCCAAAATCCCACTACCCTCCCAAGAGGTAATTAAACATACACCACCTTTAATCTGCTAGATCATCTACTACATATTTACCCAAGAAGGTGCAATCCAAACCTAAAACCATACTACATACCAAAAAAGTGTTAGACTGACTCAATATCTTATTCCACCTCTCATGGCATCTCTCTCACCAAAATCACCCACACTTATTTCACATTGTGATCCATTTTGCAGGGTCTTACGCCAACATCTTAGCCAATATTTTGGAAACCTATGTCATCACATTGCCACCACTTAGACCTTATGACCCACTCAAACCTAAACTAGAAGGGTTTAATAATACAAAAATTTGTGCTTACCATCATGTGCCAAGGCATGATGTCAAAAATTGTAGAAGGCTCTTAAGACTATTCTTCTCCAATTATGTCCTCTTGAAGAAAATTTTTATGATGATGACCTTTTAGATGAGGACCCCATTCTACCTTCACCTATCTCCACACAACCTCATTCTACACCTATCTAGCAATCTCCATCTCCACCTCCACAACCCTTTTACCCTCCTCCATAATTTGAGATCAACATGGTCCACATTAGTGAACTAGCCAAAACCCCACCGTGAAAAGTCAATGCACCAAAATTATTTCACAAGAACATTTTATTTCATTCTTTTTCCCCTCATGTCGTTACACCTTTCATGACACACCTTCTCCATCTCCCTCTCTTCCTCAGATTAACATGATCCAAGTTTCCACATGCACATAAAAGGACAAAGGAAAAGAGAAAACAACTAGCCCGTTAGCCACTCTTTTTGATATCCCATCTCGTGCTGCACCTAAAATCACCATCCATGGAGCCATTTACGCTTTTTTTTTACGGGGTTTCCAATCGTATAATGATTACAAAATTACACAAGTCTCCTCTCAAAATGTCTTTGTTTGACCTAGTCCAAATCTCTAAATCTCATTGACAGGCCCTCATGGAGGTTTTACAATCTATTGAGGTGTTACCTAATGACCCTACTCATGTGGCATCCATTATCACTCCTTACCATGCGGCTTCTCCTACCACTTCATCCCTTTCTTCTATACCCACTACCACTCCTCTAGTAGTCACTCTCAACTTCTCTTTCAATGAGATTTTACCTCCCCAATTAGACGATCTTGATCCTATCCTATCCATTTCCATGTACATTGACAATATATGTGTTATAATCAATGGCATTACTAGTATTAACATCATTTCCTCACATGCGTACAAACAAATGTGCATCCTCCAAATTACATGCATAATAACCTAGTTATGTTGTGTTCATTCAACGATGTCATAACTTCCACCCTTGGCACCATCATTCTCCACATTCGTGTGGGCTCCGTACCATTCCGTAATTATTTTGGCTTAGAGGGTGAATTCCAAAGTCTGACTTTGTTGTTTGGCTAACCTTGAATCCATGTCATGGGTTTTGTTCCTTCAACCTTACATTTTTGTTTAAAATTTGAACTGAAGGACACAACTATACCATTACATCCGACCCTTCACCATTCAATACTTGTAATATGTTATATCAATCCAATGATTTCCTTATACTAGTTAAGGCATTTACCACCACTACCCTTGTTCCTTCACCTATGGTCTCATCCACCAATTTTTTTCAAAAATTGTCTACACCTAACTCCCTCATTCTCATTATTTCCATAGCTTCTCCACCTAACCCATCTAATTCTTAACTAACCAATTCTTCTTCTTCCCAACTATCCAGGTAATTCATCCATTCCTGCTACCCACATCTCAACTATTGATCCCTTAGAAGGTGTTTTTCTATTCTTGACTCTATGAGAGTACCGCCTTATAATATTGACACATTTTGTACTCCTCAAGAGTATGGTAAGCTTCAACAACACCACCACTATGATCACTTTGGAGAGGCTTTCCCTTATGGTCCTCCCCACCTTTGCACTAACTTAATGTGTGGGGGACTTGATGCTTTTACCTACTCACCCGAGCCACCTTTCCAAACTCAACCATTTTCCTCCAACCTTCAATCTCACACCAACCACTTTGCCTCACCCACACCTTCCTCCATTACCGTGGTTGGAAGGGATTTGTCTTTGGTTTCTATGAATAATACCACCATACTATCATCCCATGCACCACTCGTAAGCATAAAGAACATTATAGTCTTGGTTGTGTTGAACCATCTCCCAAGAAGTCCTAACTCAAACTCATTGAGGATGATAAACCTTCCCCACCCCTTTCACCAACTTTACTATATTCACCTATAGATTATGTGGATCTAGAATCCATTCCTTCTAAAAAAATTTCATGAACACCATTTCCCTGGGACCTCTAACTTATCAACAAGATTGCGAGGATCCCTCTTCTCTTCCCTTCCTATATCCTAACATGATCGATGATGACACACCTTCTATTAATGTTGTTCAATGTTAGGAGGATGAGTCTATTCTCACCTACCTTGGTGCGAGAAGATTTTTATACTCACCGATAGTCACCTTCGAGACTTAAACTATGTTGAATAAGTTGACCATCAAAATAAATATTCACACTTAGGACGGCCCACACATTCTAAAAATAAGTCAGTCTTTAGATGTTGTTGAACATGAAGCTTTTACTTCTTTCTTCTAAGATCATAGCAACATTTTTCTTAGTCTATGTTGATATGCAGTATTGACCAAACATTGTTGTGTATAATATCATAACTATTCTTGAGGCCAAACTCAGAAAGCAAGTTGCAAAAAATACATCCTCACATTTCCCTTCTTGTCAAAGACAAACTTGAGTGCCTTCTTTTTGGTTTCTTTCATCCTACCAATTAATTATCCTCAATGGATCTCTAACATCATTTATGTCACAAAAGTAATTGAGGACTCTACATTTTCACGGATTTCTTGACCTTAACTTAGCTTGCTCTAAAAATGACTTTCCTTTACCGAGTATTGACCAACTAGTTAATCTCACCACTAGCCACAATATGTTATCACTCATGAATGGTTTCTCAAGTTATAACCAAAAATTACTTGCCCCAAAGATCAACACAAAACCACCTTCATCACTCCTGGGGACCTTATGCTATTATGTCATGCCCTTTGGCCTTAAAAATGTTGGTGCTACATATTAATGGGCTATGTCTTATATCTTTCATGAAATTATGCATCACATATTAGAAGATTACGTAAATGATCTTCTTTCCAAATCCAAACATCAAGTTGAACACCTTACAGCTTCTTAAGGTCATATTCAACTATCTCATCAAGTATTTTGTTTTCCTTTAACCTAATAAGTATGTCTTCATTGTTCTCTCTAGAAATTTCCTTGGTTTTATCATTTCTTTATATGGCATTGCAATTAATCCCACTAAAATCAAGGCTATTATTGAGATTCCTCCACCTAATAATCTTCTTCAACTTCATAGTTTACAAGGTAAGCTGCAATATATTTGTCACTTTATTTCACAACTTTTCGATCATCACCATCCATTTCATCATATCCTCAAAAAGGATGTCTCCTTCAAATGGGATAATGAATGCTAGAAATCCTTTGATTCTTTAAAATAATACCTCCTCCAACCACCTATGCTCATTCCCCTTAAGGATGACCAACCATTTTACCTTTATATTTATCTTCTCATTATTCCTTGTGTGTCATGCTTGCTCATCGTGATGAGAAACACGGGGAAAATAGGTTTATTATATAATTTGTATGCTCTTAGACTATGAAACTAGATATAATTAATCCAAAAACTCTCTTTAGACTTTTTTTTCACCACTAAAATTCACCATTACCTACTCAACCATAAAACCTCTTTTCACCAATATTGACCCCTTACATTACATGTACACCAAGCCCTACCAACATCAATGTGTTTAGCATTGGCTCTTGCTTCTTACACCTAGATCTCGAATTCACCCATCAAAAATGTGTCAAAGGAAAAACCATCGGCTGACCAACTTACAGGACTCGCCTCTCTCTGAAAATCAACCCTCTAACTTTGATTTCTATGATGAATCCATCATTACCCTTTCTTGGACAATACTCTTTACCAGATGACCTTATTATTTGATGGTTCCAAATTTTAGTGTGGGGTGATTCCAGGAGTTATCCTCATTCCTCTTGAACGTGAGCGTATGTCATTATCTTTAAAAATAGATTTTATTATACTAATAATATCACGAGAATATAAAGCACTTGTGTTAGGTCTTGAAGTTGCCATAGCCTTAGACATTAAAACAATTAATATCTTTGGAAAATATCAACTGGTTGTGAACAAATTTAATGGTGTATACTAGTGTCATAATGAGATACTTCAAAAGTATAAATATCATATTGACATATTTTTATTACCTTTGACCATTATGAACTTCAAACCACCTTGCATTCCACTAGTAATTTTGCACGAGATACCATGGCACTGTCACGGCTTCTCAAATCCCCACTTCCCCCTTTGACTCAAAAATTTACCACATTAGAAAAATTCACCCGACCCACGTGACCTTTGGTATAAGTATATTTATGACTACCTTTCCCTTTCTATTCTACCTCCAAATCTTACTCGCTATGGCCAACAAGCCTTTATCAAAAGTGTCTCTCGATATCTCATCATGGGTGGTATTATTTATAAACGTGGTTTTGATGCTATCCTCTTACGATGTCTTACAAGTTTTGAAATTCCCTACACCATCAAGTTCACCATGGAATTTTTTGAGGCCAATTTAGTGGTTTAGTTGTTCTAAGCGCATCCTTCATCTCTACTATTCTCGGCCAACCTTGAACCATGATTATTGTGACTATCTTAATTTTTTTAAAGAGTCGGCAACATGCTAATATTCACCATACCCCTAGTCATGCCTTACGGTTGTAAGATACCTTTTTCCTTTCTCTCGATGGGGTTTGGATCTAGTCGGAGAGATCAATCCCCATTCTTCCCAACATCATCAATGGATTATTACCACTACTAGAATATTAGATGAAATGGGTGGAAGCCATACCTCTTATTTCTACTAAGGCCGAGACAATATGTGAATTCATTAATCATCATGTTATTTTTCACTTTGTTCATCACCGAATTATCACAAACAATGGTAAACAATTTTTAAAAAACCCTATAGAAATTACATGAGATATTTTACATCCATCTTAGTTTGTCTTCACCTTACTATCCTCAAAAAATGGCCAAGCCGAATCAACTAACAAAACCTTTAAAAAAATTCTTATAAAAGTGGTTGACGATACTAGAAAGGATTGGCATACACACATTCCTTTTTCCTTATGGGCTTATTGCACTAGTATTTGTACCTCAATTGTTACCACAAATTTTCTTTGCTCTATGATACGAATTTTCCTGCCTCTTGAAGTCCGGATACCATCTCTTTATATCTCAATCAAAGATATGCTCAATAATGATGATTTTTGTCGGAATGTTTAACACAACTCGAGTTATTTGATGAACACCATCTCAATGCTCTCGATCGCCTCCAAATATACCAAAAACTTATCAAATGTGCCTACAATAAATGGGTGTAGGATCAAACCTTCGAGGTTGGAGACCTCATCTTGAAGGAAAATTAGCATGTAAAAAGAGGAGAAAAGTAAACATGGAAAATTTACTCCTAATTAGTTTAGACCCTATATCGTTACTCATACCTATGGATCGGGTGCTTATCATTTATCTTCACTAGAAGGTAAACTATAACCCGAGCCCTCAATGCCTTACCATCTTCGACCATTCTATTGTTGAATCAAGTCATAGATCACCTTATGTCTATTAAATGTTTGTCCCTTGAGAAACAAATCACCTTGCACTCTGCCTATTTTTGGGATCATTGATTAAATCATATTCATGTGATTACTTATCACCTTTCAGCCTTATCTTCAATATGAATACCATGGCTCTACTCATGACATGATTCTCATGGATACTTTTCATCCTTTTAAGATGGAATCCCATGTTCGGTCGCCACTTAAAAACCTCTCTTTCATAGGTAACCCCTATGTGTTATGGTTGTGTCTTCATAAAAGTAGCATATCCTTTTCTATAGTCTTGTCCATGACCTAAAATTCCAAAGAACAATTCAAAGTAATATACCAGATTTGTCAAAATTCAAACTCCTTCATTCAAACTTCTAACAAAAATACGAATCCTTCAAAAAATGGACATATGATCTTTCTATCATGATGTTATAAATAGACTTCTCCCTTGAAGGAAAGTTATACAAAGCTACTCACACCATACCTAGTCTATCCAAAATGAAGACTATTCTAGCAAAATTAACGTAAAATTATTTTGAATCTTCTTGCTTCGATCGTATTCACGAAGATCTCAAGGAGATAATCTAATCATCCCACATAGATCATTCTATGAAAATAAAAGCACAAAGAAAAATATGACTTTTTCGTCATGGACTTTCCTATTTTGATCTTGGGTTTCTTTCAAAGAGGCATGTTGTCTCACACCAGGTTACACTAAAACCAAATTCTTTCACCTCACCACCTTTCCTTTCTATTATTCTACCTACTCAAGGTACTTACCACAAATGTGACATTTCATGATCATGTGACCTTCTTCACCCTTAGAATAGTCAAGCATGCAACACCTTTAGGGTTTTATGTTCATATGTCATCTTTGGTATGATAGACTCATCATGGTTCTTATCAATTAGGTGGTTCTTTTGTCTCCTTTTACCATTCACCCTTTTTCTTACTTATTTGATTCTCCTATAAATGACAAAACCATTGACACCTAAATTTTGGGAATTACTCTATCACCAAAATCAACCTAAAATCACCCATACCTATTTCGACATCAATATCACCAATGCCCATGACCTAGACTCAACCATGCCTAAATGACATAGACTTAAACATGCTTGAATGACCTAGACTCAAACATGCCTAAATGACCTAAAATCAACCATGCCTAAATGACCTAGACTCGACCATGTCTAAATAACCTAGGCTCAACTATTCCTAAATGACCTAGTCTCAAACATGCCCGAATGACCTAGACTCAACCATGCCAAATTGACCTAAAATCAAGCATGCATAAATGACCTAAACTCAAACATGCTTGAATGACCTAGAATCAAACATGCCTAAATGACCTAGACTCAACCATGCCTCAATGACTTAGACTCAACCATGCTTGAATGGCCTAAACTCAAAACATGCCTAATGACACTAAACTCAAACATGCTTGAATGACCTAAACTCAAACATGTAAAAATGAGCTAGACTCAATCATTCCTAAAACCTACCAACCCATTCCTTTACTTCATCATATTCTTCCTAGCTTATGGGATAATTACATCGCTTATGCGGCCCTATTCACCGGGGCTATGTAGGAAGAACTCGAGGGCATGGGGATCTTGAGGTTAGCTCGACCATCTTTCATATTTTATCTTTTTTATCTTTTCCCTTTCTACACCTTTTACCCCTAATAATTTTTCTCCCTTTTAAGTTCACATTCTATCCTAGTTAGTTTTCATTTACATCAACAACATGGAAATTAATATACCACAACAAACATTCATTGTCTCACCATTTACCATTTCAATACCATATCTATATTCTACCTAATTCTTTTAACATTTTCCATGATATAAAACATTTGTAAGATTAAATCACAACATATATGTACATCATCATTTATTTTCCATAATACTTGATTGTTGGTGTAAATTCTGACACACCCAAATGAGTTATGGATCTTATTTTCTAAGAAATTTCATTTGGTGTGATTGCGACACATTGGATCATTCCCCAGCTGTGGGACTTGATCCTCTAGAGAAGGATGGTTCCTCTTCCTAAACTACTCTGCCATAAGTTATTCCATTGCAGGCAAGATAATCTAACCTAATCTAACTTCCAAAGAGACATGGAGAGAAAGAAAACAGGAAAAAATAGAGCCTACACTAAAATGGTGATACACTGAGAAGGAAAGTGTTGATTATCTATCAAAACTTCCATGGAACAAGAAGAGGTGAGAAATGGAAAGGATGGACAAGTGCATCACATACCAAAGATGGATTTCACACGTAAAATGTTCCAAAACTCTATGAACATAGCTCCAAAACCTGTAATGAACATAAAAAACATGCACAAATACCACCAATGAAGAGAGGTAAGGGAAATAACAAAGAAAATGAGCCAAGAATGGAAAAATGCATCATAAAAACACATTTTTTTATTGCTTAGAATTTACACGTGCATAATTTCATAGGTAGGAGGAATAAATTCCATTACAGATTAGAGGAGGACGTTAAAATTCCATTTTCAACCTTGGGAAGAAAAGAAGGGAGAGGCAGAGAAGAAGGATGAACAACCTTTTTCAAAATGAGCCAAAACTAGCTTTTATCACTCGAACAGAATGAAGGAAATGAGAAAATGTGGGAAAATCGATTTGAAAACTCCAACCACTAACAAGATTCATTAAAATAGCAAGGGCACCCTCACAAATCCATTTTTATGCATTCAGCCATGCTGGAGAAGAAATGGATGCCATACTTCATCAATTTTGGTGGTTGGGGGTCGGTTCTGCATTTTTTCCCATGCCAGAGACATTTTCCCATTTTTCTCCCACAAAACTCCATCAAAATTCAAAATTGAGGGGTCCATCGTGTAGATAATTTCAACATATTTCCAATGACACAAAAATCATGAAAAACTGAGCTCTGGTTCGAAAGATATGGCCCTTTGAAGATTTAGGGCAAAACTGGTAAAAACAGAGTCAAAATTGGGGTCGGTGGGGTCAAACTTTAAATTTTTCCCTTTTTCAGAAATTGGAAAATTTTCCCAAAATCCTCAAAGGCCCCACTCTCAGAGACACGTAGTGCTTCTTGATTAGCCTGACGGCCTTCAAAATAACATTTTGCCCCTTTTTCCCACAAAGGGAAAATTTTCCCAATGTCCCCCACCGGCCCGACCTCTGCTTCGCTTAACTTGGACACGTGGTACATTTCGATTGGTCATGGAGATGTGGTCCAAATTTTCACCTTTGCACTTTTATGGTTTTGGAAAAAATCAAAATCCTTGACCCCGACTCCCGCCTTCGTCTTGACACGTGGCATCATTTCATTGGCTACGGGTCTCAAGCAATTTCATTTCCATTCTCCTTTGTGGGCCAAAAAATTTTCCTTTGAGTTTTTAGCCAAAAGGCTAAGTGTCGAATTTCTCCCCATTTCCCCACCAACCTACCAATTTCCTTGGTGAATTTCCCAACCTAGCTCCAGTGGACCCGCCTTTAGGAAAATTTCCCCTCCAAACTCCGTCGAGCCATAACTCAAAAAATACAAGGAGTTAGGAGGACTTCTTTACCTTTCTGGAAAGGGGAAGAAAAATCCTATCTGATGAAGCCATTTCTAGAATATTTTGAGTGCTTGCAATGTGTGAAACTTGGGTTTGAAGCACGAGGAAGGAAATAATGAAGGTGAGTTAGCCAAAATAGCGGGGGCTCATTTTGGATAACAATTTTGCAACTCGAGAGGGTCATCTACCTACTAGATGAATGATTAGTGGCCTTTTTTTGCATCCATTGGGCATGGAGTCAAGCCTAATAAATTGATTCTGATCTGAACTCACGAAATTCGACCTCTCGAGTCACTTGAAACCCACCTTGAATCTTGAAATTGATCTTCACCAAAATGCCACTGAAATGGACTGTGCAAAGAGCAATACAACAGCACCAAAACTATGTACAAACCGAAAATCATACGTGCACCAAATGGAACATGTAGAGTGTGCAAAAGCACTTCTTCTACTTGAAATAAAACCTACCTACACTACTCTAACCAAGAAAAGGTGAACTAAATAAAACCTCGCAACGGTTGTGCAAAAATAGTTTCCTTTCTTCAAAAATGGCAGCCATGCAATGGATTTGGCACTGAACATGGCTGGTTGGATGAGTGAAAAAATAACTACAAGATGATCTTCCACCCAAATCATCAAGGTGTCAACTAAAAACAAATCAAATACCTCTTTTAGTTGCTTCTCGCATTTGGATTGTAGAGGTATTGTAGTTGATCCTTGGTGCTTTGCATATCATCCTCATGCTTAGAAGCAAGCATGACTAGTTGTGGCTTCTCCTTTGGCTCCAATGAAGCCAAGTACCTGATTGGGCATGGTCTAATCCTTTGGATGTGTGCATTTCTCTCGAAATCTAACTCGAGAATAGAGTCTTCTTATAGACCTTCTTGGATGAATGGTGTGGAAGGAATGGTGGAACTTTTCTTCTCTTTTCCTTCCTCTTCCAGTGAAGAACATGGAAGATTAATATCTTCCAACCTTGATTCCAAAGAGTTGTTATAAAGTGTAGGTTACTGTAAATGAATGCTCTCCTTCATGGCAAAGTAGGTTCTTGTGTTTGGAAGATGGATGATGAAGGAGAAAACAATGTGATTTCAATGGTTCCTCTCCATCAAAATAGTCCTCCAAATCTGACAGATAAACTACCTCCTTGTTGTCCTGCTGCAAATTCTCAACCTCTTCCATGGTGTTCTTTTGATCTGTAACTTGATCACCATGGTTATCTTCATTCTCAAAGATGAAGTTTGAAATATCAAACTCTTCTTCAATGTTGGAGCTTGAAGAGAATGAAGTAGAAGGAAGAACTGAAGGTTCTTCTATAGCTTCGTTTTTGTGTTCAAATCTTTTGGATCTACACTTTTCTCCTCCATAGCTGAAATGTACTCCTCTTCTTTTGGATTTGGAGCAACTCTCCTTCCTCTTCCATGGCTGATTGTGCAACTTCTATTGGATCATCATCTTCTTCCACCGTAGAGTTCCAACATGGACACTACACTCTAAGAAACTTAATGACTGATCTTCTTACTTCTCTGCTGCTGAACTTCAATCTTAGCCACCACTGGCTCTTCAACTTTCTTCTCCTCTAAAGGCTTGACCAACAAAGGAATTTTCTTGATTCCATATCTAAGAGCCAAGCTCACTAAAATTTTGATCATTTCTTCTTCTATTGGATTTTCTTCTTGTTGTCCTTGACTTATTTTTTGGTTTTTTTCTTCTTCCCCACATGGAATTGGGAAGAAAAGAGAAGAAATAGGTTGGAGTTCAACCAGCTTAGAAATTTTTGTGGTGGGGAGGGAGGTGGAACTTATGGTTTGTTTGGAGGGACTGAAGCATTTTTGGAAGGGAAAAGGACAAAAGAATTGAGATGAGGTGGAATATTAGGGCATGGAGAAATGGAATAAAACTTGGGGAAGCATTCAATGGGAAGCTTGGAAATTGAAGCCCAAATTGAGATGGTGCTACTTGAGGAGTAGAGAGAAAATTACCAGATAATGGTGTAGGATTTACCCATTGACAAGGCTTCCTGGCACCAAGTTTATAGGCCTCTATCTCTACTATCCATTGTGCAAGTTGGGGTAGCATCCCAATCATGAAGTCCAACTTTCCCGAGGGTCTGTAGTGTCTTGGAAAAGGGCCAACCCATGGACAAGGTGCCCTGACAACCAATTTTGAAAGCCTCCATTTGAGTTGTAGCTCTTGACTGCACCATGTTTGCCTCCATTTTTTTGATCTTCTCCAACAGATCCGCATTTTCCATTTGACTACTATCATTACATGCGTACCCTTGCTCTTGATATGTTTCATAACCAAACTAATTTTGGTATTTGTCATATGGATATGAATGTTGATCTTGAATCTACTCAAAATGCTGATTTGAAGGATTTGTAAAGCACATTGGAGGTGGAATGTACTATCGCTGCTCATGTGAATATGAATTCCATGATGGAAATGAATTCATGATTGCACAACTTTATGGAATGGAAAAGAGTGAAAAGGATGGAAAGAAGAATTAATGACAAAGGAATGGAAAATGGATGTGCAACTCGAAGAATGAGTTGTTTACCAGGATGGAGTTTCCAAATGTGCTTACAAGTGCCTCCAAAGGCTGAAATTTTAAACATGAACAAATCAACCTACAAAAATAAAGTGGAAGACCTCTTGGTCCCACTGAATCATGCCAAAACTATTAGTGGCACATGGTGGTGTAAGATATGTTATTATTTGCAAGAGACACTAAGAGAAGATGAAATATCTAACCCTAGTGTCCCACCGGGCGTGCCAAAACTGTTAGTGCAAATTCACAACACCCCCAAATGAGTTATGGATCTTATTTTCTAAGGAAAGGTCATTTGGTGTGATTTGCACAACATTGGATCATTCCTCAAGCTATGGGACTTGCAAATGGGAATGATCATCTAGAGAAGGTTGGTTCCTCTTTCTAAACTACCCCACAAAGCTATGATAGTGCGGGAAAGCTAATGTAACCTAATCTAACTTCTAAAGAGATAGGGAGAGAAAGAAAACTGGAAAAAATTAGAGCCTAAATTAAAATGGTGATACACCGAGAGAAGGAAAGTGTTGATTATCTATTAAAAATGCCATGGAACAAGAAGATGTGAGCAATGGAAAGGATGGACACGTGCGTCGCCATAGACCAAAGATGTATTTCACATAGAAAATGTTCCAAAACTCCATGAACACAACTCTAACATCTGTAATGAACATCCAAACATTTACAAATACCCTATAATGAAGAGAGGTAAGGAAAATAAAAAAGAGAACAAGCCAAGGATGGACAAATGCATCACAAAAACACATTTTTTATTGCTCGTAATTTACACAATGCATCATTTCATGGGTAGGAGGAAAAATGACATTATAGAGTAGGGGAGGAGGTTCAAACTCCATTTTCAACCCTGGGGAAGAAAATAAGGGAGAGGCAGAAAAGAAGGATGAACAAACTTTTTCAAAATGATCCAAAACTAGCTTTTATCACTTGAACAGAATGAATGAAATGAGAAAACATGGGAAAAATGATTTGAAAACTCCAACCATAGACAAGATTCATTAAAACAGCAAGGGCACCCTCAAAAATCCATTTTTCGATGCATTTGGCCATGCTGGAGAAGAAACAGATGCCATACTTCATCAATTTTGGTGGTTGGGGGTCGGTTCCTCATTTTTTTCCCGTGCGAAAGATATTTTCCCATTTTTCTCCCATAAAACTCCATCAAAATTAAAAATTGAGGGTCCATTGTGTAGGTAATTTAAAAAAATTCTAATAACACCAAAATCATGAAAAATTGAGCTCTGGTTCGAAAGATATGGCCCTCTAAAGATTTAGGGAAAAATGGTAAAAAATAGAGTCAAAATTGGGGTCGGCGGGGTCAAACTTTAAATTTTTTTCCTTTTTCATGAAATTAGAAAATTTTCCAAAATCCTCCAAGGCCCTGCCACTTCAATACATGTGGCACTTCCTGATTGGTCCACGGCTTTCAAAATAACATTCTTCCCCTTTTTCCTACAAAGGGAAAATTTTCCCAAGTTCCCGTCGGCCTCGACCTCCGCTACTTGTGACTTAGACACATGGCACCTTCTGATTGGTCATGGAGATGTGGTCCAACTTTTCACCTTTGCACTTTTATGGTTTTGGAAAAAAACCAAAAATCCTTCGACCCCCAGCTCCCCACCGCTTACTTGGACACGTGGCATCATTTCATTGGCTGCGGGCCTTAAGAAATTTCGTTTATTCTCCTTTGCGGGCTTGTGGGCCAAATTTACCTTTGATTTTTTTAGCCAAAAGGCTAAGTGTCGAATTTCTCTCCATGCCCCCACCAACCCACCAATTTTCCTTGGAAAATTTTCCAACTTAGCTCCATTCATTTCGCACCTAACCTTACCTACCACCTCACTTTGCCACTTCATCATGACCTAGCCCTAACCCTAAAACTAACCTAATTAGGACCCATGACTTGGTCTAGACTCACATCCATAACTAATGCCTCCTTACTCGCACCCAAAGCCGACCTTCTAGCCACTTGACCAAGCCCGCAACTGATCTCTCGGGAGAAAAGCAGGGAAGGTGGGCTATTTTACTAAAAATAGCCTACTTTTTCCTAACCGATGCCGGTTCCTACTCGACCGCCGTCGGTTACGCAACCGCCATCGGTTCCCTGTAAATGGGCTTCCCAAACCAAAACAACGGATCGGAATTTCATTTTGGAGATCAGTCGAAGGATTTTTAACCAAAGGAGAGTCCAAAGCGATCAGCAGAGTCCAGAACTTCACTCGACCAAGCAGAGACGAGTAAAGAAACCAGAAGAGTTGGCAGCAAAGGAGATCAACTTGCACCTTCATAAAAAAAACCAGTAAGTTATATCTTGCATGTCCTCCATTATAACATTTCTTGTGCTTTTGGAATTGTAATCTTCCCAAATCCGTTCCTGAACCCATTATCTAACGTACCATTGCCTCTAACCATCATTCCTTAGCTTCTAACCATCCCATTTCTCAATACTATCCAAAAACCAGCCATTACAAACACCACAACCAGCCCAGAAGATCCTAGAACCAACCGGTATCGGTTATCAGTGACCGCCATCGCATTTATAGATAACCCAGACATCGTTCCTTTGATCAAAACCAAGAAAAACAGCCTCTTCCCTACCTAGTTCCACGAAACAATTTAATTAGTACTCTACAGTATTTTGTGTTAATTCATATTAGCAGGGGAACTGACCACCTTCGAAAGGAAGTTTCATACTTCCTGGGCCCAAGGCAGTTCCCTCATTTATTATCTAATCAAAATCTTGTGGTCTTGTGTTCTTATTTGCAGGTAGTCCTTCCAAGACAAAAAGGAGTTCTTCGCAGTCAGCCTGATCTTTCTCTACGGTACGCGCACATCATCTCGACATTCTACAGGTATTCCTCCTAACCCTAACCTTATCTGTTTCTATAAGGAACGAAGCATTTCCGAGTGAAACATTTTGGCACGCCCGGTGGGACCCATTTTGGGTTTTTCTTTATTTCATACTTGCTGTTATTATAGGGAGCATACTTGCTGTTTTCTTCTTCTAGAGATATTCACAGGGTATTTTATTATTCTGGTAAAAGAACTTGCTTTGTTTTTGCATCTTGCATTAGTAAAAGTCATCTCTTTTGCTTCATCGAATATCACTTTCGATTTGGGTTTTAAAACACATGCATTACATTCCTGCCTGTTGTTTTTCAATTCTAGTGAACATAGATTAAGTAACAGGTCATACACGTGGGGGTGATATCCACGGTATTGACAGGAAATTAACCTTAGTTTCACTGCACAACACATACTGAATCACTTCACAATTAACACAACATCTCAAACATCCCCCCTTTTCCGCGGTATTCCTCCGCCCGATTGATTGAGTAACCTTATAAGCCAAAACAAACTTGACATCTCCCCAAGTCTTGTTGTTTAGGATTCGACATCATCTTACGTATAAAGGCATAAGCCCACAATAATTAAAATTAACCCTAAGGTTAATCTCTGGATTTGCGTGTGCATCTTGCTTGTTTGCTGTCCTGTTTTCTCTATCATACTTTGTCTTCTGTGATCAATAAGTTGCTAAACATACTCAACGTTACCAATATCAAATCAGCAGCCTTTTATATCTTCTTATCCTTAATTTTTGACACCGACATCGGTTAAGGAACCGACGTCGTTTGATCTGTGACCGACACCGGTTACTAAACCGATATCGGTTACTGTCTTCATCAGCCCCTGACAAACCAGCAGCTTGCCAAATTCACCTTTCAGACGTTGTTTTTGTTCTTGATAGATTGAAACTTTCCTGGGTGTTCTAGTCTATGGTTGTCATCACTCGGAAGCAAGCCGCCGCCATGGTTTCACACGCTTGCTCTGTCTCTTTGCCTGAATCACCCCCTTCACATTCTATAGGAAACCCTACGGACACCAGTGAGATCCCCCAAATTCCTGTGGGAGACAAGGACTTTGCCAAATTTCTAGATGCTAATCCCAGCGCTGTACAATACTATTTGTCTCATACCCCTGACCGTGCGCCTGATGGTCAGCTCCTTATGGGCATGCCTATTAGTATAGCTGCTCATTTAGCTCCTACTCCTCCTGATAACAATACCTTACTTCCCGCATCACTAGCCCCGTCTCCCAATCCGACAGCGGCAGAGGTTCATACGACCCCGATTAGCTTTCCTTTTGTTAATCTTGGACCCCACGTATCGCCACCACCAACTGCCCCTATCTCGTCTCTCTTTCAGACCACTCCATTCATGACTTACTCTCTGCCACCTATTCAAACGAGCTTTCCTTCTCAAGCTCCGCCTACCTTTTCATTCCCATACACGTATCCAGTAACCTCAACACCTTATATGGGACATCCCTATTCTGTGGCACCATCACCTCATCCAACCACAGATTTCATCAAGCAAATGATGGACAAAATGCAAAACCTGGAGGCTTCCGTTTCAGGAAGTCGTAGCGCCTTGACATACGAGCAAGTTTGTCGGGAGCCCATTCACCCTTCTGTCCCCCTTCATTCATATCCTCCTCAATGGGAGTTGCCAAAGTTTACTCGTTTTAACAGTAAAGAGGATCCTCAACAACACTTGCGATCATTTAGACATGCTTGTTATTTGATTGCCCATGATGATGCCTTGTTACTCCGCACCTTTCCCATGTCCTTATCAGGGCCTGCCTTGGAGTGGTACAGTGCTTTAACCCAGCACTCAATCTTCTCTTTTAACCAACTAGCCCAATCTTTCTTGGATCATTTCTCCATTAACATTGCCAAGAAAGTATCTATCACTGACCTCTATGCCATCCGACAATTCGAAGACGAATCTATCGCAGATTTCGTTGGACGATGGCGGGGCCTTATCAACCAACTTACGTATGCCTTGCCTCAAACCGAACTTATCGAACTCTTTACGCGGGCCTGCGCTAAGCACATCTCCCCTACCCTCCAAATTCAAACTTTCCGTACATTCGACGAGGCCTTTACTATGGCTCGAAAATTAGAAATTCGAGCCTTAGAGGAAGAGAAATTGCGGTTGCGCAACAAGAACTCCACTTTCCGAACTCCTGATTCTACCAATAAACCAAATACCACCACTCCTCACGCGTCAACCTCTTCTAAATCAAAAGGAGCTGTCCACGTGGTGATGGTCAAATCCCAACCACCGTCCAATACTCCACCAAAAACCACCTATAAATACAAAGCTGAGCCCACCAATTACACTCCCTTGGGAGAAACTTATGGCATCATCCTAGAGAAATTGCTCAAAGCTGGGGCTATCACCTTGCCCCCTGTAAAACCTCACTCTGGGTTTGACTCCACCCGCGCAATACCTTCCTGGTACAAAGAAAATGACTTTTGTAACTTTCACCGCGTAAAAGGACATAGTCATGAAAACTGCAAGATGTTGAAAAACATAGTGCAGGAAATGGTTGATGCAGGGGATATAACACTCGATAATCCTAACGCCCCTGCTAACCGAAATCTGAAAATTTTCAACAAGCCATTCCCGAATCACTCGTCCAGCAGCAACGTAAACCAAGATATCTTAGCTGAGGAGAGTGTTCATGAGATCCATGCAGTATTCGATACCCAGCCAAAAGCCTCTATCGAGAAAATTTTGAATCAAGCCTCTTCACTAACACAGGAGCCCGAACCTCCTTTACCACCATCAAGCCAAAGCGAAATCATTCCTTTACCCATAGAAGAGTTAGCTGCCCAGGCTTCCCTTCCCATTAATGAGTCTTCTTACACCACATCCCTACAAAACTGCGAGCGGATGTTGTCTAATCTATCCATTTCCCAGACGTCTCCTTCTACCACTCTTGCCGCACAAGAGGAAGGTACACCACTCCTTTTGACATCCTTAGATGAGAAATCTCTCGCACCGACATCGTTAAATTCTTTAGCCATGACAGACCCCCTCCAAACTGCCCTTCTGCCTATTAGTCCCTCATCACCTAAATCTTTTCAACAACCCGTCGACCTCTTAGCATCTACTGATACAGTGCCTCATCCGCCTCCTGTGTCACACCCGCAATGGATTGGAATTACAACTCACTTTTCCTCTGTACCAAAATTACAAATTACACCTGGAGACTGTCATTCCACAGAAGATAGACAGGCCCTATGGGAACGTTTGAGTACTCCTGTTTCTACTCAAATGCAAATGACTGATCCCGATGTCTCCACCATCTACCCGAAGTGCTTACAGAAGCTTAAAATGCCCCTGTTCTCGCCTTCACCCCCCTCACCTCTACCAAATTCCCCGTCCACTTCTATCAACTTAACCAGATCTTCCCCTACGCTTGGGACCTCACCAATGCCCAGTCTAACACACCCGCCTAAGCGACTCGATTTATCCCAAAATAAACCCGCCCCGCCACCTAGGAGACAAACGCAATCCGGGCCTCTATCAAAACCCTCATCTTCACACCCACCTTCCATATTGGGACCTCATCCCTCCACCTTACATCAATATATCATACCTCCTTTGTTTTCTGCAAAACAACCTACGCCTTTTACACCTATACAGAGATCAAAGGGTATCACAACATCGTTACCCCGTGTATCCGGTCCACCTATCAACCCTAAACCCATCCCATCATCAAAGGATTTATTTTCTGTCACTCCCCTTTCTCCGTGGTTGTTTCCCGCTACCATGCCATCTGTAGCCTCATCATCTAACCAGCTGAACGTAACTTCTGTAACCAAGAAACCACGTTTAGTGAAAAACATGTGTCAGCACCCCTCGACTAAACCACCACCCATACGAACTAAACACGCCCAAACATTACCACAACCCACACAATCAATACCCTCATCTTCTTCTGATTTTGACCCACTCAAAGGATCTTACGCCAAAATCCTTGCTATGTTGGTGGAGAATGCGACCATTTCCCTACCTCCACTTAGACCTTATGACCCGTCTAAACCCCGACCTATGGGTTACGATGAGTCTAAAATCTGCGCTTATCACCGCACACCAGGACATGATGTGGAGGGATGCAAAGCTCTAAAAACCCTCCTTCGTCAGTCACCTCTCCCGGATAGACAGATTAAGAAAGACAACTTACGAAGGGAGAGACCTCTAGCGTCAATTCCCTCTACTATATCATCTATCCCCGCCTCACCAAGATCTATCATTATTACAACCCCACCTCTTGAAGACCATGAATTATCCCAACCATCTTCCTCATCTCAGATCTACGAGATTAATATGATTAGTGTCGCTACTCGAGGACAGAAAAACAATGGGAAAGCGAAAGAAAACACACCTGCGGCATCTCTTTCTCCTTCAACCATCCCGATTACACCACCACCTAAAGTGGTTATTCGCGGACCCGCCTATCCCGTCTCTAATGGAGTTGCCCACCGAACCATGATCAAACAGCTTCATCAATCGCCCGTAAAAATGACACTATATGATCTCATTCAGACTTCTGAATCTCATCGACAAGCTCTCGTTGAGATCCTTCAAGGGATAGAGGTTTTTCCCAATGAAACCCTGCCCGTGGCCTCCATTCTAACACCCAATCACGTTGCCTCTCTCACCAAACAATCCATCTCCCCCACCACTTCTGTCTCAAAACAACAAGCGCTGCGGTGGCAAAGTGAGGTGGTAGGTAAGGTGGTGTAGATTTATCAATTACAAGGCAATTAATAAATACTTGTGTAAGGTTTAGGTAATGAGGTTAGGTTGCGAAATGAGATGCGGGTCACAAGGGGTCGTGAGACACGAATTTGGTGTCTACACGTAGCTCTGGGGTGGTCATACGATAAGGAGCTCGTGAGATAGGCTCTGCTCCTGGAACCAGATCAATATGGAAATCAATCTCACATGGGGGTGGCATCCCTGGTAGCTCCTCTGGAAAAACATCTACATACTCTCTCAAAATGGGATGGTCATCTAGCGATGGACCACTAGACCCATCCTTTGCCCTATCACTAATTGTGATAACATACATCTGACAACCCCGTCGCACACACCGCTTGAGCTACATAGTAGAGATAGTGTGAATAGAAATGGGTCTCCTGACCCCAGAAATCACCGACTCAACTCCAAGATTGTCTAGCACAAGATATAGTCTTATGATAGCAATCCATCCTGGCCCTATGTGCAGACAACCAATCCATGCCTAAAATGACTCCATACGAGCCCAAAGGAAGTACGTGGAGATCTGAAGTGGTGGTGAAAGGTCCCAAGTTAACAACACACTCCTTTACTAAGGAGTCTACAGAGACCTTGGCTCCCAAAGCCATCTCGACATCCCAACTATGACCCTATCTAACAGCCACCAGCCTACATCACTCTACTAAGGATGGTGCAATAAATGAATCAGAAGAACTGGAGTCAAACAATATGGAGGTAGGAACACCTCCAATACTACCTGGGGTCTCAATGACCATGCTCTGGTGCTTGGCCTGGTGGTTCTCAACCACTGCGTAGATCCTGTGACTCCATCCCATGTCTCTGACTATAGGATTTGAGATGGGTGCCTTACCCTTATTAGGGTTGTGGGGTAATCTCTCCAAAAGTGTCCCGCTACTCCACACCCAAAACAACCACCAAGTCCTCCAAACCGCAAAGACCTTTGCCGTAAGGTGCCCTAGAGGTAGGTGTTGTGGACCCTGATGATCTAGCCATAGTCTATTATGGCCTCTGTGGTCAAGCTCCTATTGACTGAGCTCTAGCTCCATCCTGTGTCTGGTGGGACCCTTAGGAGGCCCCATGCTCCGACCTCTCTATGCATTAGCTCTCTGAGGAGGTCTAAAAGATGGGTGGGACTGCTACTGTTGCTATGGCCTAAAAGATGACTGTGAAGAATGCTAACCACCATAAGGAGGAGGAGCTAACCCCCTCGATCTACTATCCTGTAATTGTTAAATACGGCTCCTAACCCTGTGTATCTAGCCTGCTAGGTTTTACCCTAAGTCTCTTTTGTAATGTAGGCCTTCTCAATGGCCTCTGCTAATGTCTATGGGTAGTGGATCCGAACTGCACCTCCAATGTCTATATTAAGGCCCCAGATGAACCTAGTGGATCCGCACCTACTCATCATGCATGTAATCAATGTACTGAAGTAGGTCCAGGAACCTACTCTCATACTCGGCCACTATAAGGGAATCCTGTCAAGGTCGTGGAACTCATCGATCCTCTACTTGTATGAATCTCCGTGGCAAGTATCTGCTCTTGAATCTCTCCTCAAACAGCTCCCAAGTGACTATCTCTGAGTCTATATGGAGCTTCTACTCCTCTGTCCTCCACCATACTCCAGCTCTATCTTTCAGTAGATGGATCGCAACACAAGCTTTCATGTTGCTAGAACAAGGACAAAGCTTGAAGCAACCACTCAAGCTAACCAGCCAGGCCTCTGCTTGGAATCCCCCTGTGTCACCTAAATAATGTGAGGGCCTAAGCTTCAAGATCTCCCTGATGTGATCTATAGATGTGGTCCGACGGTCCTCTGGACCTCTCCACTGCCTACCCCGAGCCTAGGGCTCCGAGACCTATCTTTGTGTCTTGAAATACGGTCACCATGTCCCCTCAAGGGAGACTCTACTCTAGCCAAATCTCCATGAAAATTCTCTCCCCCATCCTCCTCACTAGGTGGAGGAGGTGCATGTCCCTCTATGAAAGTAACTTTGTCATGCTTGCCTGAGTACCCTCCTACTGATACTCCACGTAGGGCAGCATTAACATCTTGGAGGGTTTACAAAATTTTTGGTAGGATAGCCATGTTAAACCCTAGTCCGGGGTGGAGGTGGCGGTGGTGGTGACTTTGAGTCTTTGTGAATGTTCCTCCCGCTCGTGTCTGAGCTCCTGCCTGAGACACTGTGGGAGTTAGCTCATTACCTTGAGTTTCCTTCATTTTTCTAAGTTTACTAACATGTTCAATTTTCAATTAGTTTTGTTTTCTAGATTATCAATTTGCTAGTTTTAGGTTTCAAGTCTTAATTTTTCAAGTGTGCCCAATGGTCCAAGATTTTGAACCACCGCTCTGATACCAAGTGTAATGCCCACTTTAACTACCACTTGAGACCAAGAAACAAACTAGGAAAATTATGGAATAATTTTTTTTTTTTGTAAGAAGGGTCTACAAACAAGTAGCAAGATACTAGTTTGAAACTAAATAGGTTTCGAATAGATTCTAATTAACCAAACACAAGATTTCCATTTTTATCTTATAACAAGTTTACAAGGTTCCAATTTGGAGGTTACAAGTTTTACTAAGGTTCAGGGAGAAATTTATCCCAAGGCCTACTCTCTAACAAGCCCTGAACTTCAACTAGATTTTTCACACACTTAGAGTTATCAAAACTTTCCTAAACTAGGCTCATTGGATAGGAAATTTCCTCACCTTTCCAACCATATAAGGAAGTCCTCCTAACTCCTTGTAAAACTCAAGTTATGGCCGGGCGAGTTTCAGGGGAAAATTTTCCCTTAGAAGTCCGCAGGGTTAGGGAGAAAATGCCTTCACGCCCCGCCGACGCCCCCAATGCCATGTGTCAACACGTGATTGGTCTAGGCCAGTGGGTTGTTGGGGAAAAACATAAAAATTTTCCCAAAACCAAGTTTTCAATTTTCTAAAGGAAATTTTCCTCCATGCCTCCGCGCTTGCCCAAATGGCCACGTGGCACTTTGTGATTAGTGTGGGATGGCGGGGAAAATGTTAATTTTTGCCTAAGGGCTTAAAAGGTTAAAAGAATTGAGTAGAACTGCACACCCATGGGGAAACATGCCAATACCCAATTGGCTATGGGGATGTGAGTCGGCAGAGGAAAAAGTGAAATGTTTCCAAAAGTGCAAAAAGTTAAGTTTTCATTTCTAAATCCGCGGGCCCTCCTGCCATGTGTCGAGGGTGATATGTGTGGGGCCACGAGTTTGCGGGAGAAAAGTGAAAATTTTCCAAAGGAAAAGTTTTTAAGTTTTCATTTTGATCTATGTACCCCCACGCCACGTATCATTATGTGATTGGTTAGGGGCCACGGGGTTGCGGGAAAAATTGGGAAAATTTTCCCAAGGCAAAATTTTAAAAATGTTGAGTTTTACTAAGGGTCCACCCCTCCAAGGTGCCACGTGGCAAATTTTGATAGGATGAGAGGGTGGCGGGGCCATGGAACTTTTTAAGAAATTTTTGTAACGTTCAAATTTTTTTTTTTTTTTTTCTATGGTCAAATTATTTCTTTTTCTTGGTTTGGGATGGCCATTTTGAAGTAAAACTTCAAATGGTGATAACGTTGATAGGAAGCTCCATTTTAGGAAAACAAGGACTTTCCAGAAATATCTCAGAGTCTTCTTTGCACAAAAATAATCAATTATTGAATTTAGTGAAGTATTAAGGGTCAATTTTAAAAAATAGATATGCCGAGTTTTAAAATTAAGAACTAGTAGATTTTTCAAACTTGTAATTTTTATAAAATTGAATCCCTTCCTCCACTCCACATGCCAATCAGACATGGGGGATCAACTTAGGGAAGAATTAGAATGTTTTAAAGGTGTCAATTTGATCAATTTATTTAAGTTGTGTTTTTCTCCAACAAGGGACAGAAAAATGACCTAGGAAGGGGATTGATTCAAAATTTGAATTGGTTGGATTGTTTCCTCGAGTTTACTTTGTCAATTTGAGTTTGGTGTAGTCTTGGCATAGTAACATATGACATTTTTAAGTTAATTAAGAAGTATAAATGTGAACTGTTCATTTATTCAAATGTACATTACCAATTTTAACTTTAAAATAGTGAGTTTATTCCTCTAAACTGATTTTGCAATTTATCTACTGAATGTGCATATTGTTCTAATTCAGAAAAATACAATGCTCCTTAGATTATACATTCAATATGCAAGATTGATTTCTAGTTCAAAAACTCATTTCAAAATATAAAGCTTCGTCATTTCTTTTATACGTACTCTCTTTTCTAAAATAGAATTTGTATAATATAACAGCCATGTGATTTCCAAAACAACAATGCAATTGAGAGAAGGATATATTTCTTTCATTGATTTCAAACAACACATTACAACTTAACTCCCTTCCAGTTGATTGGATTTTCAATTTTCAATTTTCAAAAGAATACAAGTATATCATTTCAATTTCATTTCTTTACAAGTAAAACAAAGAATTACAATTCTTCTCTACATTCCTCAAATTTGATTACATCTTTCAATAACAAGGTAAACATTTCACATATCTATATCAATTACATTCATCCACTTGAAGTGGGTAGGATTACATTAAAACTGCTCAAAGGAATGACTGTCAAAACTGATTTCTCCAAGCTCCAAACAGCAACATGCTGATTTCTTCATCCTTTAACTTTTAATCACAACAAGGAAGGGGGAAAGGCAATGCTCTCCACCCAACCAAGACATCCAATGGGAAAAGAGAATCCATCTTTCCCCATTGGCCCCCGAGCCCCAACCATATTGAAATGGAGCATGATGATACAACACATGGCAACATGGCTTCTTCACATACAAGCATATTTCACAATCACAAAGAAACACAAAGCAAGAAGATGTAGTTCTCAACTACAAAAATCAATTTCAAACAAAACAAAGGCTCCTTCTCTAAGCAAGCAAGCCAAGCAAGAGCAAGAACTATGGAGGTCTCCTTATGCCTCCCAAGTTGAATTTTGGGCATCCACCAAAAGAAAACCACCAAAATCATAGCAATCCCATAAACCTTATCCCTCCTCAACCCCTCCTTATCCCTCCTCCAAATTTATCCCTTATACCTCCCCCAAAGTAGGAAATGCAAGAAATTTCCTTTCCTAGGTGGATCCTAAACCAACATTCCCTCCCAAGAACATATAACAAAGGAAAATCCCTTATCCCTTCTCTGATAAACCTCATAGTCTTCTCTCCACACCATGCCCTAAGCATTCTACCCATCCCTCTAAGAATTGTAAACACAAACACATTCAAAATTCATGCTAAAAGAGGGAAAAACAACAATTTTAAAAGAGTGAGAGCCTACCTCTCCATAATGGAGACTTGTTTCCAAAACAACAGTCTTTATTTCACCAAAAACCAGTCCCAAATCAGCAAGGTAAATGTATGCACAAGAAAATCCACTTCTTCCACAAAGTAAGCTCCAAAATCCAAGAGGAATTTTCCCCCAAGAGTGAAATCACAAACTTTCAACAACCTCAAATGAGGAGGCAAATCGAATTTTTAAAGGAGAAGGTGGAAGAGGATGATGTGGATTCCAAGTGGGATGCCACATCATTTTTCCTCATCCCAAAATGCAATCAACATCAAGGCAATTAAATCACCATAAAATAAATATGACAAAATTACTTACACACACAATATAGCCCATACCCCAAAAGGAATGCATTTAAAATTAAAATACAAGTGCAATCAATACTTACACAAATTTATGTCAAAATACAATAAAATAGATTGATTTTGACTCCAAATCAATAATCATGGTTGGTGGAGGATTTTGAGAGGTGTGGGACAAGTTTAACTTGTCCCACAAGCCTCCAATTTAGGCTCCCAAGACCAAATCCGAGTTTCAAAGAGGATGGAGTGTTCTACACTCCAAAATCTGCCTTACACAATCTATCATTTTACTTACACAACTCTTACATCCTCTTACAATTTCTTACACATGCATTTATATTTATGACATTTATTTATTACAATATTTTATAAAGATTTATTTATTCACCACATGGTTATAATATATATAAGTCAAATTTCATTTTCAACCAAGACAATAACTTTTAATTTATATTCCACATCCCAATTAATTTAATTAAAATTTAACTATAAGTCTCTCACATTATACTATCACATTAAAATAATTAAAATAAAGAGCACATTACAAATAAAATACATACAACAATAATTTTTTTAAAAAAGGGACACAACAAATAAAGCACACATATACCCCATGGTCACAGTAATGGAAATCCCCCCATGGGAAATCCTAACACAACACAACACACAAATCAAACACAGTTGCCATGGTGACCCTTGTTGATTTCACACTGAATTCCAATATGGTTAGTCTCCAGTCCCCTGACATTGTTGTGATTTTTAACTTGCAAAATAACAATACCTCCTTCGGCCTCGTGACCATATCAGAACATCCAAGAGATATAAAATCAACATATAATTATCAATCCAAATCACAACAATATCAAGGATTTAACATTTATTATTTAAATTCAACTACAACTATATCATCATCCAATAGATCTCTATACTATAGCTATTCATAATATCAATGTCACATGTCTACAATCAAAAGCAATAACCTGTCCATGTCAACCAATATGTCATCATCCACATAATAATACTAATGTCCCAATGATCATCAAGAAAAATATCTGAATCTAGGTCAATATTAATCCAGGATCTAACATCTAACCATCATACTAATCAAAACATAATAATGTCCATAATAATCCTTGATACATCATACTACATCAAAACATAATAATATCCAAAACGTGATCAATAGTGTCAGGATTAGTATCTTAATAGTGTCCAAGGAAAGTGGGAACTACACTTAGTCTAATCCTAACATTAGATGTGTATCCTTTCTCTTACATCATGCCCACTTAATCAAAACTACCGTTTTAGACCGGGACCAATGAGAAGAACTAGCCAAAAAAATGGCCAAGATGTGTTATTTTAGCTAACCTAGGATTTCCCGCCTTAAATGATGTCGGTTAACCCTAAAATGATGTCGCTAACCTAAACCGTCATCGGTTACCATATATTCATTTAAGTAACCTTGTTCTAGAGGTTGGAATAATTATTTAAGTTTAGAGAGAGATAAATCTGCATGCAAGCATGACCTGAGCCCTCTCGCACATCCGGACAAACCCTAATTGACACAAAGAATGATCTAAAGAAATTAGCATTGACGGTAGCGTTACAAGTAATTCCATGACACTAACCACCGCCACAAATAAACCATCAGCCTCATATAACCACCAGGTATGTAAATACAAGTAAGTGCATCTTTATCTGCATCATTCCATACTTATTAAGATCATCATTTCTTTAGCTTTCTCTTTTAAATTCCATTATATTTTTACATCCTATCATCCTCACCTTCCTGCTCATCCACCCATTTGACCACCCATAACATTTCAGCTCCCCACATCTAACCCTGGCATCACCGATAATTATCGGCTTCTTTGACAACCTAACCATCATTCTTCCATTCCCTATGCAATCACATAGAATCTCCCTAAACCTAATTTTATTATGTTTTTACCATTTTGCCTCTACCAACATCGGTTAACCTAAATTGTCGTCGCCGCTTCTCTCTTTACCGACATCATTCATACCAAACCGACATCGAGTCTTTATAACTAGTAATCCTTCCCGTAATAGTAATCTAATAAGCTTCACCCAAATAACTCAAAACCACCAAAAATCTGATCCTCGCCTATTCTAACCATCTTGCCCACCTGCCTAAACTTCCGATCTGAGTATAACCCAACCTATTAGATTAAATTTAATTATTGTATTTGAATGAGATAGATAAATCATATCAACTATGGTAGGATGTTATTTTTTTATGTTATTTATTTCATTAAATTATTTTAATAAGTGGATTAACAGACCATCTAGGGAGTATCACACTTCCTAGATCTAGCATACGTTACGTAACCCACCGAAATATATTTTTAATATTCTTCTTGTGGTCTTGATTTACATTCACGGTAGTTCCTCCTATCAAAATGAAATTCTCACAATCAAGCCTTTGGATCGGGAAATTAGAACATGCACACTCTACCGTCCACCTTCATTTCAAAGGTTTGCTTCCTCACCTTTACCTTATCTATTTTTCTCATACGTACACAACTTATTGGTGAAACAATGTGATTTATTTTCTCTTATAATTATGACTATTTTATATTTTAATAATTTTAGGTAGGCAGTTTAGTGTAATGTTTTGTTAAGAAAAATACATAATGTTCGTGGTAAGCTTGACCTCCAACTTGTGTATGTTTCAAACCTATGAATTTAGTGATTACCTTGTGAGATATTTTGGAACTTATCGTGAACTATTAGGCTATTATGTGTAAGACTACAAATTTTTAAAGGTATACTAATCTATCTTAACTTCTAGATGATTTGTTTTATGAGCTACGTTATTACTCAATCTTCTCTAGGTTAGACTATCTGGTTTGATAATGTTTCCTGGGTGTAGGAAAGATTGTAATGCATCATTCTTATCACATCGATCGATTTTAACTTTTATCAATCCTTGATCATACGAATATGATCAAGGATATCGATTTATCTGGTTAGGAAGGGTGTTCATTTGTGATCCTTTGTTTTTTTGATTTGGACCATTCCGTTCTTATGCCTAAGTGATGTATCTAGTTTGGTATTGTTTCTTTCCAGTCATCGCATGGAACACTTGTCTTGATTTTAAAATATCTTATTTAAGAATATTTTGTTGTGTAATTCCAATAACTTACATGCATTCCAATTGGTTGGATCCAAGTTGTTAATGTATGGATTTCTTTGTGTGTTAAGCTAAAATGGGTTATTGGTTTTGAGAGCCTTTTTGTTTTTAGATAGTTAGTTAGAACATATGGTTCCAAAATTTAGCTCTTATCATGCTCAATGATTTCTAAAAATCTTGCAGATGAAATTCATGAAAGAAGAAAAGAGGAAGACTTATGGAAAGATGCATTTATTCTATTGATTGAAGAAATGTAGTTTGATGAAAATATTATGTTTTCATTTATTGATTTACTTTTGTGTTGAAGTAATCAGGGCCTGTGGCCAATTATGTAAACTACTAAAAAGGATATGATTTATTCTTGTTTACTTGAATTGACATCTTGTTCCAGAAATAAAGGAAAGTTGTTGCTTGAATCATTTTGTCTTGATTGGTTAAGTTGTGTGTAAATGAAGATTTCAGTTTCAAATATTTCATTGGGAAAGTAGGCTTGTAGGGAATCAACTGATATGCAATGCCTTATTCCTTGATATTGTTTGGTAAACTTGAATGTTGTCAAATGAAATTTTAAATATATTGTTAGTGCAAATTCACAACACCCCAAATGAGTTATGGATCTTCTTTTTTAAGGAAAACTCATCTGGTGTGAATGCACAACATTGAGTTTTCTCCAAGGTGTGGGACCTTGCAAGGTGAGAAAACTCTCTAGATTGAAGCTGGTTCTTACTCCTCTGTTTAGGTGTATGCATGAATTTTGTAGAGGTTTAATGCTAAATCCTACTCTAAATTCCAAGGAGACAGAGATAAAGGATGAAAAAGGAAAACAAAACTAAGTAAAAATGGTGATACACTAAAGAAGTGATGAAATTTTATTTTGTAAATAGACATAAATCATAGAGATCTAACACCAAAGCATGCATATATTTCCAGAATGTAATGAAATATCGAAAACAATGATAAATGCATGAGAGGATTGAAAGATCATTCACAAAACATGCATTACCATTCCCAAATTTAATACAATGCATTATAATGGCAGAAAGGAAAAAATGGGCCTTAGGCTCCATGGAAGGTTTGAAACTCCTTGAATTCACATGCCAAGGGGAAGAGGGGAGTTTGTAAGAACAAAACGTCCAACCCTTTACAAATGAGCCAAATCTGGCTTTTAATGGTGAAGCAGAAGAAGGGAAAGCAAAAAACATGGGAAAAATGATTTATGATTTCAACTATAAATCAAATCCCTTCAATTTCACCTACAAGGTGCTGGGATTCATGGAAAAACCCATACGCCAAAGTACATTTCTCTACGAGATCTAAAAATGACCCATACCTCATTAATTTTGGTGGTTGAATGTCAATTCTATATTTTTTACGTGTCAGATATGTTTTCCCATTTTTCTCCCACCAAACTCAACCAAAAAAAAAAATTGAATAGTCCATCGTGTGGATAATTTCAACATCTTTCCAATGATATACGAACGTAAAACATTGAGCTATGGATCAAAAGATATGGCCCTATGAAGATTTGGGGGAAAAAAATGGCAAATTTAGGGGGAAAATTGGATTGGTGGGCCGAAACTTGAAAATTTTACCCTTTTCTGAATTCGAGAAAATTTCCTAAAAATTCCCCATGCTCCACTACTTCGCTACCACATGTTGGTGCCTGGTTTGACCGTGGGCTTTAAAACACATTTTCTATTCACGTCGTGAGGAAAATTTTTCAACATCCTCTGTCGGCCCGAGCTCTGCGCCGATGTGGACATGTGGCAACTCTTCATCACCTAGCGGAGGCATGCTTCAACATTCACCTTTGACACCTTTTGCAACTTTGGCAAAATTTCAAAAATACTTCCACCACCCCAACTCCCGCCATGGACAAGACACGTGGTGCTACCTCGTTGCTCGGTGGGCTTTTCCTCCATTTTCTCCTTCACGGGCCTATGGGCCAATTTTCCCCCTTTGCACCTCTGCCAACTCCTTGGAAAATTTTCCAACTTACCTCCACTACCACTAACTCCCACTAACACGTGGCACCATTTCATTGGATGTGGACCTATCAAGGAAAATTTCCCCAAAAAACTCTACCGAGCCATAACTTGAAAATTACAAGGAGTTAGGAGGAAAATTTTACCTTTCTGGAAAGGGGAGAAAAATCCTATCTGATGAAGCCATTTCCAGAAATTTTGAGTGTTTGAAATGTGTAAAAATCTAACTGAGGCACAAGGAAGGCAAGAATGAAGACAACTTAGCCAAAATGAGCAGGGGGGTTATTTTGGATAACATATATTTCACACCACCGTTGTTGTAGTTGAATGATAATGTTGATTTATGAAAATGTAAGCTTAAGGGATAGATATAAGGAATCATATTTTGTGATTAGACTTATATGAAAAGTATGATTGAAAATAACTTAAATATAAGTTGATTATTGACTTATATACTTATAATTACTGAATTCATCTTGATTAAGATAGTAATGAATAAGTTGTAATAAACAAGTTATATTGTTGTGGGAATTAAGTTATAAATGACTATGCTTATTTACAACATTATAAGTCAATACTTGTGTGACTGTTTTATAAGGATTGTTATAAAATAAGTATGGGCTGCATAAATAAAATTAAGGGGATTCAAACCTTAGGGAATAATCACAAAGAGTACTTAATCTCATTAAGTACATATATAAGAATTTTCCTTGTAAAAGGGTCTAAGTGATTATAATAAAATGCAATCCTACCTATCTTAATTGATGAACTAAGTACAATAAGGAAATGGAATTGTACTTAGGAAAGGATAATAATGACATAATGGGATTAGGTGTATAGCTTGAACTAATCCTTACAAAGGCATTAAGAACAAGGTTCTTCTTGCTACAATGATGAGGTCATTAATATGATAAATATTTGACTTGTATCCATAATGTAATCATGTTATGAAACCTTAAGGAAAGGGGTTGTTCACTATGTGGTAACAGAATGAACCTTTCAGATAAAATATAAGGTGGATGTGGAATACCCTCCCATCATGGATGAGTTATACTTAGGGGATAATGTTTAACTAAGTTATAATAGTTCGAATAGTTGAATGACTTAAAGGAAAATGGATGTTAAGTCAAGAAAACTATTGTGGGTTGAAAGTATGGAACCTGTTTAGAGTCTAAGAAATGGAATCTCTATTACTCCTAAAGTATATATGGATATATGTGGTTTCTTCCCTATCATATACTTGTAAGATGTTTCTAAGATGCTTAATCAACTAGAGGAAATTACATGCTTAAAGTGATTAAGTTAAGAGAATAATTAATCTATAGATCCTCATTATTGATTAAGTGGAAAACATAAGTTTGGGATGTTGATAGAACCTATTTTACTCCTTACGAATGACATCAGTGACTAAAAATAAATGGGTTGAGATCAAAAAGTTGTGAATTAAAGGGATTAATGAAATTTTTAAAATAGGAGGATTTGTTTATAGGAACTTAATGGGTTGTTACAGCATAATCATTGTTTCATTGTACTCTGTATTAGCGGGGTTTAATAGATGGTTACTGTGGAGTAGTTGTTATGTCACAATAATTGACGTCATCTTTGAGTAGGATCCCAAATAATTATTACCCTCTAGGAAGTGATATGATACGATCTCTGCCGATGTCAACTTGCATTGAATATGGGTGATGAAGTGTACTCGAAGTGACGGGGTCAATTTGAATACACTTGATTACCCTTAGTCACCATAAGTGGACTATCTGCACTAGTCCATGTGGTTTATCTCTTCTTAGTGTCTAACATAGAAATGGGAAGGATTGACATAAGTCAAGAAATTCTAATCAAGATAATAGTTTCAAGTGTGGTGAAAGACATATTCCTTCAAGATAAGTATGCCATATTGGAATATAGGCATGGAAAACATGTCTGAAACTTTGGCCAAAGTATTGCAAGCTGCTAGTTGTGTTGTCTTAAATTCACCAGACTAAAGGTGTTGGATATAGGATGGGTATTCATAACAAATACCTAGATAAGCCCTTGGTTAGTTGCACTTGATGAACCCTTAAATGAAAAAGGGAACCACAAGTATACAGAGTATACAATAAAATGAAATATGAGAGATTAGTTTTACACTAATTCATAACAGCTACATATGGTTACTATTGTAGGATTAATTAGTAGATTTAATGTGGTTCTAAATGCTAAATTTAGAACAGTGAACATTGAGATAATAAAACAATTCCTTTGCTTTTATAATCATGAAATAAGGATGTTACATCTTAGTATCAGAGCTAAAGGTTGTAGCTCTTAGACCTATTTTAGTCCATTTCTAATAAAAAAATCTTGATTACGAAGTGGTGAGAATAATGTGTGTTGCAAATAACCCACCTCCGGGTGGTGAAGCAACTATAACTCAAAAGATGGATGAAATCCTTACTACTCTACAAGACATAAGGAATATGATTGTTGTTCTAAAACAAACAAAGGATGGAAATAACATTGAGGCCGATAGTGAGCCATCTCGGGAATAACCACATGATGAGAAAAATGTTGATGTTGAGGATCTCAATGTTGCAAATGATAATGTTGTAAATAATGCTAACATGAATGTACCTAATCAGCCCAAGAATAAGAGGGAAAGATTGGCTTCAATTGATTAGCGATATAAAGAGGATAAGTCCACCAAAATTTTATGGAACCACCTAGGGTGATGGGGCTGAGAATTGGATCAGCGAGATGGAGAAATAATTTGTGATAAGAAATTTCTCCGAGGAAACTAAGGTTGTATGGGGAGCTTATCAGCTCTCCCATGAAGCATCTTCATGGTGGGATAACCGCAAGGTTAAGCTTAATGTTGATGAGGAAAGCATCACATGGAACCAATTCAAGGGTCATTTTAGGAAGTGTTGGCTTCCACAACTCTACTATGACTAGAAAATGATAGAGTTCCAAACCTTAACTCGGGAAAACTATCGGTAACAAAATATTGGGAGAAGTTCACCAAGCTTCTCAAATATGTACCACAATGTATCAAATAGATGAAAAATTACGAATAAGGAATTTCATCATGGGGTTGTATCCTATCATAGGTGGTGAGGTGGATGTGCATAGTCCTACCACTATGGAGGAAGTGGTAGAAAAATCCATTCAGCAAGAGCAGAAATTGAAGGCAATTTCTGCACATAAGGAGGAAAAATGTAAGAAAAATGGGAATGCTTCTTCATCTTTTCCACCCAAGAAGGGTACATGGAAGAAGTTTGGAAACAAAAGTAATCTTTTGGATGGAAATGGAAAAAAATAGAAGAAAATAAATAAGCAACAAACAACAAAAATAATGGGCAGAAGGGTAATTATGGGAAAAATAATACTTTTAAGGCTAAGAATAAGTATGAGCCTAAAGCAAGGAATTGTTGGAGGTGTTTTTAATTTTGGGAAATTCAATATGTAATTCACTTTCCTAAAAAGAAAATTACAAGAACCAGGTAATATAAGATACATGTTGTGGTAGCCGAAAAACAAGTTGAAAAAAAAGTTACACCCATAGAAGTGCCAAGTAAGCTATATGGCCTACCTGTAACTATAATTTTTGATACTAGTGCTTCTGAATGTTTTATTTATAAAAAGTTAGTTACTAAATTAAAACATAAAGTTAGTTTTATGGAAAAACCATGGACTATCTAGTATGGGAATAATGTTGTCCACATAGTTAGTAAGTGTCTTTTTGCGTAAACTTAGAATTACCAAGCTTCACAACTGAGGTAGACTTGTATGTGGCACCTCTAGGGTCTTATGACATAATAATTGGTGTGAATTGGTTGGCTGATCATAAGGCACTTGTGGACTATTTTTGAAGCATATAAGGTGTTTGGATGATCTACAGAAATTAGCAAACATTTAAGGAATAAAAAGAAGCATAAAGGTTAGAGAAATATCAGCTATGTAGCTGAATAAGGCCAAAAACAAAGGTTACATGATTTATGTGATAAAAATTTCAAATTCAACTAAATAAGGAGGTAAATTTTTGGGAAAATATCCACTGTTACATAATTACAACAATGTGTTTCCAGAAGAGCTACCAGGTCTTCCACCGAAAAGAGAGTTTGAATTCACCATTGAACCTTGCCATATGACTACCACTAAGCTGGTAGAGCTTAAGGATCAATTAAATGAATTATTATCTTAAGGGTTGATAAGGCCGAGTGTCTTGTCTTCGGGAGAAACATTTATCTTGTTAAAAATAAGGATGGAAATTTAAGACTTTTTATTGATCATAGGATGTCAAACAAATCAACTATCAAGAATAGATATCCTCTTCTAAGGATAGATGATGTTTTTGATAAGATGCGTTGACCATAATTTTAATCTAAAATATATCTGTGTTATGGATACCATAAATTAATAATCAAGGAAGAATATATTCACAAGACTACTTTTAGAACAAGATATGGACATTATGAGTTCATTGTTTTACCTTTTGGGTTAACTAATGCCCCTACAGCCTTCATGAATTTGATGAATAATATATTTCAAGAATACTTGGACAAGTTTTTGCTTATATTCATGGAAAATATTCTTATCTATTCATGGATCTTGGAGGAGCATAATGAGCACTTAAAGATTGTGCTTGAGGTACTAAGAAAGAGGAAATTATACGAGAAAACTATCCAAGTGTTCTTTTTATGAGACTAAGGTACAATACTTGGGGCATATAATAAATAAAGATGGAATCTTAGTTGATCCCTCAAAGATATCAGCCATAATTGATTGGCCAACACCTAAGAATGTACATGAAGTTAGAAGCTTCATGGGGCTTGCTGGATACTACAGAAAATTTGTAAAGGATTTCTCAAGGGTTGTTGCCCCAATAACTTCATTGCAAAAGAAAGATAAAAAGTTTGTATGGAGTGAAAAATGTGAGGTTGTATTTAAAAAATTGAAGGAACAACTAACTTATGCTCCTATATTGATTGTTCTTGATCCAAAAGGGAGTTTTACTATAGTGATGAATGCTTCCAAAGATGGATTAGGGGGTATATTGCTGAAAATTCCTATGATTTAGAGCTTGTTGCCATAGTTCATGCACTACAGGTTTGGAGACATTACCTCTTAGGGAATCCCTTTGAGTTGAAACAAACCATCTTGGGTTGAAATATATCTTCACTTAGCCTAACTTAAATTCAAGGCAACGAATATGGTTAAAGTTATTATCTCAATATGATTTTAACATAATTTACATTAAATTTAAAGATAATAGAATGACATATGCACTAAGTCATAGAAAATATATTTCTGCACTTGTGACTTTGAGAACTCAGTTTAAGGATGAGGTTAGAAATGCCTTAATGTCTGATCCATACTTTTAGCAGGTAAAGATAACACTTGCTATAAATCCAAAGGATGTAAGGTACAAAGTATTTCAGTTAGACGGAGAAGGAATTCTGAGGTATGAGGATAGAGTGTATGTACCACTGGGAAATGAGTTAAGGAATAAAGTGATGACTGAATTTCACAATGCACCTTACTTTGGACATCCTAGAGTGACAAAATGCTTGTTGATGTAAAATAATAGTATTTTTAGAAGGGTATGAAGAAATATATCTTGGATTATGTGTCTCATTGCCTCGAATGCCAATATGTGAAAGCTGAGCATATGCACCCAGCTGGTTTATATACACTAATTCATATGGTGTTGACTCATAGCCAAAATAACGCCTTTATATTCCATGGCAACCATTATCCACTACAACCTAACTCATTGCCGCATTCTATCCTATTACCTATGGATCCAACTCATTCTATCACCATTTCTAGGGGCATAAAGAGTTTTGCAAGACTCCTTCACTAAAATTTTGTGGCCCTACAATATTATCTTTCCCACTCATCTACCCGAGACTCCTTGGGATAGCTAGTATAAAGCATGCTTGTTTCTATCCCTCCTTCCCTCACCCCCAATTTCACGTCAACTACCACTAACTCGATGGTACCCTCATCAACCTTACCCCTATGGTCTCTCTCGATAGGTCCCACATCTGCTATAACTATTGTACCAATGATATCTCACACCCGTGGTGTGTCGACCATCCCTTCACCAACCATTCTAAGCATGGCCCCCTCTTCCCCCTTTACCTTACATGTACTAGTTTCATCACAACCACCCATAATACCCACACCCCCTTCCAAAACCTCATCCTTTCCATCCCACAATCTCTACCACCAATTACTATGAGAGTAGTTACGACCACTCCACCTATTTACACACATCACCAGCAACCCCCAATCTCGTCTATCACTTATTCGGGGTATCTTCCACCTGTATCTATCTCCCCTTCACAGTTTTCATATTCAACACCCCCATGTACTAAGATTCCATCCACATCATATACACATCATCAACCTCCCTTTACTGCAACAGTGCCCATTCCTAATAACCGACCAATGACCTCATTAGGATGATGATGGAAAAGATGCAGAAACTAGAAGCATCAATTTATGTCTCTCGTAACTCCTTAACTTATGATGAAATCTATAATGAGCCTATTTATCCATCTATTCCTATTTTCCCATACCCCATGTATTGGAAAATTCCTAAGTTCAACCATTTCAATAGTAAAGAAGACCCGCAATAGCACTTGTGGTCATTCAAACATGGATGCTATCTAATTTCCCATGATGATGCTTTACTCCTATGAACATTCCCCATGTCCCTAACACGACCCAATTTAGATTGGTATAGTATTTTACCCAGACATTCCATCTACTCCTTTAACCAAGTGGCTCAAGCATTCTTGGACCACTTCTCAATCAATGTAGTCAAAAATCACCATGACTGACCTATATTTGACATGACAGTATGACGACGAATCTATCATAGATTTCATTGTTTACTGGAGAAGTATTATCAACCAATTAACTTTCTAATTACCTCAAGTTGAACTTATAGAGTTATTCACTAGAGCTTGTGCTAGACACATCTCACCAACTTTGTAGGTACAAACCTTCTATACCTTCGACAAAGCATTTACCATGACACAAAAGCTAGAAATTCACACCTTTGAAGAAAATAAAATCCAATTGCGAAACAAAAATTCCACCTTTAAATCAAATGAATCTTCTTCATCTTCAAAACCCCAAAACCATTATTTAAAAGCCAAAGGATCTTCCAACACGGTAGTTCTCAAAGTTGGTCCATCTCATCCATCTAATCAAGCCAAACCTACCTCCAATATTTCTCATGTTCATACTTTTTAGTTTCGTTGGGAACAACAAAAGTACACTCAAATTGGAGAGCCCTATTCTTCGATCTTGGAAAAGCCTATTAAAGTTGGAGCCATTTCAAAACCCTATAAAAACTCATACTAGTTTTGATCCCACTCGTTCTCTATGCCTACATGGTATAAGGAACATGACTATTGTAATTATCATCATGTCAAAGGCTATAGTGATGGTAAGCTGCATAACTTTTAAGAAAAATGTACAAGAAATTTTAGATAATGGAGATCTCATCTTGGACAACTGAATGCACTAGCAAATAAAAATTGCATCTCTTTAATAATTTTTTCCCTAACCATATACCATAATCTAATCAAAGTGGTGAACCTTCAACCAATGATAATAATGTCTATGAATTCCATATTGTTTTTGATATCATACCGTTCATTCCTCAATTTCCATCTATTTCATCTATCGAGGAAATTATAGCATGAGATCCTCTACCCACAAAGGAGCATACCTCTTCCACACCTTCACCCTCAGAGGAGTCCCCTTCATCCCCCACTTCACTCAAAGAGGAGTCCATGATTTTTGCTGATGTTGTTTCACCGTCTACCTCTCAACCTACCAAACAATCAATAGTATTAACTCTCCCACCAGCACGAGAATCATCATCACCTTCTCCTCCACTAAAAGAGAAATCTATCTCACCCTACCTACCATATATCCTACCAATGGTAGATCCTTTAGACATGCCACTACCTGTTGGGGATAATTCTCCATGACCATTCTACGATCCCATTGATCTGGTCTTGGCTCTTCTACCCATAGAGTCTAAGGCTAACCAATTCCCTATCTCACAGACATATTTTACAGGGATTCCCACTAAACCAACTCGCATCTCCTTTTACAAAGAGTCTCTGTTTTGACAACTAGTCGATTGCTTGGATTACATTGATAATTCCATGCTTTGGGGACATACTTGACTCCCTTTTCAACTCAAATGCAATTTTCACCTACAAATACCTCCACGATCTATCCAAAGTTATTTCTAGTAACTAGATTAACCCCGACCATTCTGTTAAAAAAATTGTTCTTTGTCAACTTTACCTACATCCGAACCTTTACCTACGACTAAAACCATTCCAATTCCTAAGAACCTACCCACACCTACATATTCATCCATATTTAGACCCATAAATACCTTGGGTGTCATGCCAATTTAAAGCCTTACACATCCACCATCAAATTAGATTTAGCCACATCCTACCAAACCCGCACCAAACCTTTTCCTCTACCTAAAAAGAAGACCTAACCTTCTAGGCCACATACACCGGTCTCACCTACCATGCCTTTGTCACCTTCACCCCTTCCTTCCATCCTAGAACCTCACCCATTAACCTTGGCCAAACAACCCCTACCCAAGGCCAATAAAAACTAAGCAACATAACTCATCATCATGATCCTTTGTTACATCCAATTTACCTACACAACAAACACCCTTTCCCTCACCCATACATTTCTTACCACCTATACCTCCACCATCTACTATAACCCCAAGTTTTCTTATACAACTTCAACTCATACCTTTCACCCATCCTCTACCAACCAATTCCACTTTGTAACTCTATTTTCCCCATGGGTAACACGTCCTCTTCCACCATCTACTTTCCCTTTTGTATCGCATACTCCCATCTCACCTTTACCCAAGAAGGTGCAATCTAAAGGAAAAAACCCACTATGCTCCAAAAGGGTAGTTAAATTGAGAAAATTTTCCATTGCTAGTTCTTCTACGACACCTATACCCAAGTAGGTACCATCAAAACCTAAGACAATATCACCTACCAAACTAGTGTTCAAACATATTCCCCCCTATAACACCTCTTTAACCACAATCATCCACACCTTTACCCAGACCTACACTCTCTTCCCATTATGATACATTGGCGGGTCCTACACTAACATTTTAGACAACCTCTTAGACACCTCATTCATCACATTACTGTCATTTAGACCTTACGAACCCCTCAAATGCAAAACAAAAGGGTTTCATGAAACTAATTTTTTTCCTACCATCATGTGCCGAGACATGACGTAGAAGATTATAATACTCTAAAAGCTGTTTCTCCTCCAATAATGTCCTCTTGAAGAAAATTTCGACGATGATGATCTTCTTGATAATGATCCTTTTCCACCTTCACCTATCACCACACATCCTCATCCCTTACCTCTTCAATGACCTTCATCTCCACCTCAAAACCCTTTTATCTACCTCCAAAATTTGAGATCAACATGGTCCATATCTCGAGAGTTGGCCAAGCCACTACCTAAATGCCAATGTTCCCTACTCATTTTTAAGGCTCTTACCTGCATTAGGTTTTTATCCATCATGTTATTACACTACTCATGACATACCTTATACATCTACCTCTTTCCCTCGATTAACATGATCCAAGTTGTCAATCATGCCTAAAAGGACAATGGAAAAGAAATATAAACTATCCCATCAAACAATCTTGTGCCTAATATACCATCTACAACAAAACCCAAAATCACTATTCAAGGACCCACGTACCTATTTCGACAGGGGTCACCCATAGTACAATGATAAAACAATTACATCAATCCCCTCTAAAAATGTCTTTGTATGATCTCGTCTAAACCTCTAAATCTCATCGACAAGCCCTTATGGAGGTTTTGTAATCCATCAAAGTTTTACCTAAAACCCCACATCGGTAGCATCATTCTCACCCTCATCACATAGCCTCTCTCACCAAATCATATACTCCTTCTACCCCCATGTCCACTCATCAAGTATCCACCCTCAATTTTTCTTATGAGGAGATCATATCTCTTCAATCAAATAATCCTCATCCCGCCCTTTTTATCTCTGTCTATATCGATAATATACTTGTACAGCGTGTTATGATTGATGGTGGTACTAGCATCAACATCATCTCATCCCATGCTATACTCAAATGTGCATTCATTCGAATTACATACATAATAGCCCAATTATGTTGAGCTCCTTGAATGATGGCGTCACTTTCTCCGTTAGAACCATTATTCTTCATGTTCATGTAGGCCCTCGCACTTTCCCATAATTTTTGTGCATCTTAGAGGGGGAGTTCTAGTATATCCTTTTTCTTTTTCGACCTTGGATTTGTGTCATGGGTTATGTTCCTTCAACTTTAAACTCGCTATGTGAAATTTGAACATGAAGGGAATAACTATAACATCCTAGTGACTGTCACCATTCAAAACCTGTAACATGTTGTAACGACCTAACGATGTCCTTGTAATCATTACGGAATCTACCACTCACCCACTTCTCCTTCAACCTAGGTAAAATTTTAAGGGTCCCACCGAAAAAGAGCCTTAGAAAATATTTGGAAAATCTAAGAAAATTAGCTTTCACACAAATGGCGAATATCAAGATATCACAAAATCAATATTAAATTCTACCAGATGGTAGTTTTTTTATATGCTACCAGAGTTGGTAACATATTTTTATGTTACCAGTTGACATCATATAGTATGTGTTTGGTTGGTAGCATAAAAAATGTTACCTTCCGACAACATTTTTATGCTAACATATTCGATGTCATAACTATATGTTGTGTCGATAGCATTAAAATGTTGTCGACTGGTAGCATTTTTTAAATCACTGTCGACCGTGAATGACATATTATATGTTATCACCGGTAGTATAAAATAGTTGTGACGTTGAAGGCATTTTTATGCTACTAGTCGACACCATATCATATGATGTCAATTGGTACCATAAAAATTTGTTACCAAATAATATATTCAAGTAAGTTTTTTTAATTTCTATTTCATTGGAATGGAAAATTAACCCCTATAATTAACTTGTACCCAGAACATTTTAGCAAGATGGTCCTAGCTTATACCCTAAATATTCAACAATTTCAAATTTCAAAAACTAGAATATTTATGAATTAACAAATATTCGCCACTAAAATTTTCCTTTCTTGATCACAACCCCATCCACCAATATTGCCGCTACCTCTCCCACACCTAACTCTTCTATTCCTACTACTACCGTAGCCTCTACATATGGCCCATCTACTTCCCAACCAACTAATACCCTCCTTACCAATCACCTAGTAATTCATCTTTCCCTTCTACTCACATATCTACTACCGATCCCTTAGAAGGTGTTTTTCAATGCCTCACTCTGGGGAATACGGCCTCCACAATATCAATACATTCCTCACTCCATAAGAGTATGGAAAGCTATGCCAAAATCCTCATTATGAATATCACATTGAGAGTTTTCCATTATGGTCCACCCCACCATCATACCAAATTAATGTATGTGGGACTTGATACTTCTATCTCTTCACCGAACCGCCATCCTAAACATGAAAATTTTCATCGACCTCCAATATCTCACTAACCACCACTTCTCCGACGCATTCCTTCACCATTACATATGGAAAGGATTTGGATTTGGTTTTTACAAAAAGGTTGTCATAATGTCACCTTGTGTAAACACAAAGATCATAGTGGCATTGGCTTTTCCATACCATATTCCAAGAAGACCCACATCGACCTCATTAAGGAAGAAAAACCTTCTCCACCCCATTCACCAACATCACCACCTTCACCCATGGAGTCCATAGATCCCGAATCTATTCCTCTTAACTTTTTCTTTCATGAACACAATTTCCTTGAGAGCTTTGACTTATCAATGTGATGGCAAGGCTCCCTCTTCTCTTCCCTTCCTGTATCCTGACATGATCAATGATGATACACCTTCTATTAATGTCATCTAATGTCAGGATGATGAGTCTATCCTCACCAACCTTGGTGAAAAATATTCTCATATTCACATGTCATTCTCATCTAACACAAAACCATGTTGAATGAATCGACTAGCAAAATCAATTTTAACACTCAAGATGACCCGCACATTCTAAAGAGAGGCCAATCTTTAGATGTCACCGAAGAGTTTTCCCTCATGGATCATAGCAACACTTTTTCTTGGCCCTATGCTGATATGCAGGTATCGACCCAACCATTGTAGTTAGGAATATCATAATCATTCCTAAAGCCAAACCTATAAAATAGAAGCTACAAAAATGCATCCTCACATTGCCCTTCTTGTCAAAGTGGAACTTCAACACCTTCTCCCGCTTCCTTTATCCTACCCATTGACTATCCATGATGGATTTCTAATAGCATTCATGTCACAAAAGTGACAGGGGGACTTCACATTTACACTGATTTTCACGACCTCAACTTAGCTTTCCCTAAAGACAACTTTCCTCTACTAGGTATTGACTAGCTATTTGATCTCACTACATGTCATGAGATATTATCACTCATGGACAGTTTCTCAAGTTATAACCAAATATTTCTCGCCCTAGAAGATCAACAAAAAACCACATTCATCACTCCTTAGGGGACCTTCTTCTACCGAGCCATGTCGTTTGGCCTTAAAAATATTGGTGCTACATATCAGCGGGATATGAATTATATCTTCCATGACATAATGCATAGTATATTGGAAGATTATGTAGATGATATTCTTGCCAAATCCAAATGTTAGGTAGAACATCTCATAGCCTTAAAGGTCATCTTTGACTATCTCATCAAGTATTGTGTTTTCCTTCAACCCAAGAAGTGTATCTTCATTGTTCTTTCAGGTTAGCTCCTTGGTTTAATAATTTCTTTGTGTGGCATAGAAGCTGATCCTACTAAAGCAAAAGCTAATCTCAAAATGCCTCTCTTTACTATTCTCTACCAAATTCAAAGTTTTAATGTAATATGCAATCTACTTGTTAGTTTATTTCACAAATTTCTGACCACTTCTAAACATTTCATCATCTCCTCAAAAAGACATCTCCTAAAAATGGGATGATGAATGCCATAAATATTTTGAATCCTTAAAACAATACGTTCTCTAACTACTAGTGCTCATTCCTCCTAAATATGACCAACCCTTTTACCTATACATTTCTGCTAATGATCATTCCTTAGGTGCCATGCTCACTAATTGTGATGAGCAACACCGTGAGCAAGCGGTTTACTACATAATTTGTACCCTTTTGAACTAGTACACTCATTCTAAAAAAATTCCTTATCCTTAGTTTTTTTCACCACTAAACTTTGTCATTACATACTTAGCCACAAAACCTTTGTCATCACTAACATCTTTGAACCCTTACATTACATGTTTTCAAAACCCTACTAGTATCAACATGTTACGTGTTGGCTCATACTTCTTGTATACCTCAACCTCGGAATTCATCCATAAAAATATATCAAGGGCCAAACCATCGCTGACCAACTTGCAACGCCCCCTTTCTAGAAATCAACCCTAACTTTGATTTCCTTGACGAATCCATTTCTACCCTCGCTTTGGACGATACCAATTACCGAGATGACCTTATTCTTTAATGGTTCCAAATGTCAAGCATGTAGGTGGTGCACATGTTATCCTCATTCCTCTTTATGGTGAACCTATTCCTATATCTTTCAAACTAGATTTCGATTACACTAACAACATCACCAAATATGAAGCACTCGTATTAGGTCTTCAAACTACCATTGCCCTAGATGTAAAATTAATTAATATATTTGGGGACTCTCAACTTTGTCAGAAACCAAGTCAATGGTATATATCGTTGTCATAATAAAATAATCCAAAACTAAAAACACCATGTCGACATAATTTTGACTACCTTTCACCATATTACAAATTTCAAATCACCCCACGTTCTACTAATAAATTTATAGATACCATGTGGCCTGTTTGACTTCTCGTATACCCACTTCACATGTCGACTCAAAAATATTTGTCGAATATAAAGGTTACAAACACCACCTTATTTATCTCAAGATTTCAACTCCTTGAAACCATCGCACCTAGCCCACACAATCATTGGTATAAATAGTTAGCATAATACCTTTTCCTTTCCATTCTACCTCCCGATCTTACTCGTAATAGACATGCACATTTCTTAAAGGTATCTCCGCTATGTCATCATGGGTGGTCTTCTTTTTAAATTTGGCTTGAATAGTATTCTCTTATGATGCCTTACAAGTTTTGAAATTCCCTACACCATCAAGAAAGTTCACGACGACAGAATCTATGGAGGTCACTTTAGTGGCTTAGCTTTCACTAAATGCATTCTTTTCCTAGGCTATTATTGGTCATCCTGAAACCATGACTATTGTGACTATGTCAAATGTTGTGTGAAATACAAACATTCTAATCTTCATCACACACCTATTCATGCCTTACAAATCACACGAGACCTTTTTCCTTTCTCTTAATCGGGTTTAGATCTTGTCGAGAGATCAATCCACATTCCTCACAATGCCATTAATGGATTATAACCACTACTTGGATGCTACACTAAATGGGTATAGGTCATTCCCCTCATCTCTACAAAAGCTGAGAAAATATGTGAATTTATCAACCACCACATCATTTTTCACTTCATTTTTCCTCATTGTCTCATCACCGATAACAGAAAAACAGGTTCAAAAACAAGACCTTATGGAAAATATTTGATGCCTTTGGCATTTAACTTAGTTTTTTGTCACCCTACTACCCACAAATGGCCAAGAAAAATCAACCAACAAAACCTTGAACAAAATTCTTATCAATGTAGTTAACTATACTAGAAAGGATTGGCACACGCACATTCATTTTGACTTATGGGCTTACCGTAATACTATTCATACCTCAACTACTACTACACCTTTCTCTCTGGTCTATGACATAGAGGCTATCCTACCTCTTGAATTCCATATTCCCTCTCTTTGCATCTCACTTTAAGACATGCTCAACGATGATGACTTTCACCAGGGACCGTTAGGCACAACTTGAGCTATTATATGAGCGTTATCTCAATGCCCTCGACCATATGCACATCTACCAAAAATGTATCAAATGTTCCTATGAAAACGTTTCCATGAACGAACCTTCTAGGTTGATGAACTCATCCTGAAGGAAAATCAACATGTCACCAAAGAAGATAGAAGTAAATGGGGAAAATTTTCTCCTAATTAGCTTGGACCCTATATCGTTACTCATACCTATGGATCAGGTGCTTATTATTTGTCTTCACTCGAAGTTAAACCCGAACCTGAACCCCTAAATGCCTTGCATCTTCGACCATTCTATTTTTGAATCAAATCATGTATCACCTCCTTTCTTTTTTAAACTCATCCCTTGAGCACCCTTTACCTTTTCATATTACCTATTCTTGTGGACAACAAATAAACAAAAATCATGTGATTGCAATCACCTTTCAGCCTTATCTTCAATATGAGTACCACATCTCTACTCATTGCATGCTTTTCATCGATAATTTTTGTCTTTTTCAATATGGAATCCCATGGTTGTTCATCATTTGAACCTATCTTTTTCATAGTTAACCTCTTGGTGTTACGGTTTTGTCTTCTCAATAAGAGCCTAATCTTCCACTATAGTCTTATCCATGACTTAAAACGTCTAAAAATAAAATTAATTTCAAAAGAAAAATGGGATTCAACTCCTTGAGTCAAACTTCCAAAAAGAGATGACTCCCTCAAAAGGGACATCTCTTCTCTCTATCTCGCCACTATAAATAGACTACTCCCTCGAAGGAGAACTATACAAAGGTAGCCATACTACACATACTCTATCATCAAAAGGGACTATCCTTACAAAAAAAATATTCGAAGCTTCCCGCATCGATCTTCACAAAGACCTCAAAGAGATGATATACTCATACCATGTAGACTTTCTACATCGATCAGTCTATCAAACACAAAATAAAAAATAATAAATGATAAATTTTTCATCATGGAATTGTCTTTTTGATCATGGGTTTCTTGCCAGGTAAACATGCCATCTTACACTAAGTTACACTAAAACCACCCATTTTCACCTCATTGCCTTTTCACCCTAATTTCCTATCTTCTCAAGGGACTTGCCACAAAAATGACATTTCGTGATCATGTGACTTTCTTCACCCTTAGCATATTCAATCATGCAATGTCTTTAGGCTCTTCAATTCATAAGAAAAAATTTTGTATGGTAGCCTCATTATGGTTCTTATCAATTACATAGCTCTTTCTATCACCTCTTACCATTCACCTTCTTCATTATTTATTAATTACCCTATACAGGACTAGACCACCAATACCTAAATTTTATGAATCCCTATTTCACCAAAATCAAGCTAATCTCAACCATGCCTAAGTGACCTAAAATCAACTATGCCTATGACCTAGCCTAAAGACAAACGAACCCATTCATATACCTCACCATATTCTTCCCTAGCTTATGGGAGAACTACATTGGCTTTGAGGCCCCTTTTGTCGGGGCTATGTAGGCAACACTTTAAGGAATGGGCCCCGTAGAGGTTAGCTCGGCCACTCTTTACCCTAACCCATTTTTCCCACATGTTTTCTATTAACATTCACCCTTAATTAGTTTCCATTTTTCATAACATTTGTAAATTCTCATTCATACATATCTACCATTTTATCACACCATCAAAACATCCAATCAATCATTCCACATTTCTATAATATCAAAAAATTTGGAAATTTACACCATAACATACATATAACTCATCATTTATTTCCCATGTTACCAATAACTTGGAAATTAAATCAAAACCAAAAACATGATCAAACCATGCTTAACTATACCTAACTCAACCATGCTTAAGCCGACCTAACTCAACCATGGGTATACCTAAATCAACCATGCCTATACATTACTCAACCATACCTAATTGACCTAACTCTACCATGCCTAAACTATCTTTACTCCATAATGCCTAATCCACCTAGTTTCTATCCATACAAAAATAACAATAGAAATTTCAAAACACAAGTACATCATCCATACCATCAATGTCACCATCTATAAATAAAATTTGTGTATCCATCAAATATACACTAATACAAAATAATACAAGTATATCTTAGGTACAACCTCAAAATATTTGGCACGTAGGCTGGTATAATAATCAACTCATAAAAAATATCATGTATAACCTCACTATCATTGGCTTTACAAGATGACATATATCAAAAAAATCAATACAATGATCATATACGGTGACTAATCATCACCCCACCTGATATCCATGCTGGTATCATTTGTCTCCTCCTCCTCTCCTCCATTTGTGAACTCATGGCCTCACCTTGAACCTGTCTTAGGGCTTTCCACCCCAAGTTCTCTTTGAGATATGAGTGTGAGATCTCTTCCTCTCACTCGCTGCCCACCGTGCCCTATATTAATCATAGGAGGGGGAATCTATCCCCTACGGTCGTCATCTAATCTTGGTAGTATCTGGACTTATTCAAGGCATCCCTAAATCTCTCCATC